>OZ010587.1:115962158-116189658 GCA_963932145.1 Acanthosepion lycidas
GGGTTACTGAAGGAGGTTGCTATATGAGTGCTAAGAAAGCATGAGAGTGAAATTAATGAGATATGTGCGAAAGATAAAGATTGACTGCAGAGGTTGAGGTTAAGAGGTCAGTTCCCCAAAAGTAGGAGTTCTTGGGAAGAAGCTGTTGTGAAACTTCTTTTTTTTTATTAATAGGAAAGGAATGAGGATGGTTCGACACGTTGTACATGGCATGGAAGGTCTTTGCTGTGTTTAAAAATATTGAAAGTTCATACGTATTGTTAACTTTCAATATATATATATATATATATATATATATATATATATATATATATATAAAAAAAAATAAAAGTGAACATTGAAGTCAATCGTCAGGCCACGAGTGTTGTTTTTTTTCTCGGCTATTTATAAATACGGGTCAGTGGTGCATTGTGGGTAGTCTATTTTGGTGGTTATTTTGCCGGAAGTCGTTTATTTTATTTATTTGGGTTAAATTATTTTGTCTGTTTTTATTTATTTTTATTTTTTTAATTTCTTATCTTATATATTTATTTTTTATTTTAATCGGTTTTTATCAACGTAGAAAAATTTGTTTATACCGCTAATTTAATAGTTTTGTTTTGGTTTGGGAAGATAATTCTATTTATTCAAATTTGGAGTTGATTTCCTTGGTAATAAATAAATGAAATATCGAAACGAATGAGCGATACAGTGACCCAACCTATAGGCTTCCTCTAAACTGGTTATGGCGTTGACATTTACGAAACTTGGTTTATGCACAGGGCACAAGCCCGAACCACTCGGTGAAGCCAGAACTCACTAATAATAATCTGCGATACCAGCTTGCTAACCATTACGCCATGACCAGGTGCTCAGGTAAACACATTGTTTATATAAGATCAGCTCGTCAAATATGTGATGAGGGTTCAAGTATTTTTAAAATTATTCTTCACGTGAAAATCTAAAAAAGTATAGACATTTTTTGTGTGCAATATTGTACATTTAAACGCTCTTCCTTTTATTAGCAATATATTTATTTATTTTACTAGAATTCTATCCTTTCAGTAATCAAAGTATATATCTTATTTTATTACCTGTAGCTGAATAATTAAAATTTAATTAGACATACTAATGCATTTCAAATATAATAAGCTAATCGACAACATTGCAATGAAAAGTAACAAGCTGGAGAAAATGAACAATGAAAGAACATTGTCAAAAAGATTTGTAAAAAACGATCGGCTTACATTGATTTAAATAATTAGAAAATATTTTATTAAGCAAATCAGTTTTTCACAATAAAATCAATATTAATAAGCTGTTATCAAAACACTATATATATATATATATATATATATATATATATATATATATATATATATATATATATATATATATATATATATATATACACTATTATTGATATTTTCTTATAATTTCACATATAATGATCAGCATGGGTTATAAGAAAGATATATAAGATATTGCAAGGTGTTTGAGTGGTTGAATCGCAACATTGGAAATTACAAAATAGCTGAACACAAAAGATTCGAAAAATGTAAATGTTAGCAAGATAAGAACAAGAAGACGATTTGCTTTTAAGGATGTAAAAATACATTTGAGAAAAATTAAAATTGGATTGATTAGCAAGATTATATTTAAATAAGTCGATGCCATAAATGTAAAAAGAGCTAAAACCATATTTCTAAGTAAAAACCCCAGAGAACAGCATGTGGGAAGAAGTAAATGAAAACTGATTTATTAAGACTATTTATTAAATGTAGAACTACATTCTCTGAATCTAATGGCTGAGATAAAGGTTGAATTCTTCATCGAAATTCCCAAACAACATAACTTGCAAGGCAACGTTCTAATTCTCTTAGGATTGTCTCGCTATAAAGGTTAAATAAATCCAATGAGAAAACTCATCCTCAGCATATTTATTTTAACGTTTTCATGTCGCATGCATACAACTTAGTCCCAAATGTGGATTATGCTACTAGATTTATCATGTAAATAATTTTTTCTAGCAGTTAAAATTTCTTGTTTCATTGTTTTGAACAAAGCTGCACTATTCTTGCCTTATTTTTACTCTAATTCTGCTACGAGCTCTATTCATTATAATTCTATTTATAGTATTAGTTATGCGAATCATTAAGATGATTATTATCCGGTGGAGTTCCTATTTATTTGCATCTGACATTGCTATGAAGATAGATCAACTGAGGTCTTTCGGAATATCGCTATCGTCTTATATTACATTTTTTAATTTCGATAATCTTGTCATCTGAAAATTCTCCAAGACTGACAAGACCATTATTACAATCACGTCTGATTTTGATGTTCATCTTGGTCAGAAATATTAAATTATATCATCTTAAACTCATATTGCATCTCTTTATTTGTTTTTATGTATTGTGGGTTTCTCTCCTCGGTTGATATGGAAAAATTCCGCAATGTATTCGTCCCGTTTTGATCCTTTCTTTTCCTATTATGAGCGTCCACTTCGAAGAGCATATCCTCTTTCCTGCTATTTTTTTAGTATTTTATGCATGCCTGTTATGTGTATGTTCTGCTGTGTTTCTATCTAAGCAAACTACCCGACAGTTCTAGTTGATTTCTGGATCTTTTGTTTGCTAGTATTACTTTCTAATGATTTGCTTAACATTCTGTATATTTTGCCATTCCTTAGATTTGTTTATCTCTTAAATCAAGAATTTCATCTGTCAGCCATTTCTTTTTTCTTGCCTCTTCCTTCGCGATGATCCCATTTATTGATGTCACTAGTGCTTTTCTTCAGGTTTAACACTTTGAATATCTTGACCTCTTGTACGCTATTACATTTTCTAATAACACTGTCATCATACACCTGTTTTGAAGAGGTTTCCTGGAGTATTGTTCTTTAAACGTTAATTTGGATTTTTTAAAATTTCCGTAATTTTCATCTGAGTTTGCAAGTACCTGGGAGCTGGTCAGTACTTGATTAACCTTTAAAGTGCAGAACTTTTATTGTTAAGTAGTCTATCTTATTGATTGTATCTTTACGTGGGCTTTTCCATATCCATAAACGTATTGGATATTCTTGAAACCAGGTATTGCTTATTGGTCGTTCACAGTGCAGAATTGGACCCATTGTTTCTCCGAGTTTGTTACGTGATCTAAGTTCAGACTTTCCTTTTATTTCTGCTCCATTTTTCCCACATTTTGTATTTAGAAATTCTCATGATTATAACAATTTCTTGTGATTTATACTGACTTTTGCTCTTATCTAGTGTGCTATAAACCAATATAATTTTTATTCTGTGCTTTCTGATATTGGTGAGCTTACTATATTGATGGCTATACCAAAAAGTTTATTTTTTGATTTCAGTAGAACTCTATCCAACAGTTACTAGTATCCCCCGCCCCCTCCAAAAAATATTATATTCATAATACAAGGTTACTAACTACCCGACTTTCACATTTTGAAAAGAGTCGGATGAGTCGGTTTAGTTATCAACACATGGAAAATATATGAATATATATATATATTTAAAGTTTTTGTTTAGAAAAAAGCCCCGATAGGTTGCTTGTTATTTTTCTTGTTTTTAGATAATCGAATATCGAATATCACATATCTTCAAAGTCAAAACAAAGCAAAACAAAGACAGCAAACGAAAAAAATCCCATCAATATTTGATTTCGATACGGCCAAATATTTAGAACTGAAAAATATTCTATATGGCATGTCTCATATCAAAGCTAATGCCACCTATTACTGCTACTGCTGAATTTAATTAAATATAGTTTATTTTATTTTTTGTGAGACTAAATCATCTACAAGAGTAAAAAGATATATTTAGTCATTTAGAGAGAAGTTATTCAATGAAACAGTTACATTTTTTAAAATTCATTTATCACCGAGAAAAATGAAACAATTTTCACGAGAGGGGATCTACGCATACCGATATACCTCAAACGATATACCTCAATATTTAAGATTTTGTGAGCACAAGTAGGAGGAGAAGGCATGCATTTATGCATTTCAAATCAGTAGACGAAATCATTAAAGTTTAAACTGTTACTTCACTAAAAACTCTTTTGTTTGAATAATTATATATATATATATATATATATATATATATATATATATATATATATATATATATGTTTGAATAAAAACAGATCACAAAGGAAGTAAAGTCTGATGATCCAGAGCCCTTTAAAAGGGTTGTGGTGAAATAACTTATTACATGGAACCTTAAAGTGATCTGTTTTTATTCAAACATATTTGCTCTGAATTTACATTGAACTCTCTGGATATCATCCTCCTTGGGTCTACCCATACGGATTACCTAGTTTTGCATAAACTATATATATATATATATATATATATATATATATATATATATATATATATATATATATATATATATATATTGGAGTATATAATATATAAATTTCTATATATCAAAACAATGTTAGACAGTTGAAGAACAAAGTGGAAAAATTTGGGATCACGCGTTTTGTCCTCTAGTGGATTTCAATGGACTGAAATAATATTTTTATTGATGGAATTATATATGTGTAGGAAGGGGGATAAAACGCAAGCGTCGGTAATAATTATGTAGTGAGAAGAAACGCTGAAGATATGGGAACGCAGAATTTAAATTTTTAAAATTTCGGGTTATTTTTTGTCAGGTGTATCAGGACACTGTCTAGTCGATCTTATTCCGTTTTCCTATACTTTGTTGTTTTTAGCTTTTTTATTTGTAAGTATGCCACGTTAAAATAACGGAATATTTACCAAGAAAGATGAAATTTTGTATGGTGTTATTTTATTTTGTACTAATGAAATCTTTTATTGTTTTAGAAGTAGTTGTAACAAATGTTATGACATAGATAAATTATTTTCAATTGTAATTGTGATGGAATTCGTACGTAGTGTAATTTATCTCGTTTCATTATTTTTTTGTAGCATTCATTTTTTTATTTTTTTGAATAATGAGCTTCTGTGTTGCAGGAACTTAAAAATATTTCCAGTCTTTTCACACCCTCACGTATATATTAAAAAAAATTGTGTTTAACGAAAAACAAAAAAACAAAAACAAAAACCGTCGAGCAGCGTATTTGTGGTCGATAAAATTTTTTAAATCAAACAATATTTGTAAATAGTAACAAATACAATAAAAAACGTTAAAACTTATCTCCTGATTTTCACAGAAATTAAGCCGCTCAAAAGAGGTTAGATAAATAAATTAAATTTATCATTTAGATTTTTCTATTGTATATTTTGTCTAAATTTTATCTTTCTGTTTTGGTATTATAAACAACGTAAAGGGCTTATGTAAAACATTTCTTATTTCAGATTATGGGTTTTATTTAATAAAAAATTCATGAAAAATATAGAAAACATTTATTTGTTTCGTATGTTTTTCATGTTTGCGATATATGCACTCAAGTCCACTTAATGCAACAAATCCTATACAGGTATCACCCAAGCACTAAACAACAAAGTTTTCTTTCACAAAAGCAACATTAAATTACCAGACAACAGGGAACTCATTGTGTTACAGCACATTCATAAATGCAACAAAGTGAAATTTAAAATTATGGCAGTATATCAAATACACGATTATTCTTACCTGCAAATGCAAGAAAAAACTTCATATATAAATTTAAACCGGCACTAAACAAATCATAATCTCACTCACATAAACACACACCATACACGTATGGCAAAACATACTAGTCGATCCACACACACGCATACACACATACATACACACCATACAAAATATATGTAGTTACAGTATAGATTTCCTTATAATAATGTAATATATAGTATATATATATGGAGGAGGAATATATGCACATATACGGGCAAAAACAAACACGCCACACGGCCCCCACACGAACCCTACACGGCATACAAAATGTGTATATATATATATATATATATATATATATATATATATATATATATATATAATATTAGTGGTTAATACACACACACACACATATATATATACATATATATATAAAATATATAAATATATATACATACATATATACACATACATATATATATATATAAATTTCCAAGAGGATAGAATCCAGGTAGAAATCAATGTTCAGGACAGAGTAAGAATATAATAAAAAGGCTTAAACACTAATATTCCATGGTTATAATTTATTACATTTGAATCGATATTACGATCCAATTCATCAGACCTACAGATTCAAAAAGAAATCGAAAAAAATAACTCCGGGAAATAAAAATAAAATTTAGTGAGAGTGTATGTATGAGAGTGGGGAACGAATGTAAGAAGTAAATGAAAGCTCTAGAGAGGGGTAACAGACGAAAGAAGAACAGTAAGGACTAAAAGTGAATGTGGGAATTAAAATTTAACAGAGAGAAGTTTTAAAGAGAGGAGTTAAATGACGGTTTAAAAAACTGTGAAAAGTGTGTGTATATAAATATAAATAAATATATATATATGTGTATAATTATTTATATATTATATGCGCGGTACTTATTAGAAAGCGCTCAATATCAGAGGTAGAGCTAACATATATGGTTGGATAGATGTGAGCTTGTGACCCTGGGTTTCACGCTTTAGCGATCGTCAGACAAACAGTTTAATTTTTTAAATTTTTTGGTTTTATGTAGATTGCGTGTATTGGTGTTATTGTGGAAGTGGTGGGGGAAACTTCGTCGTTTTTTCATTGTATTGACGCAAACATCGATGTATGCAGACACATATACATACATATATATATATAAAGAGAGAGAGAGAGAGAGAGAGAGAGAGAGAGAGAGAGAGAGAGAGATCCATACACATACATTCATGGGGATATATACATCTACACACATATACATACGGACATACACATACGTGCACATAAACATATATACATAAAACTTTACACACATCTATACATTTAAATACACAAATTCATCTAAATAAATATACAACGTATCTATCTGTATATCTATCCATCCATCTAACTCTGCATATACACATACATACATATATACATACATATACACATATATATATATATACACACACACACACACACACATATATATATGTATACATACATACCTAAACATACACACACACACACACATATATATATATAAATTAAAAGGTAAAATTTTTTTAAATTTAAAAAAATTAAAAAAAAAAACACATCCATCCATATATACATTTAACATATAAAAATAGATGGGTAGAATTAAATTAATTTGTACTTAAAGAAGACTGAGGAAGAAAACGTTAACAATATTAAAAACCCACGGAGTGATTAACCCGTATGTATCTCTTAAGTTTACATATATACCTAGGTATATAAAAATATCAGAAAACTATCAGATTTTTATATAATTTATTTAGGAAAACTTTTACCTACATGCCCACATACACATATATCAAGACATGCATAAAGTTTGCTAACCCAAACTAAATGATCAAAAAATATATAGAGCATCACATAAACATACACAATGATATATATAGATAATCATAAGAGTCATTCCATTTAAATGTCATGTCCGATGTTAGTGATCCAAGATGGAACTGTTATGGGTAACAACACGTTATAAAACCGTGTTTATGTTTTAAATCATTTTTTATGTCTGCATTTGGAAATGATCTCACTACGAAGATTTAGCAACTCATCTTGATTTTTATCTTTAATATTAAATTTTTTTTCCGCAATGCATAGATTACACCGAGCACGGAAGTTATTAGGGGTTCTAGCTCTTGATAAGAATCTCTATTCGAAATGCGGGGTTAGTACCTTATCCACCAGATACCAGTAGTGTTTGGATAAGGAAGTTTGATTTTTGAGGTATAGATATTTAAAAGAGCGTCTATGGTTGTATAGACGCCGGTGCCAATCACCAGCGGATATACCTATATATCTTTTTTTCTCGTTGATATTTTCTTCGGGGAAGATTGTTGCTTCATATATTATATCATCATACATACATTTTCCCCCGATTGGACAATTGTCTCTACTCCTACAATTGCAGGTGGGGCTACTAGATCGAGCTTCATTACTGTGGTAGTTCTTAAGTATTTTACAATTGTGGGAAGATATAATTTTCTCCATATTACTTACACATGAATAACTAATTTTCAGTGTCTTCCTATTGAAAACTTTATGTAGTGGATGTTTACTATGAAAGTGTTTATATATTGATCTTAGAAAGAAACATCCTATATCAATGTTAGAAAGCCTGCAAAACGGTGTATTAAACCATATTACTTTCCTCTTTCTGCTTTTAGGTCTATTATTATTATGATTTTCTAGTTCTTCGTTATAGTTTAATTCCTGTCTAAATCCACTATTTTTGAGGGCCTGGTTGTATATAAATTTATTTTCGTTAAAGATTTTTTGGCTATTTATTCTCGTATTAACAGTTTTCGTGATGTGATCTATTACAGATTTCGGGTGGTTAGAGTGGACATTGATGTATAGGGGTGTCTCATCAACTTTATGGAAGGTTTTAAAGGTATCATTAGAGAGATTGGGGTGATATCTAAAAAGCTGTTTATTTTCACGTTGGAAGATATTTCAATCTTAAGGCCTAGGTATTTGAAGGTCCTAATTATCCTCTTATGTAAGCTGGAAGTCAAGGGACCATTGCTATTAGGGAGAATGATTAGGCCGTCATCTCTATAAATTCCAACTTGGTTAAGGCTATCTACTCTACTCAAGGTGTCTAAAATATATATGCCCACTAAATCTACAATTTGTGCAGACTCGAATGCTCCCAGGTACATCGAAATTTTCATTATTCTTCTTCACCCAAGTAGCGTCATTGCATGTAAGTATTGATCTTCTTGACGCTAAAATAATGTCCAGATCATTTTCCGTTATCTCGGTATATTTAGCGAAATTAAGTCTGTTAATTAATAGTTCCTCAGAAATAGAAGGGTAAAAATCCAAGATATCAAATTGGATGAAAGTGGCTCTTCTTTTATTGGGGATCTTTCGGAACCATTTAATCGTCTCAGCCCAGTCTTTCCAAAGGTTGACTGGATATTTAGCCAGGACACATGATGTTATTTTCTTAAGAATATTCTTAGAAATTAATCCCAACTCAGATTTAGAGGGATTAAATAGACGGGACTGCAAGCTATTGATAAAGTTCGGTTAATGATCTTTGAAGAGAATGTATGCATCTTTCATATTAAATTTACCCATTCTGTCAGGAACTTTACGTTTGTTAGCAAATTTGCAGATGGTTTCATTGATAGAGGATAAGGTGCTATTGTCTTTGTCTTTCTTATAAGAGCTGGTAATTTTGTCAGTGACGAGTTTGTCATATTCAGAGGGTTTAATTTTATAGATATTTTTGAATTTGTCGGCTTTAATCCATAATTTATTGGAGTTTTTTATGTTTTTAATGTCTTTACCACTTTTAGATTGGAAGTAGTTTGAATAATTCCTGAACTTAATCTTTTTAATTAAATTAAGCAAATCACCTTCGAATGGTTCAAGTAGCTTGTTACTCGGTGGAGTTTTCTGGGATTTTAGGTTATATGTTTTATGATTTAGCTTTTGGTCATTATTGAGATTTCGGGAGAAAACTTTTTTTCACGCCATTTTTTTTTAATAAGGTCAATAATTTTATCTGTAAGGCAGACAAAAAGAGAAAAGATGCAGTGAAAGGTAAGGAATGTTTTTTTAGGAATAATCTGGAGTAAATTTTTCCATCACCATGTGAATAGGTTGGAATAAAAGTAGTTCAACTGGAAGTATATCAAAGAGAGAACTTATTACAATAAGGAGGAATATATTGATAATATTAGTGGTTAATATACACACACACACAAACAAACACACACGCAAGCACACACACACATATATATATAATAGTGAACATAGAAGTCAACACTTAGAGGCGACAGTCTGTTTCATGCTATATGCAATCGTCAGGTCAGGTGGCCTGACGATTGCATATAGCATGAAACAGACTGTCGCCTCTAAGTGTTGACTTCTATGTTCACTTATATATATATATATATATATATATATATATATATATATATATATATATATATATATATAAGTGTTGACTTCTATGTTCACTTTTATATTTACACACGCTCTATCTCTCATATTGAGCACTTTATCCGATAAATATAGCACACCTTAAGACTATATTTCTTCATATATATATATATATATATATATATATATGTATGTGTATATATATATATATATATATATATATATATATATATATATATATATATATATATATATATATATATAAATTTCCAAGATGATAGAATCCAGGTAAAAATCAATATCCAGGACAGAGTAAGAATATAATAAAAAGGCTTAAACACTAATATTCCATGGTTATAATTTATTACATTGGAATCGTAATTACGATCCAATTCATCAGACCTACAGATTCAAAAAGGAATCGGAAGAAATAACTCCGGGAATAAAAAATAAAATTTAGTGATAGTGTATGTATGAGAGTGGGGAACGAATGTGAGAAGTAAATGAAAGCTCTAGAGAGGGGTAACAGACGAAAGAAGAACAGTAAGGGCCTAAAAGTGAAGGTAGGAATTAAAATTTAACAGAGAGAAGATTTAAAGAGAGAGGTTTTAAAGAGAGATGCCAGCAATTCAGTAATGAATTATGCATCGGAAAATAATTTATATTTATCTGTATCTCACTCCTTTAAACCGTCATTTAACTCCTCTCTTTAATACTTCTCTCTGTTAAATTTCTATATACACTATTTCCTTCTAACAAAATAATATATATGTATAGAGAAGAAATATATATACACATATTAGCAAGAATACTTTCACAAACAATGCACAAAAATGAAGAAAGGTCTAAAAAGATACAGTGGATATAAAAACATAAGAGCAAAAGCCTCATTCCTTCCCCTTTCTCTGACCAATCCTAATTGCTTTCTCACACCTTAAGCAAAGTGACATTTTCCGCCAGTCCAAGAAGGGTTTGGATTATTACCACAGAGAAAAGAAATTGGTTAAATATAAGAAAACATAACAAAAATTAATTGCTTTAAATAATATGTAAAAATAAATATTGTTTGCCTGATAAATGTCATAAGACCCGAAACACGTGTAGCAAATAAATATGAAAAATAAAGTATAATATATAAAAAATTCACATTATAATCAAAAACGTTTGCGACTTTTCTTTTTCTTTAATATATATATATATATATATATATATATATATATATAAGCTAAAGAATAAATAGGAAACGCTTAACAATCTGACATGTTTCACTTTTATTAAAGCTTCATCAGGAACTATCCGATGAAGCTTTAATAAACGTGAAACATGCTAGATTGATAAACCTTTCCTATTTGTTCTTTATCTTATTCTGTCGGACTCCGATCCATAATTTGACCTATATTTGTCCTCAACTCATTTATATATATATATATATATATATATATATATATATATATATATATATTTATTTATTTATATATATATATATATAAATATTTATGTTATAAATTTTTTTGAAATAAATAATTATATATATATATATATATATATATATAATTTCGAATGGAATTATAGACCCTTCTTTAATAAAAGCAGCCACACAACTAAAAAATAACAATAGTATTTTTATCCATCAAGCTGATAAAACTAATACGTTCGTTTTTTTAAACAAAAATGAGTAACACTGAAAATTACAGGCCATTTTGGATGATCATAATAAATTTAAAAAATTAACCAAAAACACCACCTACTAACTTAAAGACCATATCAATAAGCTTATTACTGCTAACAATGCTGACACAGGATCCTATAAACTTCAAAAGATTATAGCTGATTATCAACCTGGCTAAATTTATGGAAATGTAAAAATCCATAAAAAAATCACCCCCACTCCGACCTATCATTTCACAAATACCTAAACCAGTATATTACCTTTCAAAAACTCGTAACAAATTATTGAATTTATACAAATCTTTCATTCTGTAAAACCAAACAACCAAATAATAGCATCTTTGAACGTACAAAATTTATTTACTAATGTCCCCGCCTATGAAACGATTGACTTCATTATTTGTGATGTATACAATCACACTTCTCTCCCACCCACCAATATTACTATTTAAAAAAATATTAGCATGACTTCCTAGGTAATATTTATACTCAAATAGATGGTATTGCGATAGGACTACCCTTAGGCTCCCTTTTTTCTAATTATTATATAGCACATTAGAAAAAAAAAAAAACTTAATGACACTAATACACCCCCTATATATGTAAGATACATAGATGACATTTTCGTTTTAGCTAAAAATATTGATCAAATTACACAACTTAAAACGTCCTCAAATTTACATTAGAACTTAATATTAATAGTACAATCATATTCCTTGATATATTTATTGATTCCAGTACACATAAATTTACTACTTCTCTATATAGGAAACCCACTAACATTAATTCGTGTCTTCTTAATTATAATAGTGAATGCCCCTGACGATATAAGTTAGCCGTTATAAAACATTTAATCCAATGCACACAAATAATATCTTCTTCCAAAACCATACTATATGAAGAATTACATATTATTAAAAAAAAAACTTGTTAATGATGAGTTTCCTAATTCCGTCATTGATCAACAAATTAAAATGTATCTCAATAAACTTAATAATACCTCTAACAAAACTGATATTAATAATAATAGTGTACGTCAAAATAAACATAACACTATTAATTTATAATTGTAACCAAATGCATAACAATTACAAATATGATGAAACAACACTCAAAAGCACAATAGGTAGAAATGTTAAACCCATTAATAATAATAGACAAATTAAGCTCATCACGTAAAAAATTAAAACAATTGACCTCACACACACACACATATATATATGGTGGACTCTCCTATCGTGAACGATACATGAAGGTCAGCATTGGATAGTGCCTTTTGTTTTACACTTATGCATGCTAGCAGGGGCTATTGTGTAGAAATTCAGGTAAAAGAAATACATTTAATTTGTACTTTCCTAAGTGTGATGCTAGCCGACAAAGTCACAGATACATACATACATAATTGGACACTGAGGTCAACACTGGACGGTGACAGTCTGTTTCATGCCTGAACGCTATCTTCAGGCTATATCACAGCTCATTAGTGAGACATCCGATCGCTTCAGGCCGAGACTGAAACCCGATCGACTTAGTATCAGTTGGAGATTCTAACCCCTGTGCCATCGGCGCCCGTGATAAAGGCGAATTTTTTGCGTATTTATTTTTTCATAAAGACACCAGTCACTCAGAAAACTCAATCAGTTAGGAGAGTTTTGCATTATTATCAGCAGTAATAGTGATTGTTTACAAATTCATTTTTTATGCATACTAGTAGACGTATTTGATTTTGCCGGGGTTTATAAAATGTAAAATAAGCAAACTTTTGCAAAAAGTTTTTCCAAGTTTAAAATATCCCCAACGAAACTTTCCAGCTTGTTGAATCTTAAATGAGAAGCAATTAAATGAAAAAATACAACTAAAAAGTGTTTCTATTATAAAATATTATAGCGTAGTATGTCCTGCTACTTTAGATAACTGCAGAAATTTCTTTAAGAACTTTTCAACTTGAGAACAATATCCTTAAACACGATATTTTTTATTATTCAAATAAATATCTAAAGGACACTATAAAATGACGACTATCATTACCATTATTACAACTCCTGATGATGATCTGCAACTAAAATTGCTGCTGATGATAATAGCCTAGCGAGTGTTTTGTCGGAGACAGAGATATATTTTTAGATATCAATAAAATGAAAATGTTGATGGTGTTTATAATTAACTGTATTGCCTACTTTCATAATCTTTGTAAGATGTTGCATATGTGGAAATTTCAACTGGTTACTTACTACTGTGCAAGATCAATGTATATTTAGTAAATATTTCTACGAACACATTAGTCTTCCAGTATTACACACAAATTAGTGAGACTCTTGGCGACAAATACAGCTTTAGATATTTATTTATAAAATCCTTCCTGAACAGGGTTAGATCCCTGAACGTAGTTATTAACGACCCATCCCTCGAGGTCATGGCGCTCAATGCAGAAGTCCCCCAGAGGTTTTCTTCTCGGACAAACACTCTTTTTGATTTACATAAATGATCTGCCTAAGAATAGACTCAGATCATTTGTAAACATCTATGCCGATGATACGACGATATACGGGTGCACCTGTAAAACTCTTGATGATCAGAGATTCGCAGCTGATCTCTCTTCTGATCAAGCACTAACTTCTCAGTGAGGGGAAAACTGGCTGATTACTTTCAATGCCTCGAAAACCAAACTAGTTACACTCCCTCACCGCTGATCGGACTCCGCACTACTGCCAGTCATGATGAACGGATGTCTCCGCGTGGATGCACCGTGACTTAAGAGACTATTGGGCCTCATACTCACACCTGACATCAAGTGAAACTCGTAAATACGATACATTACTAAACATGCAGTAAAAATAGTCGGTTTCTTGTACCGCTCCCGTAACGACTTGACTCCTCATGCTATCCTCTACCTTTAAAAGAGCCAGATCAGGCCCAAAATGGAGTACTGTTGTCATAGTTGGGCGGGAGCTGCCCAGTCCTCAGTTTCCACTCTTGATTGGGTTCAAAAGAGTCTCCGGGTCCTTGTGGCTGACGAATTATTTTCCACCCTCATCCTCTCTCTCACAGACTGGATCTCATTGCTCTATCGCTACTTCAATGGAAAGTGCTCGGACAAACTATATTCCTTACTTTCGCCAAGTATAATCTTTTCGGCTACGACACACCATGCCATTGTAGTAAACCACCCACATTCCCTCCGTATTCCATCTACGAGAAGTAAGTTTTGCTCGAACAGCTCCTTTCTGCTATCCATTTCTCTGTGGAACAGACTTTTAAGATGATCATTTCCCGATCATTACAAACCTGTTCAAGTCTAAATTTAATCGTTATTTTCCCCTCCTATTCCTATAAACATAACCCTCTACCTCAAGTGGTCTCCAGGCCTTGTACAGGGTGAACCTCACTGTAAAAACAAGTAAAAAAATATCTTTCATCTTTCTAATACCGGTATTTAAAAACATCCAAACAGAAACTTTCCTGTTCTATATTTCTGTTATCCATATTTTTGTCTCTTTTCACTCATTACTATTTTTCTATTCGCCTGCCTGCCTGCCTTCCTTCCTTCCTTCCTTTGCATAAAAGATTTGCTACAAATTTTTATATTTCTATTTTTCTTTGACTATTTAAGCCATCATTTTGTAACGTATTTTCCAGAAGACAGTGTAATAAACTCTTCGTGTTTTGTTCGTCTGTCGTTGTCAGGAGGAAAATGGTGATCTCATCAATGATACTATTTCTTTGGTGCTGTTTCGCATCACCGATCTTCAGGTGGTTTTTATCAGGTGATATTAATAATCATCACAACATTTGCTCAGTACATGTATCCGTTAAGGAGGAAATGACGTCGTTAGATAAACAAAAGTGTTAAATTAATGGGGCAGCTGGCAGCCATTTTTGGATTAGTAGAGAGAAGAAAATTATTATACGTATGTTTATATTAGAGAAAGAAGGGAAAGAAAGAAGGAAAGAATGAAAAGATGAGTGAATATAGAGAAGGGAAAATAAAAGAGTGAGTCAACGTGAAGAAAAAGATAAAAAGTGAATGTTAAAAAAATAGTGAGAAAGTGATACAAATTAAATAACTATGGGTTGTACAGTTGACAGAGAAATCTAGCACGTGAAAAAAGAAAGTGATAGAGAAAAATATAAGAGATAAAAGGAAAGATAAGAAAGAGAGAGAGAAAGAGGTGAAAAGTTAAAAGGTAGAGAGGGAGCAGAGAAAAGATAGGAAGACAACACAAATGAAGATAGGAAAGTTAATAGGAAGAATCGAAACAGAGATTAAGAAGAAACAGCAAAGAAGCAACAAAGGAATGAGAGCAAAGAAAATGAAGAGGAGACAAGAAAATAGAGAGAGTGAAATTAAACAAGAGATAAGAAAGGAAAGAAATGGAAACCTACGAGTATAGGGACAAAATACAAAAAATTTAAAGGAACCTAAAGAAAGAGAAAAAAAGTGTAAAAAGATAGAAGTGAACACATGAGGACAAGCATGAAATAAATTGTCGCCTCTCAGTCTTTCTCTCTCTCTCTCTCTCTCTATATATATATATATATATATATATATATATATATATAGGGTGTGTGTGTGTATGTGTGTGTGTGTGAGAGAGAGAGAGAGAGAGAAACATATCGAAGGGCTAACCGCCCTTCAGGAAGGACTTACAAAAAGAAGAAAACAAGACCCCCCAAAGAAGTTATCATAAACCTCATGGAGCATATTCTTACATTGAATCCTTTCAACTTCAATGGAGCACACTACCTGCTAGTAAGAGGCTGTGCGATGGGCACCATTGCAGTTCCGTCATATGCTACAATATTCATGGGAAAATTTGAGAAGACCATTATCTATCCCCGCATCGGTAGCGACCGCGTATTTTATGCAAGATATAGCGATGATATATTTTTTGTATACACGGGCAGTGACGACAAACTTATCCAATTCCTCATGACCCTAAACACAGTTCACGACTCAATTATGTTTAACTATGAAAAATCCACAAAATCGGTAACATTTTTAGACACACGCATTAACATAGATGAAAATAGAAAACTACTAACGACACTACGCACTAAAATCACCGACACCTACAACTATCTACACTAAGTCTTCCCACCCTAAACACCTCAAAGAGAACCTTCCCTATTCACAAGCACTTAGACTCAGAAGGATAAGTTCCAATAATGAAGAACTAAATAAACACATTCAAAATCTGGAGCATCAATTCACAACACGTGGCTATAAACAACACCTAATCAAGGAACAAATAAATAAAGCAATTTCCACACCTAGAGAAGATACCCCAATGTACAAGATTAAAAATAAACCCAGCCCCATCCCTCTAGTAACCACTTTCAACCCTACCCTGCCTCCACTATCCCAAATAATCAAAAGTCACTGGCAAATACTACATCTCAAACCAGACCTAAAAATTGTTTGAGGAACCCGGCTTTCTAGCATATCGTAGACCTAAGGAGCTAAAAGACACATAGGTAGTAACCATATTTCAGGGGACAAGGTAATCCGTAATAAACCAACAAAAAAAACACCATGGTTTTTCCAACCATGTAACAACAAAAGGAGCTTATGCTGCAACCACATTAGACACACGAATTCATTCACTAACTCAGTCACTAAATCTACTTTCAAAATCTACCACGACTCTAACTGTAGAAGTCATAACATAATTTACCTCCTTGAACGCACATTATGCCAGAAACAATATGTAGGAAAATCTGAATGAGCCTTTCACTACAGAATTAATAATTATCGCAATCGAATTAAGTCGACACCCCATGAAAGATTATTACCTGTAGAACCTTTCCGCTTGGAAAAACACGATTTTAGAACCCATTCCAAATTCCCTATAATTGAGAGAATAGAATAGTTCAGAGCAGATAACATAAGAAAGATTTTAGAGTTCCATGAAAATAAGCGGATACAAAGTTTAAAAACGCACTATCCAGACGGGCTCAATTTAAAATTTAACAATATAGATAGTATTAATATATAACCCCACAAACCAGGACCTACCCACATTTCTCATCCACACAAGACAGACATGCTTACGGAGGTGTTGAGGCTTCACACTTATACACACATCCACACGAATATACACACTTACACACATCATACTCACTCACTCCCTTATGAGCCAAATGATAACACACACCCATAGTAATATACACGCTTACACACATCATACTCACTCCCTAAGAACCAAATAACACGCACACACACTTAACAGAGCCACATTCCCTTTCCAGGAACCAATAAGACTGTCAAAATGACCAAGGGAATTCAGAGCAGCATGAATCAATCCAGCTCTTATCTCAAATAACAACTTAAAAGAGACTGTTTGACCAACATAAAGACTGACCAAGATTCATATTAAAAAAATAAAAAAAAACAAATGAAAACTACAGACAAAAGTTAATTTTCTCCATCAAGATATTCATTTCTGTAGTTCAGTGCTAGCAGCAAGCAGAACATTTTTTCTCCTGATGATGGCCATGTTGGCCGAAACTAGTCGAGGAATCTAAATGAAATAATAATAAAAACGAAAGAATATTAATATACAACCCAGTGTGTCTGAAGATTTTAATTTTTTAATAATATATATATATATATATATATATATATATATATATATATATATATATATATATATGTGTGTATGTGTGTGTATGTGTGTGTGTGTGTGTGTGTGTCAGAGATATGTCTTACCCTGATTCAATTTATAAATGTTGATTATTAAATATTAACGTAAATGTTTTATGCTACATTGGAGATTTATAACTTTATTCACTCAATTCAGTGTATAATTCAGTAGTTATTATTTTTATCCGATACATAAATCATGGGATAATTATGTCACATAATTATTCCGTAATTTCAATATCAGGATTGATACACAGTACGAAGTTTAGTTTGTATTTTTTGTAGAAGCTGCTCCAACCCACATTTGATAGCGAACCTAAACGACAACAGATAAACTTATTGTAAATTTTTGTCTATTTTCAGAAGTATTTCTTCTCTCATTATCAGAAAATGACCTAAATTTATTTTCAAAACTAACAAAAATATTTTCTTATTGTCATGCTGCTTTTGTTGACAATTGACTTCTCGAAGGTTGATTGACTGCTTACTTTGGCATGTGCCAAATATATCGATCTGACAATTATCCAGCCATTTAATATTATAAAAAAACCTATCCTACCCATTGGGACTTTACAAAAGTATATCTCTGCATCCCTTGTAATTTTTAGATCAATCTGTAAAATCATGTTTCAGCATCACCAACAGCTTGACTTAATTCTTAATCTTGTCCATGGTCTAAAATTTTCCCCATTTCATTGACCAATATAGGTTTAGAAAAAATCAGAAGTCCCAATAGGCCAAATCTGAACTGTAGAGTGAGGTGATGGTGATGACAGAACTGTGTAATGCGATATTCAAAATTTGCTTTTTTTATTTCTATTATTTAATGATTCCTTAAAACATTTTTTGACAATTCGAACTTATTCTACGGACAAATATTCAAGTTGCAAACTTGATGCATATATATATATATGTGTGTGTGTACAGCACAGGCATATATGTCTATGTGTGCGTCAGATAAGGTTTGGGTTACCAACGGATAGCGACCATTCTCATCAAAGAGTAACCTTTTGAATAAACGATCTAATTTCTTTCAAAAGTTTAACTAAAAAATAAAACGTAACACTCCCATATATTCTCATAAAACGCCCAATAGATGATCCTAAATAGAGAGAGAGATAGTAAAGAGAAAAATGTTTACTTTCTGTCGTTCTGAGATTAAATTATTTATATTAGATTAATTATATATATTATTCGAACTATTGTCTTCGTT
This sequence comes from Acanthosepion lycidas, assembly GCA_963932145.1. Classification (NCBI taxonomy): domain Eukaryota; kingdom Metazoa; phylum Mollusca; class Cephalopoda; order Sepiida; family Sepiidae; genus Acanthosepion; species Acanthosepion lycidas. The sequence continues at coordinate 115,981,673 of OZ010587.1, forward strand.
GTTGTAGTTTGTAAACCGAAAGAAAATATAAGCCTAGATAAATATCAATTGCTCATCTATACCTGCAAGCATATGTAAAAAACAGTTAAAAATCGAGCCTACAAACACAAAAAATGTGCTGAAGGTCCGGGTGTAAAAATTGGAAGAATTATAATTTTGGGAGTAAAGATTAAATTTCTCCATTGCACGACATATGCATATGTACCTATATTCTGCAAAAATTGGAAGACCTAAGATCTTTAAAAAACTTATAAATCGGGGCAACTTTGTAAGGAGTATGAAACATAAATATCAAGCATCAAAATCATAGGTAAGCCAATTAAACGCGTTTGATTGATACAGTAGAGATAGCAGAAAATTCGACCAGTGATTTTGCGCCAAAACGACATAAAAACTCATGTTTTAAATGTGATGCAGCAAATGCACGTGGATTTGAAATTAGAAATTATTCAATATCTGATATATTCTAACAATATGCCACCTTCAGGCTATCACTTGTCTTATTAGTGGAGATCAGTGGTGAAGATATCGAAAATGTCCTCATTTTACTTTGAATGCTATGAATTTAGATGAATAAAAGATTTTGTCAAAAAAGGCTGTAAATTTTTATGTAAACTCAATCACTCTCTATATAACACGTTGTGTATTTGGATATTTTTGTTTGTAATTTCTGTAACATTTTGCTGTACTTATGTTATTCTCCTTGTACGGTGTCGCAGGTTGACAGAGTTTTTGTCATGTCGATGTCAGACTATTTGAACATATTTACAAAGCTGGAAGGTGAAAAGATCAAATCTGTGAAAGAACAAAGTACAATGGCAAAAATATATTTGAAGATCCATTTGTGAAAACTTTAAAATAGTAAGGGCTTAGTAAAATATCAAATTCATAACTGATATCATTTTTGACGACACGAGTTATTAGGTTGGTGCAGAAATAATGATGTAATAATGTCGTTTTTTGACCTTAAAAAATACGTCAAAAACGACATTATTACGTCATTATTTTTGCACCAACCTAATAAATAATAATAATAATAAGTTCTGATATTTTTGTTTGTTATTTAGTACAAAACTGCTTCTCTATCGTTACTCTTTGTTTCGTTCAAATCAGTGTAAACGGTGGAAAGGGAGTTTTTGATGCACCAGTTATTTAAGTGGGATAAAAATTGACTATTAAAAGCGATACATATCATCTGATTTATATTTATTATTTCCCGCTGTAATATCTGATAAAACCCATTAAGGATATTTTATCATTTCCCGTAACCCCTTATATAAAAAAATAGCTTTAGGTTTAAAAAGATAGGCAGACAGGCATAATGTATTGGCCAGAATACACATATAAAATGACTTTAAAAAACAGTACCGACTAAATTCCAGTCATTGTTTTGAAATAATCATTACATAAAAAAATTTCTACGGAAACCCTACTATTTGATTCATTAGCGGGAATAATATTTTCTGGGGACGTAGAAGCTGAAATTTCATGATTGTTCTTGTTATTTACACGTTGAAATACCGATCCTCGTCCGATCAACTAAGTTAAGTAATATCAACCCTTGTCAGTGTCTAGGTGAGTGAATGCTTGGGAATACCTGGTGCTTTAAGCTTGAATGTGCAGATGGTGTCATGGATAACAGCTCGGAATTGGAAACCGGGGAGCCGAATTCCAATTCTAGTCGTGTTCGTCATATTCACTTAAGCGCAAATATCTTTGGGGAAAGTATGAATCCACCTTTTTTCCTCCATGTATTAGTTAAATAGTAGGGCTTGTATCAGTAAAACATTATCATCTCTGAAACATTTTGAATCTAAAAATATTTCTTGATTTTAAATAACCTGATTGATTAGCAGTAAAAAAAAATCAGTCAATCATTTAAGCTCTTATAGTTTAAACACACGTTTTATCATTTCCTGTCTTAATCATAACATGAGAAAGTAAGATAATATTCAATGACACGACTCAAGTCCGCATCATCAATCATTGTCAATCATTATTCAGTGGCATTTATTTCATCTTAATTTTAGCTACTTTTCATTACTATCACTAAAGCATTTTATAGCGCGAATTAAAAATAAATAAGCTGTTGGGTTACCATTTACCACGGGTAGCCGGCCTTTCCATTATAGCTACAGTTATCGCTTTAACGAAAGCTAACGTTATTCAGATGACCAAATCTAACCCGATAAATATTAAGTTTAAATAAACAAAACAATATAATCAAATGTGATGGTGCTGAGCGAACGGGCAAAAATAAAACTTTTATGGTTACATTTATTCCCCTGCAAAGTTTTAGTTCTTGCGGTTCAAATGGTTATAACATCAGGAAAAATAAGCTGAGGTAAAAGGGATGCGAGTTTGCGTTCCACTGAAGAGTTTATAATCTATTTCTGATACGCGCTGTGTGACGTCCCCCGGGTGTCGCTGCGCCAAATGTGACGTCTGCCTGGCTGCGTCCGTCGTGCTATCTTGTCCTGTGACGACTAACTGGCTTGGTATTGGTCGCGGCACCAAATGTGACATTCTAACCTTTTGGTGATTCGGATGGGAATCTGGTTAGATTCAGTATCAGCCTTGTCGTTCCCAGCTCGCCTCCAACGTCTGGTTACCGAAGTAACTGTTTTGATTTCCAGTCTAACCTACCCACGTTGTGATTTGATCTTAGGCAGACGAAATCAATCAGTCGCCGGGTCGTGATGCAAGCCGAGTTCGATCAAGGGTAACACCGCACACGTATATGTAAAATAAAATAAAATAATAACTCGAAAAGTTCAAATGTGTTTAAAAAGGATAACAATATTTTATATCTGGTTGCTGAATACAGGACTGCGTCTTTCTCCCAAACCCGCTATATGGATTCGTGACACTTTGTGTTTGTTAGGCGAGTCTTAACATCTTAAGTTGTTTGTTCTTTAAGAAACTGGTTCTTGGTGTATCTTCAGGCGATATTCGTAAAACTTGTTTTGGTGGTATGAGTCTAAGTCGTTCTTCAAAAATAAATTGTTCTTGGCTAGAGGTTGAGGTCGTGATGCCTGGATTCTTTCAAGTCAGCTATCTGCGAGGCGGGTGAAACTCCAACTGCGAACTTCATTCAACTGCCTCTCAACTGGAACTCGAACTGGTACTGCTTTTCACTCGCTGCGACTCTGCTTATAAGGACGCCGACCAAAACCGGCGTGGACCTGTCGGGGTTTGCGGTTCCTTGATAATTCTAAATCCACAATCCACTTCTTTGTTTTCGGTCAGGAAAATTTATTGTTTTCCATTTTTGGAGGTCTTTCGTCTTCCCACCTTCTTCTGTTCTCATATTGGTATCTCACCATACCCTCAGAGGGTGTCAACGGGTTTCCCCTCTCTCTCACAGTGGCATCTCACCCTATCCCTTCAGGGGGGCGCAACAGGCCTCCCCTCCTTCTTCACATGATTACCTCCGCCTAACGCTCATGCCACCATCCAGCCAATGGGCGCTCAGTGGCGTGGGTGTGGCCAGACTAGCCTCAGTTTAAAAAATCTTGCTCAAAGAAAAAATAATTATCTTCCTTTTTCTTTTTTTTCTTTTTCTTTTCTTTCTTTTTCTTTCCTTCTGCCTGACAACAAACCTTAGACGCTTATCTTAGCCAAATGTCACTTGGACTTTATCACCCGGGGCCTTCGCCAAACAAGTGGGTGGTCAATTGGACGTATTTGCATTCTGTTGCTAATTAACTGTTCTGATAAAATAATTTCGCTATCATAACCAGCCCTGACAATAAACAGGTGTTTTTTCCAAATGACATGGAGGTGGTTCCACGGACATTTTGGTTTCGGTCAAGCTTGACCTAATTAATTTTTATCTCCCAGTACCCTGCGGGAGGTCGCGCGGGCATTTTGTTTTTTCGGTCAGTGCGTGCTTAATTAATTTTTATCTCTTTAGAATTCTGTCTCGCAGGCCATTTGACTAGCCTGGAATTTTCACCATTGCCATGCGCAGATTGGCTATATCTTATTCTCCGCCCCGTAACATAAATCAGATTAAATCCAGTATCTTACTTTCTCGACAATGAAAATAAAATTTTCTTTGTTAGAAAAATAACACCACTTAGTGTCCTTTTCGTGATGGCTTCTTATCACCTAAATTTAATTCTCGACTTTCTTTTTTTTTTTCTTCTTTCCTTCTAGCGACCTAAATAGTGTCACAGCTGTTCACTAACGGTCACAGACTCGCAATCTGAAGAGTTGTGATAAACTGCAACTGAAAATAAGATGAAGGAATCAAAAATTAATAGTGATCAGGTTTTCCTGTAATATATTTTTGTGTATTCAACACATTCTATCATCATAACACGATGACATTGGATCACTTGGAAAATATTGTCTGAATTGAAATATTATTATGAATAATGAGAATGAATTTTCAAGTAACATCATCAAGCAATATATAAAATATTTCAGTCTATACATATTGGACAACTAGAAAGAAAATTGTTTATACCTTTAGAATAAAATTTTTCGTACCTAAATCCCCACCCCCCAGTTATTTTAGGACTGTTGTATATAATTGTATGCATATTCAACTCTCTGCAAGGATATAGCATCCGGGGTCAATACTCCCTTTTATTCCTAGTGGATGAAGCTATTGTAAAAATGTACAACTCAAATATCGATTAGAAATTCCGGTCGTGTTTAGCTCGAGAACAGTTTCAAATATCAAGTCTGTAGTAAATGCTTACTGATTCCCAATTTGGAATGAATTAACAAACATTTACAATGATATGACTTCAGATAACTATAGAGGGGGCTTTTCTATGTATTCCCTATTATTGAAACGTGATTTACTTTAAAACGTTGTTAATATATTTGAAAGAAATCGGAAACGATGAAAAGTTTTCAGAATACAGATGATAGGGAAAAGTTTTGAAACTTAAGCACATTGAACCTTTATGCAGTGTCATGTGTAACATTTATTTAATATATGGCAGATTATTATCAGGAAAGAAAAGTGGCTCCCTTTCAATTTAAGAATGTTTATCTTATTTCACACAATTTTCTGTGCACTTCTTTTAATTCTTCATAGAAAATATTAACTGCCTTATTCATACTTAGTGGGAAAGAAATTTAGTGGACCCTACCTGTCATCTTACCACAGTCCAGTGATTATAATCGTTTGTTGGCGAAACGTTGACTTTTGAAAATACGTTGGAGCTTCATAAAGCTATTGCACAGATCGTTTTTAGTTTTTTTTATAGAATATACATTTTATCGTAGGTTATTATTCAGCCAAGAAAATGGATCATTTTTGTTCATCAGAGCTCAGCAAATTTCAAAACGGCAATTTTTTCGAGTTCTTCCTCTGTTCCTACTTGAAAAAATGCCTTTACTTTTCCAATTTGATTCAAATGTTCTGAAATCGTTGAAATTACAATTTTGAGACCATTTCTCGATCTGTTTGGCGATGATTTTCCTGGACTAATTCTTACAGTTGATACTTTTTAACTGAAGTAGGGAGATATTTGTCTTCATCTTCATTTTCAATTCGTGACTTCAGAAACCAGCAATTTGCAGTATTTCGAAGTAGGTACTTCATTTTATATTTGGTTACTATTATGTAAAAACTGGAAAAACATTGTGGCCAAGTCCAAACGCAAGGAGGAAAATGAAGTGTAACTCTTTAGCATTCAGCTTAATTTCGGGTCATTAATCGTGCAAATTATTAACTATGAGAAGTGAAACCAAACACAATCAATCTACAGGATTTAATAATTAATATTAATTGCATACAAAGATTTCCAGCAAAACCTGTCTTTCATATGTCTATTAAGTTTGTAAAGAGCGCTGGAAACATTTGTACAAACCAATTTTTTTAGCATCCATTTCAAAGCTTTAACCAATGAACTTTAGGCACAGATTTTAGGTCTGTTAATCATTAATTGCCTTGACTTTTCGTTTGAATTTCAGAAAGTCAGAGCCAGTAAGGCAACTATTTAGCCAATTCAACGTAAGCATCATTTATGAACGTTTTTGATAATGCCCGAAAGGGCTAGTCGTGAATATAAGAAAAGTTTTCTGCTATGCACTATTCTACTGAATAGAATAAACCTGCTAATTTGTCTAGATCTCAGAACTAAAACTGGAAATGAGGAGACAGTTTGCAAACAAACAAAATACAAACTTAATTTCAGCTGATAAATTAGGCACAATACAATATTTCAGTTGTTTTCAGTTAAGATATGATGTCTACAACCTATTTAGAGAAATCAGATTATGCATTCTCAAAAAAGATTATCGATTTTGAAAATAGACTGCATGTCTACAGTCTCTCGGTGGTAAAATATAATTAATTCTTTCCGCAAACTTTAACAACCTTTAACAAATATTATTTTGACAATACTGTTTATTCAATTTCGTATTTAAGTTATTATTTGGAATATTTTCTTCATCTCTGTTGTTAGTATAGTGTTTCAGTCGATGCAGTTGTATATTGTGTCCAGCATTTCCAATTCACTTAATAATATTCCATTTATTAACTGAAATACACCCTTCCAATAATGTAAACAAGAAGCTAGATCTCACTCATTCTCCTGTCAGCTGTTGAATGGGTATGTTCTAGGTGAGAAGATAGAAAATAAGAAAAGGAAAACTAAAAACTACTAAGCGAATTTTACAGAACACTGAATGCAGCTTACACTTCAGGAAAGCCGAAAAAAAATAGCGACTAAAATTTCGTGTTAAAGACAAAGAAGACAAAGAGACTAATTCTAATCAGATGTGGAACAATAATCTTGGAAATTCGTAAAATATTGAGAAGTGCTGGATATATAAAACAAAAGCGTTTCGTTACAAGCAAGAATGAAATGTCAAGTTCAGATAAATCGGAAAATATTAAAAATACTTCTCAGAACTTCATCCAATACTGAATGACCGGTGAATTTATCGATGAAATATTTAATTCAAAAGAACAAAAAAAAAAAAAAAAAAAATGAAATGTCTTTTAATCTTCAGAATTTCTTAATTTCATGTTAGGACACTAACTGAAAATTAGTCAAACGGCTGTACTTATTATTAATCGCTTCATCTGTACAAGGGTCAAATTCACTAAATTAGTAATCATTTAATATGAATTAGTTGCTAATCATTACGCCAAAGCAAGGCGCCTAAATGTAAAGTAGAAAATGGTTATAACTATAGGGAACACAATGAGAATCGAACTCATCTAAACAAACAAGCTTGCTCCTCGATGTCTATAAATGACATACGGTGTAACAATACACAAAGGAAAAGAAAAAAATAATCCCTACGGGTTTTCTTCTGTTTGGACTTAGTAAAAAATTACGAAACCAGCTTATCAGTTTTATAAACAGCTTTGTGCTGTTTAACACATGTTGATTATCGAGTGACAAAAAATAGACGCTTGGCTAAGAATCAAATATCCGAAGATAAGCGATACTCTCCTCCTTCTACATACACACACGTGCTATCAGCCGTGGACACAGATACACATTCATTCAACATCATTCAACATCATTCAATTGGACACACACGCACACACATATCTATATATAAGTGTAGCACATATACTGTGATCTAGTAATAGTTGTGTAATTAAAAGACACCAATGATTTATTCATATTATACTTTATACTCTATAGTTAGACTCGCCTAGCAGACGACCGTTCCTATTGTAGTGAGTTCTATTCTCACCGAGTGCCTCACGCTAGCAGTATTTATTTGTAATATATATTTTAGGTTTTAAACACTGGGGTTACTTTGAAAGACCTAATGTTATTAAACTTTGAATTTCGCTGCCTGAAAATGCTGGCGTTACTTTTTAAAATACATAGGGTTACCTACAAATGAGAAGAATATCAATTCAAATTTTAATAGCCTTCGTCTTTCAAATGCAACCCTATTTGATACTTGTTAGGTCAGTTTGGTAATCCTGGTCTGAAGACATGCTTTCGAAACAATTTTTGCAGTTTTGATTTCTGCAGTTTCAGTTACATCGGTCAATCGCAAGAAAAGGGAATTCAGGAAATTAATTAATAACGGTCCCAAAGGACAAGAATAATGATGCTTATGGAAAAATACCAGCCAAACAGCCAGTCCTGATTCACCTCTAAATGTGCTGTAACCATAGTTTACCGTAACCACAGCTAAAATATTTATCACAAGGAGCGGTGTTTTTGGACACTTGCAACATTCAAAACTGCCCGAAATCGCTTCAAGTTCTATAAAATACAAAATGTAGCTATGTACAAACAGCCCAGACCAAGGTTAAAAGCAAACAAATTGGATCTTGGGAGTTCTGGAAGATCTCCAACCAAATTATGAATAGAGACAAAACGTCAGTGCCCACTATTATAAATGGCGCGAGATCATGTTATCCTCGTCAGATAAGGCGATGCACTCGCCTTAATCTTTGCCTTACACCTACTTCTAAAATAATTAGGAACTTAATCAATTCAAAATAAATTAATAACAGCATTATATCTAAGAGGGAAGTATAAAATATAGCTTTCAAAAATGCCCCATCGAATACAATGGTGAGGTGTCTAAATTTAAATGAAACATAATATGACTACTGGCGAGATCTTTTACAAAACAATGTACTCAGTGTATTAGCTGTTCCACGTAATAGGTCTGAGCCTAATTTAACTTAAAGAATGTGGTTCTGATTAAAAGACAAACATTTATTAAGGCGAAAATATATTGAAAGGGCAAAAATTCCAGAATTTTCTTTTGTAAATTTACATCTCGGATAATAGAACATATTCCATTTTTAACAAAATTACTAATAATAAAATATGTGAAAGTTAAAATAAAATTCCCAAAAAGCCACGTTTTTCCTTTCCTCCTTGACCCAGCTAATGCTCTGTGATCCATCGCAGAACATTAGCTAGGTTAAGCAAGGATATACAAGTAATAAAATTTGGGGGATTTAGAGAAATGATTATAGTAATTTGTGAGTAGCGGCGCTATATCGAGTATATTCAGTTTCTTCTCCGTCGCCGAGGCCAGTTGGTATTGTTTTGTATGACGCTTTCGGTGTATCGAAACGGTCCGGGTTCGAATCTCGGTAATGGAGGCGCACTGCTGGTGAGTCCCCAAATAGGCGCTTTCAGTATTCTGTTGTTATATATATATATATATATATATATATATATATATATCAGTCAGTTATGTGGCATAAGCTTAGGCGATCATGTATCTTTTGATACATGACTGACGAGGCAGATTTCCGCAGTAGGTTGCAATTTCTTTCTGCGGTAGACCAGTTGCCACCCAAGGCCATAGAACCCGCTCTGTCCTGCTATTTACCCATAGCTGGGGTGTGGGGAGAAGAAGAGGATTCATTCAGGATATTAGCATGTAAGTGAATGTAATGGATTCAAATTCGGCTCTCCGATTCCTCAATCCGAGCCGCTATCCATTACTCCACCGTGCTTCCTTATACATACATACATACAGGTAAATAAAAACAAAAAACAAACAAACCCGTGGGCAAGTAATCCAAGTAGATCCTAATAATATAAAATGTTAAAACTGATCCACAAAAGAGAACTTAATATAATTTTTATTATTGAGCATATAAATGAATTACAATTAATGAGATCCAAACGGTTTACCTCATACAGATAATCATTTCGTCCATGGGAAAGTAATTTTCCCTGGACTTATCTATGCAAATAATTAATTTTTTACTGTAATTTTACTATATAGCTAAAGATATAGTATCGAATGGAATAATATAAACATCTTTTTATAAAAGTATTAATTTCAAATTTATACTCCCATTCTATAATAATTTTAAACACCTTTCTAAAAAGTTTCATAACCATTTTTGTTCATTTTTCTTCTTGATGATTGTGTTTACCATAAAACATGTCGCCCCTGAGTGGTGACTTTAATGTCCACTCTTATATATATATATATATATATATATATATATATATATATAAACACACACGCACACACACAGAGAGAGAGAGAGAGAGAGAGAGAGAGAGAGAGAGAAAGAGAGAGAGAGAGAAAAGATGGTGCTGAAAAGTTCTCGGATTCATCAAGTCTTCCAAATATGGTCATATGACCAAATATAATTTATTCTACAATATTTTATTTGTCGGTCCTAGAAATTTTCAGCACCCTTAATAAACACACACATACACGCACACACAGACACACACATACGCACACACACACATATATATATGTGTGTGTATGTATGTGTGTGTGTTTAACTTGGAGTATATTGAGAAACAGATGAGATTATGTACGTATGCATGTTTGTTGAATATTCAATCTCAAACCAACCTGCTTTAACTATCTTCTATGTGCTTCCTTTTAGGATTTTGACGATCATGACTCTCCACAATTTCCTGTCCTTTGTAATGATTAATAAATCTTTATTTTTGCCTACTCTCCCATAACTTATTCCGTGATCCATCCGCTTAAAGTCGCTAGGTAGGTTGTACGTTACTTTTCTCTGGCACTCTTACCACCATTCTGTCCTGTCAGTATCAAATTCTCAAAACCCTTTTTTCTCATTATGTGTCCTAGAAATTTCAACTGTCGCTTCCTGATGTTAAGCATAAGTGTCTTTTTTGTTGCAATTGTCTCTAGAACTTCGTTGTTGCTCAGATATTCCATGATATTCTCAGCATCCTTCTGTGGAACTACATTTCTGTTGCTTCAAGTCGCTTCTTCATCCATGAGGAGATTATGCAGCATTCACTGCCATATAGGAGCACTGATACTACGTAACAGTTCAATACTCTTTTTTTTATTTATAGCGATATCTCTCGTTCTCTTAATACTACGCACAGAATTTGGCACCTTTCGCACCTTTCCTTGTTGCACTTTCTGTCCTCTGTTAATTCGCTTCCCAGATATCCATATTGTTGTCCCTATTTGATTTCGATATCTCTAATCTGTAATTTGCACACAGGCCTGTTTCTTTTGCTCAGAAATGCATTCAGTCTTATTGCCATTGTTGTTTTCTTCTAGCTTTCCTTCACTAGCTTCTGTAGGAATTTTTGTACTTTCCTTTCTATATCTTCTATCAAATCTGTGTCATCTGCATGTCTAATGTTAATATGTATAGCAAAAAAATATGCAACATAAGTAATTCTCAAATTTGAACGATTCATCCTTGCATAAACCTTTTGTAATTTTCTACTTAATGTGAGCATTCGTGCACTAAAAGAATGCAATTAAAACTTGCCTGAGTCTTTTCATATCGACCGGAATAACTAGATAGATAGATAGATAGGTAGGTAGATAGATAGATAGATATTAATGCGTGGATTCTTTCAATTATTACAGGGAAAACATCAACAGCGCCTCCGGCATAATCTTTGGTAGATAATGAGTTTGGAATTTGGAATAGGTTCGGTTCTGAAATAACCTTATCACTAACCCAAGTTGCCCCATCAATACCACGTGGCATCACATGGTTGTGTTTTTTCTCTATGACAATGTGAAAATATCAAAAACATTTATATTGTTGGCACTGCCCAATATTGGAGTTTCTGTTTTATAACTCTTCACACAATACAACGTCCAAGAGCCACTCAAAGTACAAAGTTACTGAATGAGATTGTGGAATGAGCGTAAGAGGATGAGGTAAGAAGTACAGTTTATGAGGATATGTAGGAAAGATAACAGTTAACCTTAGACGTGAAGATTGTATAGGTCGAGGAAGCATCCTCTCGGGATTCTGTTCCATAAAGTAGTGGTTCTTCTTATTAATAGAATACGATGGGAATAGGGATGATTCGTCCAAGTCTACACAGCATGGTGGGTTTGAAGATCTGAACTAGTTTAACTAAGAAGTGTAGCTCTTTAGAACATTTGCCACGGAAATTGTGATAGATTAGCGAAAGTCTTCCGACATTTTTTCAGTGGGAGAGGGGCTGTAATGTGGAAAATAATTAACTACCCATAAGGCCAAGTAGACGCTTCTGAACTCTGCCAATACTGTAGTGTGACGATTGGGAAGCTCCAGTCCAGATACGGCAGTATATCTCTTAATAAATAAACTATTTACAAAAGCAGATAAATCCAGGATAACCTATAAAATGGAAACCAACAATTACAATAAACTAGTTGACTAAGAAGTCACTAAACTTTAAAGACCTCTAATAATGAAACGGAAAATTATTATTAATAATAAATAAATTTATTTATAAATCTAACCTCCTACAATTAATACTTATAATTTGAAGCCTTATATATATATATATATATATATATATATATATATATATATATATATATATATATATATATATATATATATATACATGCATACATATATATATATATATATATATATATATATGATTATATATATACATACATGCATACATACATACACACACACACACACACACATATATATATATATATATATATATATATATATATATGATCATAATTTCGATTTAAAAAAAATGATTCTTTAAGTAAAAGAGAAAAATGTTTTTAATAAAGCGAAAGTGTATAGAAGGTGATTCGATCGCTAGATCATACACAGTAAATTAGCGTTCAGGTTTATACAACATTCTCGGCAGATCTTATATTATAAAAGTGATGAAAACTAAAACAAAGCATAAAGAAAGAAAAATCTTTGAAAAATAAAAATCAAATTTTAAAATTTCACCATTCCAATATTTTCGGCGTTTTCTGCCTGTGCATAATTGTGCATAATTATAAACAACGCTTGCATTTTTATATTCCCCCCGTTTCCGCCACATATATAATTCCATAAACACATAATTTCTTTAGTTCTATGAAGTCCAAAAGGACGAAGCGCGTCGCAGAATTTTTACACTTTGTTATTAATTTGTCCACAATTACATATGTATGCAGTAGAAGAAAAAAATATTTTCATCTCAAGGAGTAAAGAAGAATTAAGTAGCAGTCAAAGAAGTGAGAAAAAACAGCTCAAATATAGATATGTAATATAAGTTCCTAACTCTTGGAAAGCAATCTTAAAATGAACTTTTGGACTTTCGGCCGATAGGATGCTGTTCTGTCGCTGAAACTTGAATGAATAATACATCTGGTCTTTTAATATTAACTGTATACGATGAATTGCATTAAGGATAACCCAAATAAACAATTTCCAGATAATAAAAATCTTGCTGATTTCAACAGGATATTTGCACATTGAATGCAAGGTTAAATTAGATACTTAGTGAAACTTCTTTGAATCATAATCATTTCTATGTTTTTTCTTTTTCTTTTTCTTCTTCTTCTTCTTCTTCTTCTTCTTCTTCATTATTATTATTATTATTATTATTATTATTATTATTATTATTATTATTATTATTATTGTCTAAGACTTTTCCTGTTAAATTTGAATGAGGAAAAAATGATAAAAACATTTTAAGAACATTTGATTCATAATAATTTTCTTTTTTACTTAATTTTAATTAATGTAATAAAAAAATAGCTTGCAACTTGAGTCTTCTTTTTAACCCAGCGGATATTTCTGTTGGTGTGGCTTTAAGATCACTATAAATGAGACAGGGGAGGAAGTTAAAAACAGTAATTGAAATAACAGAATTGCACCTTATATAATAGATGCAAAAGTTCCCAGCGTCATCTTTTTAGGAGAGAAACAGTTGAAGACGTACATGAAAACTGATTTTTAACGGTATTTTTTTGTGATGAATGTAAAGCTGATAGCTGAGCTACACCTTGGATCCTTCCTGGAAATAGCCAACTAACGCAACTCAGGAGGCAACAATGAGGAGGTAACTAATGTTTTGGGGATGGTGTTGTGGGCATTCAACCCATAGGTTTCTTTAAAGTTGACGGTGATAACAACATAAATATCGAAAATAATTGTAAGTTTACGTACATATTTTGAATGGCACAAATCCCAAACAATAAGCTTTATGCTAAAGTGTATATCTATGCAAGACAATGTTCCTTCACATTCTGCAAAGCTGACTATTGTCCACCTTACTACAAGAAGATTCAGAAACACCAAATTAATAGTGTCTAGCAACCTCTCTAAATATTCACTCAATAGATAATTTCTCAATCATTAAATACATGTATGAGAATGGAAAGAAATATTCAAGCAAATTAGATTTGGGGTGGGAGGTATAAGAACTTCTGTAAGTAATGGTAAATTTGAAACAATAGAAAATTCAAGAAAATGACTCTCTAAAACTTATAGAGCATCAAGAAACCTGTATTAACATGTAAAATAATTTGTTTATTATGGATATTGTGTTAATGGCCTATATCTTTGCATATATTTATAAATAAATATTTCCGCTACACATATTTTGTATAATAAAATCTAACATCCCAAAGCAAGTTATTATGAATATTTTTATAAGGATTAATATTATGAGCTGTAACGCATGTGATATATTGCTCATATGAACATAAAGATATCTTGTAAACTTTATCACCATTGGTTGGCTAATTTTTCGTGCATATATTTAGACATTTCAAACAGCGACTAGCCACTATGTTGGTGGTCGTATTATTTTTTATTGTCACTGAAAAAAAAAACTCCTTGTAGGACAGCGAACAATTTTTGCAGGCTGTGATGAATGGACGAGAAAGGATTAGTAGCTTTTTCTTTACTTGAAAAGTAGAACTTTTTATATTTCTCCATTATTATGGATAAGATGGATATTGCTAAGACATTCACCGAAGAAAGCGGAACATGAAAAAGACTAATGTGAAAAAATTAGAAAAGAAAGCTGGAGAATAAAAGAGACATTCCGTGGAAACAATTATACACCCTCCTCCAATCATAAAGAACAGCATTACTCATTATTTAATCGATGTAGCGGAATTCTTGTGGCTGACCGAAGAGTGTATCTATCTAGTAAAAGAGGTGCTAGTCATCTGCTTGAATTGAAGGTCATATAGAAAAGAAATGAATCTGTTTTCATAATTGACAGACAAAAGATTGCCAAGACTACATAACTTTCTTTGATAAAATAACAATCAGGTTTGAGAATACAATATCAACAAACCGTAAGAGGCATATATAATGCTTCCTAAGTTGGAAGAATGTTTGACCCTGAAAAGGAAAGATTTAGTAATAAAGATATAGCAGAAATGAGTCAGGGCCAACAGTAGACCTCTTTATTTTTTAAAGTTAACTTTCCAGGAAATATAGGACTTTATCCTGGGGAGGCACCATCAAAATTAATATGGACTAAATATACAGGGAACAAGCCATCATTGTCATGACTCCCAGAATATTTTCTTCGCTGAACAACACCAGTAAACCGATCACTCCGGTGTGATACTTTTGAATAGCTGAGGCTGAGAACGGTGTAAAATATCTAGGCACGTTCGTGAGGCTTAGCGTGCATACATATTAATATCAAAACCCCATCTTATTTCGCCTATTCTAGCATGTACTACCTTATACTGTTATCCATAAAAAGTAATATTTCCTTCAGATGATTGTCACCTACACAACTTTGATTAATAGCACGAAAAGCACTTCATTATAGACAGAACTGGGAAGTATAGTGGAATTATCAGAAATTCTGCTACATCGATTAAACAAAGGTTAAACGCTTCGCATGTGTTTACAGGAGAGTCGTAATTGTCGCATATCACCAGGTATGTGTTTTAATAGACACAACTTGTTACAATCGTAATGTGCCAGAAGAATGTGGCACGCAACACTGTACGTAATGTACGGTAATAGGTGTAGGAAAATGAGCCAGACGACTTAATTTCCTTGGTTACTTGCGGACTGCGTTGGACTAAAAAAATTCGTTCTCTTTAAGATCCTCGAGGAAATCATTACAACCTTGTTGAGCCCTTTCCTGGGCTATTTCGCAGACACATCAATGAGCAACAACTCATAAGTAAAGTGCGTATATTATTTTGGGCATTATATATATATATATATATATATATATATATATATATATATATAAATATACTTTACAGACCTTACAACAAGCAGTAATATCTGCAACCTTTGTCAGCAAAAAAAGTTAGTTACAATAACATTTCCAGACTAAAATCTTTTGGAGGAGAGACGGAAATTATGATGCGTTGTATACATACTAAAAATTTCCTGTTGAGTTCATACGAACCGGGATGAAAACAAAGTATATACATTTCATTTAACCCCGACAGATACATTTTTTGCTTTTCTTCTCCTGCCACATTTCTATCAAACTTCATATCGTGGGTATATTTATTTATTTTAAAATAATAACGCATTCAATAAATTAAAACAAAAGCGTTAGGAAATCAATTTACTGAAATTGCCGAGGTCGAAGCTGATTATAAGCAAGTGTCACTAGGTAGATGCAAGTGAGCGACATATAGTGAAATGGTGTTACAATTCAAGTAACCGTAAAGTTCTTTGTTACGACCTGAGAATCCTACAGAAGGCAAATATATACAATTGGCCAACTGGGATTTTGCCTATATAAAAAATACACCAGATATAATATTAGAGACGATGATAAGACTGAAGATTTTTTCTTGTTCTGTTACACTTAATTTTTGAGATGCCCAATGCTACAGCTCGGACTTCACCATTCTTATCTAGAGCTTGATAGACTCTTTTCGCACTTATCGTCTGTATATCAGCAGTTGACGTGGAGAAACGAAAGCCATGTTACTTGTCTGAAAAAAAAAGCCCTGAGATGTGAGATGCTTAACCAATTCAGCATAGATTAAGGCCTCTGGGTGTTTTCGAAAAAGTGGTAGAAGGCTAATACGCTGATAGTTGGAAGGGTTGGACGCTTCACAGAATTCTTAAAACTAGAAAACTTAAAATTGAGGACTTAAAAATGAGGACATAACAGGTAGCAAAGCAGGTGGAGAGGTCTGTTCGCACGCAAGATCCCGCATCTAAAATATCAGAAAGCTGCGGAGAGCTATCGAGACGAATTTGCTCAGTATCTATTTGTAGAAAAGATACTATATCGTTAGTTCGTTGGGCTTGAGAGGTTTCTACACAGTACCTAGATACCATTCCTATGACTTTCGGCACGTCAGTGTAATACTGGAAAGAAGGAAAACAGTAGATAAATATCATGTTAACTCTCTCAACTTCTGTCTAAGTTATAATGTCCTTGAAGGAACTAATTAATACGTGAGCTTGATTTGATGCTGTGCTGTAAATCTTTATTTAACAGGACTCCATGATCTTCTTGATTGCCTGTTTATTCATAAGCCGAAAGGTAGAATTTTTATGGATTTTGAAATTTCCATTTTACAAATTATTGAAAATGTCGCTTTTGTTATATTGAATTATTAACATTTTTAAAAAAAAAACTTTTATACAATTTTTAATATTAATCAGCACAAAACAACCTGAAAAGAAAGTAAATCGATCGTTATAAGCCACACAACTGTATCTAATCGAAAATTTTTGTTTATGAATCAACAAACAAAAGATTTGCGACATAGTACAATGCAATACCCTCAAGGACCAAATATATACTGTATTTGATGGTATAGAAGGCTTTCTCCAAAAACACAGTGGCTAAAATACCCTCTGGGTTTTACATTTATAGGTGAGGTATTTGTTAGGCTAATGCTTTCTTTAGCGCTGTAGTATTTTTACTGAGTCTGATTCCATAATACTGCGATATTAAATGGAAATTAGGAGAGACGCTGATATGCTATCAAATATGGCAATATATTTAGGATTTTTACTCTTGCATGAGTTTCGCAAGGTGTAAATCTCAAGGGCACCTGGAACCAAAATCCAGGTGGTACCACCCATTTATGTTTAAAGGTAAGGAAGAAGATTTTGTTTTACTTTTCCAAGCATTTTAAAAACCTACTTCATTTGGCTAATATATGTTAAATTTCACATAAAACTGGATAGCAAATAACCAACCATATATGCTGGAATCTCTAAATTTTAGAATAAATATGTTATTTTGAAAGTGATTGAACGTTTTCTAGCTTCTTTAATTACTAGTATACTCTTTTATGTTAAAAAGCAGTTACAATTTACTGATATCAAAAAGTTTCTGTTGCCCTACATTTTCTTGTTTATATTAAGTACATGCTAAAAAGTAAAAAATAATAACAATGTTATTTGTTATATATTTCTTATAATCATTGAATAAATATTTCGATGTCACCAAAGGAATAATTTCTATTTCGTGGATTTGTGTACGCGCGTGTGTGTGTTTGTGTGTGTGTGTGTGTGTGTATATGTGGTGTGGTGCGTGGATACAAATTGCATTTGTGGATACTGTAGAGGTCATTTTGAATACATATTAATTTGGAATCGTTGATCAGTACTGATTCGAGTAGGACCATTATTTCAGTAAGTCGATGATCATTGTTTATAGTATGTCTCATTTGAAATAGATGCAGTATTCATCTGTGTGTTGGTCAAAACAATAAAAATGAAGTAAATGAGGAAGTTTGTTACCAATCTATCATTAATTCTCAATAATGATTTAATTTATATATTTAAGTAGTTTCCTTTTAGAAAAGTATATCTTTATTCACTTGGAACTCAAATTTTTGTCATATAGTTTTATTGATTGTACTTAAAAGATTTTTCTCTTTTTCCTTTATTTTTCGTTTACACATGGAATGTGAATGAGAATTATTTGAATTATATTTTTTGTTCACGTTATTTTAGTCTTAATATCTAATTACACATATAAAAGATTTATTCAGTTTGCTGAAATGATAACCACCGACAATCCCTTTCTTGCAGATTTCCAATGATTTTCTATCATAAAGTCATTAGCACCGAATTTACATTATACATATAATAGAATGTGCGCTGTGGCGTAATGGATAATGAGAAAATAAGATAATGAGAAACCGGAGAGCCGAGTTCGAATTCCAGTTCCGTTCGTTACATTCAGTTATGAAAGTTCATTTATTCTTCCCTAACTATGCGTTGAATAGTAGGAAAGTGTCTTCTAGCCTTGGTCGACATCCAGTTTACCGCAGAAAGAAACGGCAGATTACTGCGGGAAAATATTCTGCCTAGTCAGTATCGAATCAAACGAAACATGATCGCCCAAGTATGTATCACGTATGAAATTTAACCGGCTGGTAGATATAAATATAATCATGTTCTTTCAATACATCTAGACCTAATTCTTGACAATAGATAATCAATCACTTTTAATTAAATTCTATTGTAAAATAATTGAAAATTAATTTTATGATAATATTTTATTTTATGCCTTTCTGTTCAGATCAACATTCGGATTGAGTGTATAACATTGTGAATAACATGCTCTTTCTACATTCTCTGTTTTAAACCTGTTAAAAGAGGATCACTGCTAAGTATTCTCAGTCTGTGGTGAATCCATTAAAATCGGCTCCAGAGTTTAGTACGAAACAATGATTTCTGATTGGTCCATAAATAATAAAGTTATGTTTCTGCCTACGTCCGCGCGGTTGACCTCGAGTTGACCTGTTCAGAATTCAACGCGCCAAAAAATTGGTAAACATTTTAAAACTGTTTAATTTCTTACCAAAGCTATAGCATAACACGTTTTATATTGCCCTTCATCACACAACCATAACTCTAAAGTTTTAAACAACTTTATTATGTCGTGTGTACTTGTTATATAAAATATTTTCTTTTAAAACAAATAATATTTCTCTTGTTGTTGTCTTTGATTTTTGTAAAAATACTAGAGGGCCACTTTAATTTGTACTTGTCACCGATACGGATTGGCTAACCCACTACAATTTCTATAGTAAATTTATTTGAATGAATAACTATAGTAAAATCATTTACATTGCATTACGATTGTGAAATTATTTATAATACATTTTTATAATACATTATTATTGTAAATATATTTAGAATCAATTTTAAACTGTATACATCTGACTGATGTTGCGTAAAATTTCTATTGCATTGTGTCTACGCCAGAAGAAAAAATATCAGACGAAAGTTATTCGTTGTTATGACTTAACTGAAAATAACTAAATTTACTCAGAATATGTTTCAGAAAGATCATTGTGTCATCTTGGAAGTGACAAATACCATTACGTCAATAAGTTATGCATTATTATTCAACTTCTAAACGTTATAGATAAAACAAAATTTATTTCTGTACGACCTAATATTACAGATAAATACTATATACAACAACGCGTATATGTATGAGTTCAGGTGGCGTTAAGTTAATCAGGATTCGGAAAACATTTATATCGCTATTTATATATTAGGACTATTGTTTTCATCTTTGTTATTTTTATTACGTTTCGGTCGTTATGTCGATCTGGATAACTTTGAGAACTACAGAGGTAGACTGTTCTCGTTCCACTGCTCTAGGGATATCGTCTAGTTCTTATTTTATTTAGCACTGTTCAGTTATTGCTCGTCATTTTCTACTGAGTGCACGTACACACTACCCAATTGAACTCACAACTACTATGACACCACATTCACAAACTAACGCTTTTACCATGAGGCTATTGTCCCAATTACTGGATTAAACTAAGAACTTTAAACCTAACGTTCACTGCTGATTAAGCTGCCACTGTCACTGCCATTCGTGCTGTTACTGCTGTTGCAGACTGTTACGTTTTGACTGCTGCTACTGTCCATGTTTTTTATTATTACTGTCGCGGTTGAAGACCAGCTGTCATTTGACAGCAATAATAAAAAACAAACAAACATGGGCAGCAGCAGCAGTCAAGACATGACAACTAGCAGATCAGTAGCAGAAATGAAAGTGGCAGCCTAATCAGTAGTAAAGATTAGGTTTAAAATTTAGGTTAACTTTACTCCAACTCTGTCCTACGTAGATTAAATAAATGGCTAGGTCTGGAATTCACTGTAGGTTACCCACATCGATATACACCTTAAGGAAACCGGAGGAAACAACGGCCGAAATTTTGTGATAAAAACAATAGTCCGAATATAAATGTTAATAAATGATAACTCCGACTTAAACGATACTGCTGAGGCAAAATGTGATTTTATATTTCGTATAGACTGCAGTATAAGTAGAATAATTACGTAAAACTTTAATGTTCGGCCTACTTATGAAAGTTTTTCAGGGTCGTAAAGTGGAAAGAGTATAGAAGAACTTTTAGGTTGAGAAATTAAGAATATGCAATAAAATACAATTTGTTGTGTTTTCTTTTATATGAGGGATAATCATTATTATACACGTTACAATTCAGACCAACATGTTCATAGTGGTTGTTATAATGACAATCTAACCTTGTGAATTGAATAAAAGATTCCATTCAAAATTCTGAAAAGGTTACGATAACAGACACTTGAAGAAGGTTGTAGGGTATAACTTTTGTGACATTTAGATTATAATAACCAAAAATAGCATGCTGGTCCCAATGGACACTTTACTCGAATATTTGAATTTTTTTTATACCTTCTTTGAAATTTCCTTTACATAATTGTTTATCGTTTTTCAAATTAGTTCCTTTTAACGAAAATTACAATTATTTTTTTCATTAAACTCTCGTGCGAATTATTTGAAGTCTAAATTGCGAGGAGAACATGCTGTATCTTATTCTTGTCCAAATCGTATAATTCACTAAACTTTGACTTATGAAATGTTCTCACTCGAAAATCAAAATGTTCCGATAGAATTGTTTCGCAGAAAAATAACCACAATCCCATATTTATTGAGCTGTAGAATAAACCTTAGATGAAATAAGATAATCTAAGCACCATGATTAATACTTGAGCTGTTAACAATGTAATTGACATACCGCGCACATATGCGTGCATGTTCACAATATAACTTTACCAATGATCACTATATACAATGTTCAAGGGCAACTCAAGGTAGAATACGGTTTTTGTGAGAGCGGTAAGAGTAAAGGACGCAGTTCATGTTAATATGTAAGAAAAATAACGGTTAACAGTAGATTTGAAGAGATTAAGATTATAGTGATCGGGAAAGCATCCTCCTTGGATTCTGCTCTAAAAGTAACAGTTTTTGGGGAGGAGTTATCTGAGTGAAACTTACATTTACTAAAGGAATACGAAGGCATTCTCGGCATACGGGTCTTAATTGGGGGAACTAAGGAATAAAGCTCGTTTGAATATTTTTCCATGGAAATAGCGATAGGATAGCGAAATATTTGAAACGTGAGAAGCGGTTGTAAGCTAGAAAAGAATTTATTACACACAAGGCCGCGTAAACGTGTTTGCATTCTGTCAAAGCTGGAAAGGGAAGACTGGGAAGTTCCAGTCCATATATGGCAACAATAGTCCATTTTCAGTATGATCTGGCTCTTTTGAAAGTAGGAGATAGCAGGCGGAGTCAGGTACTTACTAGCGTAGTACAAGGAACAGATAATTTTTCAGCATTTTTATCGATGTATTATATATATGTACCACTTGAGGACTGAGGTGAGATTAAGTCCCCTTAGGCTTTCTAGGTAAGGTGCCAGATAGTGCTGGTCATCTATATTTTTGGTAATTCACCCATATACCGTTGCGTCATCTGTATAGATATTCACAATTGATCGGAGTACGCTCTTAGGCAGGTTGTAAATACGAAGCAGGAAGTGGGATTGGACCAAGTAGCGAGCATTGTGGGACGCTTTCATTGATCTCATGGGCCTCAGAAGATTGTCAGTTAAGTCAAAAGTTACCATATGAAGTCAAAAGTTACCATTTTAACAGTTAAAAGAATTCTTCACATGTGCATAAGAACAAGCAAAGAGAAAGGAAAAAAGATTTTAATATTAAAAACTGAGCACAAAGACTTTATACAGTTATCGATTCGTTGACAATGTGTATAAAAAAATTATCGCAATTTAATTTGTTTTTAATATTAAAAAACTCTTGCTTGGATAAACAAATGTTTACCCCCACCATATACATATATATATATATATATATATATGTGTGTGTGTGTGTGTGTGTGTGTGTGTGTTGTGTCGTCATTAAACCAGGTCGTTTTCTAAGATGAAATCGAGCGGTTCCCTTATAATGGATGGGTTGTAGTGTGCCTGATTAGAACAACACAGGAACGGAACATTTTTTTGGCAAGTAGGGTGTTCGAAACATCTTCCGTAATCATTATGTATTTTGGAATTATGTAGATAAACAAAACTAAGTCAAACATAAAATAGAATTCGCATAAGAAATGAATAAAAACAAAACAAAACTTTACTTTTTCTAGATATCATGCTACATCTTATTAACAGTAGCTTAAAAATTAGTGTCCACCGAAAATCAACAAAAAAATGGTCTCATCAATTTCTATTCCCATCATAAGAACAAAATAAAATACGAAATAATCATTGGATTCTACTTAAAAGCACTCAGAATTTGCAACAGTCAATATTTACACGAAGAGGAGAAAAACATTGTAAATACTTTTACTCCAATACCCCATTTCATATTCAAACCGAAATAAAAGGATCATAAAACATTCCAAAATAATAAAGTCGTCCTTCCAGACAAACCTAACGAATCAAAAAAATATATTTTTATACCTACTAACTCAAACACATCTATAATTGAAAATAATTTATCTAAACTCAACTAAACTAAACTCAACTTAAAATTTGTCACAACTACATATAAAACAATAAAAACTTAATTAATACAAAACAAAACAATAAGTTAAAACTTAAAGGAGGTATTTACTCTATTACTTGCAATAATTGCTACATGGAATATATCGAAAACACCTTAAGGAATTTAAACAGAATATTATATGAGCACAAGAGGAATATTTTACAAGACAAGACTGAAGTAGCTTCTCATCGACTACAGTTTTGATATAAAAATGTCACTCGGCTTTAGGGTTTGGGTTAAATATAGTTTTAAGTTATGGTATATTTATAGGTTAACGTACTCAGTTTCAGGGATAGAGCGTATGGAAATATAAATATAATTAAAAATCGACTAAATTTGCACCGAAAACATGAAACAAATAATTAAAAAGCACAACAGGAAAACAACCAAAAATCCACCGGCACAAATCAAACCCAGGTATAACTGCAGAACAAAGAATAAATGTCCCTTAAATGGCCATTGCTTGCAGAACACTAATACACCACGTCACTGTAAAATCTGCAGATAATGAAGAAAATATGCAGAGTAACTGAAGGATACTAGAAATAAAGAAACAGCGCACAAAACAACCTTTACAAATAATATATACGCGAACAGCACAATGTTTTCTCAACATATATGCGAAATTAAAAACAATAACACTTAAAATATCATGGAAAATACGAAAAAAGCATCAATAAATCCAAAATCTTTAAACTCAGTCTGGAGGAGAAAATAGCTATAATTACCTTCGCTAACCAACACAAATTACTAAATAAACCATCTGAACTCATCTCTAAAAGTAGACACGAAAACAGATTTTTATTACGTTACTTAAAAATCGAAAACTAAAAAATAATTAAATCAAGACAAATAAAAAAGTAAAACAAATTAATTCAATTATTTACATTGTTCGGACTATTGTTTTCATCTTTATTTTCATGTTCACAACGTTTCGGCCGTTGTACGCTTCAGCCTTCTTCGAAATTCCAATCACCTGAAGAAGGCCGGAGTGTACAACAGCCGAAATGTTGTGAACATGAACAATAAAGATGAGGATAACAGTCAGAACAATGTAAATAATTACAATACCGCATCTTAGAAATGTAGACAGAAACTAATCCAAATCAATAAATAAGTAAATAAATTAAGTATACAATAAACAACTTAACAAACTATGAACGGACACATAAAAACAAGTAATAACAATCAACAAGAAACAATAAAGTAATCAATAATAAATAATGATTAAATATGTTCAGTAAAAACACTATAAAATAAACACAAAACTGCATTAAGATCCACAGTTATTTCCACTCAATAGCACCTAGAATAATTTGAAACATAACCGTTACCGCCTACCGAATAACTGTTAGAATAGCACAATCGACCTACCCATAATGTAATACTGACCAGGCTTATAAAATAGTTAAGCCAAGACACAACACACCTCGCCTGACGACTGCGTTTAAACATGAAACAAACTGTCACCGCTGGGAGTTGACCTCAATGTCCATATATATATATATATATATATATATATATATATATATATATATATATATATATATATATAAATGAATATAGTTTTAATGTGTGCTATATTTATGGGATAAAGTGCTCAATATCAGAGATAGAGCGTATGTGAATATAAATATAAAAGTGAACATTGAAGTCAACACTCAGAGGCGACAGGCTGTTTCATGCTGGATATTTTCCTCGGCTTTTTATATATATGGTGCATTGTGGCGGTTATTTTGCGGGAGTGGCTTGTTTGTTTATTTATTTATTTGTTTGGGTTAATTTATTTTACTTGTTTATCATTTTCATTTTGTATTATTTATTCTTTTCGTTTTTTGATGTTTTATTAATGTAGTAAAAAATTGTGGGATTTGCTTATGTCGCTTATTTAAGAGTTTTTTTTGGTCTGGGAAAATAAAGCTATTTATACGTCCAATGTTTAGATTGCTTGCCGTAATCTATTCTGTTATTTTGGCGGCTGGATAGTTTTTAATTTATTTATTTGGATTGATTATTTTTACTTGTTTTTTTTCGTATTAATGCTGATTTTTATTAGTTCTAACAGTTATTTTAGCGGGGGCGATTTGTTAATTTGTTGATTTATTTATTTGATTAATGTTTATTAGTTTTTATTTACTTACTTATTTTTTTATTTTGTATATTTTTATTTATTCTATTTGGTCTTCGATTTTTGAGTGACGTAGTGATGTTTTTTTATCGATAAATAGCAGTTATAGCTATTTTTCCGGTCAATTTTGGATTGGTTGTTGTAGTCTATTATGACGGTTATTTTGGTGGGATTGGTTTGTTAATTCATTATATATATATATATATATATATATATATATATATATATATATATATATATCGAATGTCTATATGTATGGACCATTCACCAGCTGAGTATAATTCTTTCCTAAATATTCCTTGCATATGTTATATGACCGTACATGTTATAAGGCTGAAATATAGCGCACATATATGTATAGATATATAGATGATATTGATTTGGAGTTGCACTTATGCATAATAATAATTCTACAGACTACACTGATTTTTAGATTAAATTATGAACGTAAGTACAGTTTACTTGCCAGGATTGACGTTAGAAATAAATTACTTATGCATGCTCCTTTTAATTACTTTAGATTTAATTACTTATGTGAAAACTACAAGAGTGCAACGCATATAAAACTGAAACAGTGTATCTTCATTTGTACAAAGTTAAATGTCACACCTGGTGGAGGAATACATTGTTTCAGAACGCAAGGACAAACTTATCATTTTACTGTCAATGTTCATTCTGAAACAGAACAAAGGCAATATGATACACACTAGTGAATTAAATTCGAATATATTTAAATATGAATCGAGCAAATTTTTAAACGAATCAATTATAAAAATTAAATAATAAATAAAAAATGTAAATATGTAACTACAATAAAAAAAAAATCAATTACAATTAAATTTAAATATCGAATCGAGTAAAAACCTTAAAAAACAATTCTTTATAAAAAGTTTAACATAAATTTTGGTTTTCATCAGAACTGGAAATGATAAGGTTTAATTATATTTTAATTAAAATAAGGGCTAAGATAAATTGTACAACAAGGGTTACGGACTTTTAATCAGAGAATATTAGGTATATTTCAAACCTAGATTTATGCAGAGGGTCCCTTATTCGATATATTGGACAGCTAGGGTTCGCGAGTAACCTTTAACTTCCGACTTTATAAAAATAAAAAGTAAAAAATAGCCTTTTTTTCACAGTACGTTCGGAAAGGTAAATAAACTAAGTAGATACTACATACTATGCAATACGTAGAAAAGGTAAGCTCATGTAAGGTCTTAAATAAAACTTTTATTCGCAAAATAACCCTGGATTAGGTTAATTCGTGTCCGTAAAAAGCGTAAAATCGACGAGTGGTCTATTTCTGTCGGTTACTTCCGAAGTTTAGGTGTTTGCTCTGTGAAGTAGCCGACCTCTAAAATCAGTTTCTAACACTTCTACAGTTACGTTTTCAATATAGTTCAAAGTTAGGGGTATCTAGAATCTCATGACACCTGACATTATATGCAGAAACTCCTTTTTAAAAGAGTCCTAAACTTTGCGCCAAAAATTTACACAAACAATACAATAGGTACCGCTACGGATTTTCTAAAAAACGCATTTTAAATAATTTAAATGCCTCTTTAAAATTAAATTTCAGTTCTGAATGAAAGATAATAGCCCAAAGTTAATTGGAATTGATTTCAGTATATAAATAAGCTTTAGGCATTTTTCAAACATTGGTATGTTATTTACACATCGACTCATCGAGCTGCCATTATATAAGATATAAACAAATTTAAAATTCTCTGTAAAATCCGATATTTGTTCGAAGTCTATTATAAATTTAAGGTGTAATTTACTGGATTTTCTAAAATTAATGTACTTAAAATAGAATAAAAAAAAAAGAAACTAAAGAAATAGAGAAAACCAGCAGTTCAATAATCAAGAATTTGCTATGTTTAGAAATACGTTTTCTTTAATCAGTAGTTTAACAATGTATTTTTTTAGTCCATACACTTTTATTAATCATAGTATAATGAATAAATTTAAATGTATTAGGCGCTACCAAAACAAAAATATAGCATAAATGTAATTGTATTAGATTAAGAATGTGAAAAGAAAAACATTTAATCTAAGAGTAAATTTTAGAGAAAATACAGTTCTTTTATGCGAATGAAAGATTTTGGCCGTAATTTTAAAATTTTTTTGGTAGCTAGGGTAACAAGTTATGCTGGAAAAATAAGACAAATGTTTGTTTTCAAAATAATAAAAATTTAAAATAACATCTTACACTTAATTACTGAATTAAGTATTGGTTCTTCTTGTATTCAAGAATCTGTAGATGCATTAAAACAGAGATACGCTAAAAATGCAAATAGAAAAAAACAAAAAACAAAACAAAAAACAAAAAACGCCCGTATTTCCAAGACACAAAAACAGATGAACGCGAAATATTACAATTTAGGTAAATTCATAATACTCCTCCGATAATGAATACAGTCAGAGCGAGGTATCAGAATTATGTCCTTTTTTCGTCCATAGCAAAAATAATATAACAGTTGCTAAAAGGAATAAATAAATTATGGTCCCCATTCCAAAATGACGTTAAACTTTACAATACATTTTTTAATTTTCCAAACATTTCTTTATTTAATAAAAGAAACGATTGTTGTGAACAGCAACGGTATGAATTTCAACTCCGGAAGTAGACGGTTTCTAGCACTACTACGGTTACGTATTCGATATATAATACTCGACTTTATATAACGAAACACTTAAGAAGGGTGTTTTTAAATGTTTACGCCAAAAATGTACGCAAACAACGTAGATCGTATAGGTACCAGTACGAAAGAAAAATCGCTACCCTCTGTTTTTAAATATTTGCAAAAATCAGGGAATTATTCGTTTTAAACGAAATTTTAAGTACTTATTCTGTAATGAAGTAATATTGTACTGAATCAGTTTTTTCTATTATATGTTTTCGAAATTTTTTTTCGATATCTCGTGTATACTTTTTAATATGGGTGATGTTTTCATTTTTTTTTTTATAGTTTTATAAAGAAAAATCCCTGAAGATATTATTTCAGTAAAGAATTTATGCAATATCAAGTATGAACATAGGAAACATTTCAAATCGCATCTTATCAAAAATAATTGATTAAAACTCAAATAATAATTTATTTTGAGAGTTCATGGTTTCAGATTGGACAGAAAAAGAAAATCTACTCTTAATATTTAATTTTAAAAAATAGTTGTGGTTTTTCAGTGCGATTTTTAAATTCATCCTGTTGCTATTCGTCACAATAGTTGTTTTTTTTATCAAGTAAATACATATTTGGAGAATATAAAAATGTAAAGTTGTATGGCATTTTTGAGAGTGAACCATTTTTAAAAGAATTTTATTTTTATTTTTACATTTCGGCAATTGTAAGATTATTTTTACTATGGATGTACAAAAAGACATAATTCTGATACCTCGCTTTGATGGACTACTATTAAATATAGGAAGAGTATTATCATATTAATCTAATTTCATATTTCCCATTCGGTCAGTTTTTGCCTTCGGACAGGAGTAGAATTATAGTATTTCTAATCTGTTCTTTGACCTCACAGGTTACCGAGTGTAAATAAAACGTTATTTTCATTCTGTTTTAAGCAAAAGGTAAGCAATATTTTTAGAAAATCCAGTTAATTAAATCTTAAATTTACTAATAAACGTCCGAACACTAAGACAAATATTTGATTTTAAAGAGAATTTAAAATTTGTTGTTTACATTTTTTCGTATAAAATGTTTTAAAATGCATAAAAATTTTAATTATTTTCGGAAATTAATTTTTCATTGAATTCGGGTTAGATTTAGGTTATTATTTTTTAAAATAGAGTTGACATTTAAGTTCAAAGAAGGCATTTAAATTATTTAAAATGCATTTTTCTTTTTTTTAGAAAGTCCTTGACGGTACCTAGTTATACGAAGATAGATTATGCAAAAATGAGGACTTAAAGAATTAAACCAATGTTTAATTAAATAAAATAAATTGATAGGGATTCGTATTTAAATAATTAAAACACTAAAATGTTGGCGTTTACTTGTTTGTTACACTCTCCTTTTATAATTTTAATTAATAAATTCGCATCGATTACTTGCCCTTGAAAGGCGTCACCAAAATTTTACTTACATAATCCACAGTACAATAATATTATACTAGCTAATAACAACAATAATAATAATAACAGTTATATCTCTATCAATAGATAACGACAAACAATTTTCACATAGGTGCATGCATGTGTGACTTCATATCTATATATTAGTTTACACTTGTGGGCGTACACAAACGTCTGATAAATGCCGAAATGTCTTACCAGGCTAACAATCACTTGGGGGTACGTAGAATGTGGAATGTGATGTCAGTCTGACATGTGAAACTCCTTGCTCCTCCGCAACACATGCCTTAATCACTATCACCGCCCATAATAAACAGAGTGAAAGAAAGAAAGAGTTATTAACGTTGCTAAATTATCGACAACCCGACAGGATGTTTACCTGCTTTGGTTGAGGGCTATCGAAAAGTTCTAGGGGATGAATCATTTAATTTTCTATCTGGGTAACAGATGAAGCTCATTTTTATGTACTCTTAAAAACAGAGAAGCTTCACAAGAAAGATAGAGAATTTTTTACACGGCAAAAAATCACTTACTGTAGCGTACAGGAATACTTTACAAACAGTAATTACAAATATTTAGAAAGATTTTCTCAATCTTAGTCAAGACCATTCGAGTAGGGATGGATGATATTTTCGGTCTGAGTCAAGAGAATTAGGATATATAGTCAAATATGCCTTCAACGCAAAATCAGATTTTAAATTTAACATTTTTATCATATTTACAGAAATGGTTTACGTAGAATTCCAGTAGATGGTTGTATTAACTGACACATTCCTTTGTCAATATTCTAAATTATAAATTCAAAGACCTGCAAGTATCAAGAGTCAGTTACGATTAGACGTTTTGTTGAAGCACCAGTACAGTAATTTATTGCTGTAACAAAGACACGAACAAAGTAATTCTCAGTAACATATAAAATACAATATCTTTCTTTTTTTTCTTTTTTTTTAAGCGTAAGCAAATAATAAATGAGATCAAAACTTATAAATCGTATTTTGGTTTGATTAAGCAAAATAGTAAATATGAAAACACGTTTTTATGAAATTTAATTATAATAATAATGATAATAAATTAATAACTTTTGTCCTGACGAACTGTATTTACTCTTTCCTCGATGAAAACAACATTTTTCCTCTGGAACTGAAGAGACGTCGAAGAGATTTATATGGTTGTAATGGTCAACAACTAATAAACAGAATGATCCTGGAAAATTGCATGAAAAAAGTAGAAATCTCAGCACAGCTTGAATAGATTACCGTAAATCCTTTCATAGTATGTCACACTCTTGAATCCTTAAAGCTTGGGAAATGTACAAAGTCCCCTCTGTGATAGTAAATTTCCCTAAATAGAGCACAAAACTCGAAAACCATATTATACCCAAATCACACCAAAGGTACTGCCATATCCAACTGTTTGAATATCCAACGAAGAATCTTTGAAGGAGACTCCCTGTTGCCCCTTCTGATCTATCTGTCCTTAAATCCTCTCCCGCCTAAACTAAACAGTAATTACTATGGATACAAAGAAAGAGTGTTTAATCACCTAGTCTACATGGATGATATCAAAATCTTTGCCAAAGACGACAATGAGATGAATGGTATCCTGATTACTGTAAAATGTTTTAGTGATGACCGGTATGGATTTCGGATTAGATAAATGTGCAAAATTAACATTCAAGAAATGGAGAATTATAGAAACACACTCAATAGATCTAAATTTGCCACAAAGATTAGAAAACTGGAAGAAGAAGGAGATGGAATACAGCATACTAAAATGAAGGAAAAAGTAAGAAAAGAATACTACAGGCGTGTGCGCTTTGTTTTAAATACCGAATTTATTTCACATAACTGAATATCAATCACAAACACAATGGCTGTCCCTGTGGCGCAATGCAGTTTCAACATCATTAATTGTAACATAGCTGACATTGAGAAAATGGATTCACTTGTCACCGCATGCATCATACTAAGGCTTATGTTGATCGTCTATGTGCCCAGATCCGAAAGAGGCAGAGGATTAGGTCAACTGGAACTGTCTTCCAAAACCACAACAATCGGTCTTCAAGCATACCTGGAAACTACAGAAGATTGGGTGATGATCTGTGTCAAAGAACATGAAAGAAATTATAAATATTTTTAAAGGAAGCCAACAAATTCAAAAGGGAATACGTTATACATAATACACATACTGTAGTGGTAAAGAACCTATATAAAAAAGCAAATGAAAATGCTATATACCAAATGCAGAAACGATGGCAAGATAAGCCTCTTCAAGGTCAATACTCTGTCCGTACTACAGAAGCTGATGTAGACAAACCCCGTACCCATCAGTGGTTACGTAGTGAATGGTTAAAAGCTGAAACCAAAATTTTTATTCTTGCTGCACAGGACCAATTATTACTAACTAGAAATTACAAAGCACATATATTGAAAAAATATTCTTACCGAAAATGCAGATTGTGTGATAAATATCCAGAAACAATTGATCATCTTGTATCAAGTTGCACTAAACATAAAGCCCGACATGATAGAGTGGGAAATATCTTCACTAAAAAATCTAGAACTTTTACGAAAAGGAAACTGCAAGGGCGAGCTCTCTGGTCTTGTTCGATTGTCGTCCTAGAGCTGGTAACTTGAACAAAATTACCCCTCGGTGGTCAAGAATAACACGCAAAAAATTACAAATCTCAATGATTACGAATAAATCCTCATACCAGATTGGCCATCACCCGGGTCAACAAGGGCCGCGTACCTCAGAGAGGAACAACTCTAGGACCGAAAAATATGTCATTGGAACAAACTCTTCCAAAAGCGAAGATACATTTGTTTGTCCGGACTATTTCCAATCTTGGAACAAGTATTCCATGCCAAATCAACTAATAACAAGAAAGCGAACGAAGTCCTTTTGCGAAGAGTATCAACAAGTCATGACATCATTCTTCACCGCACTCGAAAATCCAGAAAAGAACACCACGAATCAGACATAAAAAAAATAAGGAGAACCATGGTCGGAAATGAAATAAGACCTCATCGCAAACCAAACATAATTGCCAATACCGGCAGGGACATCGTGCGAAACAAAAGACTCTCAAATGCAAATAGATATAAGAAAGAATAAAATAACCAATTACTCAAACAATAAAGAGATGAGAGACTGAAGATGACTCCAACTAAATTAAGTTAGAATTCCTTGTAAACTACAAAGGTGAAATCATCGAAGCGAAAAACCACGTCATCAACGTACTCAGCAGAGTTACTCTCACACAAATGTCAGACAGGGAAAACCTCCCAAAAATTCATATGACAAAGTCCAATTAGCACATTGTGCAAATATACAACGCTGCACTGGAAACACTGTTAACGGACAAACCACTGGGAATCATCACAGAAGTTAATAATATCATATTCACAACAGCTTTATCAGCTACTGGGAAGCTTGGGGTCAAGACAATGAAAAAATTAAACAACTGATAAAGAGATCCAGCTTGTAAGGCAAAACTTATGCGAGAAATAAAGGAAATCAGATCTAAGATTTCTATATTAGATGAGGTCACTAGAAACATAAATATCTCAACACACAAGTGCAAGACGATCAAGCTGAAATATGAAATTAAATCACTAAATGAAATTCTATCAATCAAGGAAGTGCTGAAACAGAAAGTGCCGTTAAAGGCACAGAGAACAAGATGATAGGATAAACGTTGTATGTTCTATCGCCAAAATAAAATATTCTAATAGGACGTTAAGAAATTTTACAGGGAAATCGGAAAAGCAGCTATACAAGTCAAAAAGCCACCATCTATTGACAAGGTGCAAAAACTTTGGGAGAATATTTGGAGCAACTCAAAGGAATATAGCCCGAATGCAGAATGGATCCAACGTGAAGAAGAACGATTGCTGGATAAACCTCTGCAAGTGTGGGGAAAATATAACCACAATAATGTTTGACAAACTCTAACGAAATTCCCAAAATGGAAATCCCCAGGAAATAACAAGATGCACAATTTTTGGCTCTATCATATCTCTTCAATCCATAAAACCCTTGCACAAACTCTATCAATGCTTATAAATAATCCCAATGCAATCCCGGAATGGATCACTAAAGGTATTACATGCCAAAAACGAGCGAAACAGATGGCCAATAACATGTCTATCCACCCTGTATAAATTGATCACGTCTGTCCTGACGAACCATACGTACTTTTTTCTCGAAGCAAACAACATTCTTCCATTGGAACAGAAGGGATACAGTAGAGGTTCATATGGTTGATCAACTAAAAATGGTCACAGAAAATTGCAGAAGATGTAGAAATCTTAGCGCAGCGGAGATCGATTACCGAAATGCCCTTGATAGTGTGCCACACTCTTGGAAACTTAAGATTTGGGAAATGTACAAAGTCTCTCCCGTGATAGTAAATTTCCTTAAACACGTGGAACATCAAATTATACCTAAATCTCACCAGAGACACTGCCTGGTTATTCGACGAGGGATCTTTCCAGGAGACTACTTGTCACCCCTTCTATTTTGTCTGTTCTTAATACCCCTTACGCATGAACTGAACAATAGCTATGGCTATAAACTAAAGAAGAAAATATTTAATCAACTACCCTACATAGATGATCTCAAACTCTTTGATAAAGACGACAATGAGTTGAATATGTAAAAACGCTTCAGTGACGACATAGGTACGAATTTCGGATTAGATAAATGTGCAAAAGTAACATTCAAGAAAGAGATACTTACATAAAGACATTCAATCGATTTAGATTTTGTCACAAAGATTAGGGAACTGGAACCAGATGAAGCCTATAAGAATCTAGGAATTAGCGAAGGAGATGCAATACAGCATACTCAAATGAAGAAAGTAAGAAATAAATACTACAGGCTTGTTCGTCTGGTACTGAGTACTGTGCTATATATATATATATATATATATATATATATATATATATATATATATATATATATAAACCCCCAAAACCCCCCAAAACAGAATATCAGCCGTAAACACTTTGGCTGTCCCTGTGGTAGAGTACAATTTCAACATTGCCTCATTATTGATTTTACAGTCACTGCAGACTGTAATGTATTTTTGAAGATCTTCAAAAAGCTATCAAAATACAAGGGCCTTTAAATCGAAATTTCAAAAATGTGGCACATGAGAACATCAATAATTCCTGTAGTTGGCACCCTGGGATTCACTGGAAAAGATTCCAATAGACTGAATGAAGGGATTCCTGGTAGCCTGTGCCTAGAAGAAATACAAAAGTACTTCTCACGAGTACAGTCCACGCCTTACGAAGGGCTTTATCTATGTAAAATATGTGTGCGTGTGTTTTAAATGGCTCAGTGTAAAAATATCATGATGCCATTTCTGACCTCTGGTTGGGACCTGGAAAGAAATGAGTACACACCAAAAATCAAAGGAAATAATAATAATAATAATAATAATAATAATAATAATAATACATGGATGATCTCAAACTCTTTGCCAAAGACGACAATGAGTTGAAAGGCCTCCTCAATATTGTAAAATACTTTAGTGACGACATAGGTATGGACTTCGGATTAGATAAATGTGCAAAAGTAACATTCAAGAAAGGTAGAATTACAGAAACACCCTTAATAGATTTAGATTTTGTCACAAAGAATAGGGAACTGGAGCATGATGAAGCTTGTAAGTACCTAGGAATTAGCGAAGGAGATGGCATACAACCCCAACCCAAATGAAGGAAAAAATAAGAAACGAGTACTACAGGCGTGTACGTCTGGTACTAAATACTGAGCTAAACTCAAAAAACAGAATATCAGCTATAAACATATTGGCTGTCCCTGTGGTGCAATACAACTTCAATGTCCTTAACTGGACCATAGCTGAAATTAAGCGAATGGACGCCAAAACGAGAAAGCTTCTCACTTGCTATCGCATGCATCATCCCAAAGCTGAGGTTGATCGTCTGTATGTGCCCAGATCCGAAGGAGGCAGAGGATTAGTTCAACTAGAACTGTCCTACAAAACTACAACAATTGGCCTCCAAAGATACTTGGAAACTACAGAAGACTGGATGATGGTATGCGTCAAGGAACATGAAAGTAATAAGCGTCTTTACTCCGTAATGAAAGAAGCCAACTAATTCAAAATGGAGTTTCAGATGGGCGTAGAGATGCAGCTACAGCACAATACACCGGCTGAAACTGCAAAATACTTTAAAAAGACAGCAAAGACGAATGCAGCCGACCAGATACAGAAGCGATGGCAAGATAAACCGCTTCATGGCCAATACTCTGCCCGTACCAAACAAACTGATGTAGACAAAACCCGTACCCGTCAGTGGCTACGCAGTGCAGGGTTGAAGGCGGAAACTGAAGGTTTTATCCTTGCTGCGCAGGACCAATGTTTGCTAATTAGGAATTATCAAGCACATATACTAAAATATTGTGTTAGCCCAAAATGCAGATTCTGTGATAAATATCCAGAAACGATTGATCATCTTGTATCAGGTTGTACGATGTTGGCACCCAATGAATATAAAACCCGACATGACAGAGTGGGCCAATATCTGCACTGGAAAATCTGCAACTTCTACGGGAATGAAACTGAAAGAAACTGGTATCAACACCACCCAGACCCGGTTACGGAGATAGGACCTGTTACAATTCTATGGGACTACACAATTCACACTGACAGAACAATCAAGGGCAACCGCCCAGATATTGTTATTAAAGACCACAAAGAAAAACGGTGCCTCCTTAATGATATGGCAGTCCCTGCTGACTGCAATGTATCTTTGAAGATATTCAAAAAGCTGTCAAAATACAAGGACCTTGAAATAGAAATCTCAAAAATGTGGCATATGGGAACATCAACAATCCCTGTTGTAGTTGGAGCCCTAGGACTGGTTGGAAAAGATTGCAGTAGACTAATTGAAGGGATTTCTGGAAGTCCATGCCTCAAGGAGATACAAAAATTGTTCTGACAAGTACAGCCCACACTTTACGAAGGGCTTTATCTATGTAAATTTTTTTTTCTTGTCAGTGGAAAGTGTCATGATGCCATTTCTAACCTTAGGTCTCTGGGCGGGACACGGAAAGAAATGTGTAAACGCCAGAAATCAAAGAAAATAAAAACTACTACTAATAATAATAATAATCTATTGCATATATAGGTTCTGCGATCAATACATTGAAACTATTGACCATCTTATCTCAAGATGCTTATTATTCATATCCAATGAGTACAAAACCCAGCATAACAGGGAATGTTAATATCTGCATTGGAACATCTGTTATCAGTTAGGGATAAAAACAGCTGCAAAATGTATGAATATTATCCCGAATCTGTAGTTGAGATAGTAGATGTTACCATACTCTGAGATTTTTTTCAACACAGATCGAGCGTTTAAAAATTGTCCTGACATTATTATCAAAGACAGAAAAGAAAAAAGTTTGCTAACTGAATGACATGAACGTTCCAAGCGACAAAGCATCTCTCCGAAGGCTTTTGAAAATCTAAGCAGATACAAAGATCTGGGATGGAAATAGAAAAATGTGGCACTTAAAAACTAAAACTGTTGCTGTTGTGGTTTGAGCTTTGGGTCTGATAAAGAAACAACAAATCAACAAAATCCTTGGTGCATAATCTTTCCAGGAAATTCAAATAATATTTTGAATAAGCACAGCTTATATCGTTGCGAAATGCTTTGTCCATTTAAGTATTTTTAATAGATTTTGTTTAATTAATTGGAAACAACATAAAATTGCATCTTTCGCTTGCTCGAGGTCATTTGTTCTGATCCTGCATGTTATAATAAAACAAATGCAGGTCAGAAATAAATTCTTAATAATAATAATAATAATAATAATAATAATAATAATAACAACAACAACAACATTACTGTTTGAAAATAGTGCTCGGAACAAAAAGCATAATGTGAAAATGTTTTACACATCACAAAAAGAAAGAACCTAATGTTCTAATCGACATTGGAGTCAATGCTCTAGAGTAGTGGTTAGAAATTTGGTTTTGCAGACAATACCATAGTGAGTTCGATCGTCACAGGATGTTTCTCGTTTATAGTTTAGTGCCGAACTAAGTAAATATTATTAAATGATCAATTTAAGTATTTTTAATAACATATCTCCAAGAACTGACAATTCATTTGACGAGCAATTCTGTCATAATTGTTTTTAATGTTAAACGCATGGACATTTCAGCTATTTTGAAATGACCTTGTCCTGTAAAATATAGTTTTATTTTTGCTGCTTTTTTTATTTTTGTAGGAGCTGCTATCCAAAATTTCGCCAAATATACTACGAATTTTTACTGCAATTCATTGTGAACTCCGTTCTTTCGATTTTGCATGATTTTAACAATGCGACCATTTCTGTATTTATCTGTCAGTTTTTCTTTATAGTCATATTTCTCGAACCTATAGGTAGAACCTTTTTTTTTTTACACTGTTGTCCTTATCTTTGTTGCCATATTCACGACGTTTCGTCCTTCTTCAGGTGATTGCAGTTTCGAACTGAACCTTTTATTTCGTTCACCGGGGTAGATTGTTCTAGTTCTACGTGCCAGACCTCTCCCGGATGTCTCAGTTATCTCCCTTTAACTTAACTCTCCAAGTTTTTGTTCACCTCTGCAGTAGCCAGGTATTGAACTCACAACTCTTTGGGTCAAGTCACTGGATGCAACCAACACTTTTATCCACTGGGCCTGCAAATAGTGAAAATAATTAAAAACCTCATCTAAGAAATACAGATAGAGGTAGTACCTTGTATATCAAATTTATTTATCATTTTAGTTTCACATTCAACATGAAATTCACATCTATCTATCTATCTATCTATCTATCTATCTATCTATCTATCTATCTATTTAAGCGAATGAAAGTTGATAGTGATTGAAAT
This sequence comes from Acanthosepion lycidas, assembly GCA_963932145.1. Lineage (NCBI taxonomy): Eukaryota > Metazoa > Mollusca > Cephalopoda > Sepiida > Sepiidae > Acanthosepion > Acanthosepion lycidas. Next base: position 116,020,301 of record OZ010587.1, read on the forward strand.
TAATTGACGGCTAATGTGAAACAGAAAGAAATATTGAAATGTTCACAAAGGTAAAAACAGCGATGGTTGTTACGAGACGGTTAAAATAATCACATAAGAAATGATAGTAAGAAATCATCTCCTACTCGCAAAAAACATGTGGATGGGATTTCACACGAGAAATGCATTTCAACATTAGTAAGAATGAGAACATATCATTTCTAATTTAAAAATTTGTTTATATCACTTATTTAACAGTTTAATTAAAACTATTTGTTCAGTTTTGGGGTTGATTGTTGTAGTTCATTCTAAGTATTATTTTGGCGGGAACAGTTAAACTGTTAAATAAGTGATATAAACAAATTTTTACTACGTTAATAAATAAATAAATAAATAAAATACGAAACAAAAATAAAAACAAGCAATATAATTTGACCTAAATAGATAAACAAACGACTTCCGGTGAAATAACCGCCATAATAGAATACCCACAATGCACCACTAACCCGTATATATATAAATAGCCGAGAAAAATAACAGCACACGTGGCTTGACGATTGCATATAGCATGAAACAGACTGTCGCCTCTAAGTGTTGACTTCTATGTTCACTTTTATATATATATATATATATATATATAGGAAGAAGAAAAAGTTTAAAATAAGCTTAAAGCTTATAATATAGAATAAACTGGAGGAGAGAAAGAGAGAGAGAGAGAGAGATCGTCAATTTTTGAATATATTTTTAAGGCGTGTTGTTTCATATGCCCACACTGTCAACAGACAATATATATTTAAAGAGATTTTTTAAACCGAAATTATTTCTCATTACTATAAATGTGTTATTGTTATTAAGTAAAAGTTGCTATCTCTTTTCTTTTCTTAAACAGCGAAATTAATAACAGCCAGCCGTAATCGAGGAAAATTTCTGGATCCCGGCAAGAATCGAAACTACATCCCTTTTTCCATCAGGGAAACCGCTTCTGTAGCCGAAATGCACCGTTATAAGTTTGGTCAAAGATGCTATATTAATGTAAGAACATCTGAAATAAATATTTAAAACATCTCTCGGGACTTCGATGAATGTAGATATGTTCGCTTCATTTTCGTAAAAAATTACTGATGTTTATGTTTCATAAACATCAGTAATTTTTTAAACTATTTTTTAATAAGATTTTTTCTTATTGATATAAACATTAGCAGCACATTTCAGCTATAGGGGTAGTTTCTTTCTTTTCTTTCTTTTTATGTGCCGCGTCCTTTCAGAACGTATGCGATCACGGGTCTCCACTTCCCCCTATACCTTGTAGCTCTCATTAAGTTTCGTGCTTCTTCCAAATCTCCCAGACCACATTCTGCCATTCACTTGCTTAAGTCCGCCAAGTATGTCATGCGTTTCTTTCCCTTGTTACTTTTCCCCTCTATTTGACTTATGAGTATCAGATTCTTTATGCCCTCTTTTCTAATTACGTGTCCCAGAAATTTCATCTGCCTTTTTCTTATGTTAAGTATAAGCTTCCTCCTTGTTTGCATCTTCTCCAAGACCTCATCCTTGCTCACACGCTCGCTCCATGATATCCTTAGTATACTTCTGTAGAACTACATCTCCGCTGCCTCGGGTCCTTCCTTCATCTTTGAACATTCGATGCCGTATAGGAGGACAGATGTCACGTGGAACCTCAGTAGTCTTTTCTTTGTCACCAAAGAAATCCTCCTGTCTCACAGTACTTTGCCCAGCTTTTGGAAAGCATCCTTGGCCATCCCAATCCGTCTTTGGATCTCAGCGTCTCACCTACCGTTCTCTGTCAATACACTTCCCAGATATTTAAACTTACACACATAATTTTAGTATCCCCGTCATGCAAATAGCATTTCGGGCTCATCCTTTTACTGATGACCATGCATTTGGTCTTGTAGTTTATGGTTAGTGCCTTCTCGCTCTCCCGCGCTATCTTCTTTAGGAATTTTTAAAAAATTTCTTTTCTGTGTCTGCTATCAGTACTGTGTCATCTGCGTATCTTATGTTGGTAAGATTGTGGCCGCCAATGATGAATGCCGGTAGGATCTCCAGTTCTCTCAGATCTCCCTTTCTGTATATGTTGAATAAGACCGGTGAGAAAACACAACCTTGCTTTACGCCCCTTTCTATTTTTGCATGTTTGCTGAAATCATTCTCAATGCGCAGTGCATGCTGTTTGTTGCCAGTATAGGTTCTTGATTATTTTAATATCTTTCCTGAATATATCAAGGTTGCTGAGCAGTTCCAGCAGATCCTTGTGGCTTACTTTGTCGAACGCCTTTGCGTAATCTATAAAGCATAGATACACGTGCTTCTGCATTTGTATTGCTCTTTCTGATAACACTCTAAACATGGATATCGCGTTCCTTGTTCCGGTCTCTTTAACGAACTCGCACTGTTCTTGTCCTATCTCTGGCCCGATTCTGCTGTGCACTCTATGTTCAATTTCTCGATCTAGGCCGGTTTTCATTAATTTTTTTAACAGGGTTAGCAGCTGAAACACGTATACTCACTAAAAATAGTTAAAAAGAAATAATATCTGATTAATATATATATATATATATATATATATATATATATATAGAGAGAGAGAGAGAGAGAGTGAGAGGGTTAAATAGATAGGTGTATGTATATATATATATGTGTATATATATATATATGTGACTAGTTGCTTATGATCTGTGTTTATATTATATATCAGCCTCTCTCTATATCTTTCACACAGATGTTTATCCTTTTCTTGTTAGCTTTTGTTCTAGTTCGTCATCATCTATATATAGAATGTTTAGTAAATACAGATCTTAGTATAAACATGTGTCTTTACTTTAACACACGTCATATGTAATCAGCTTGTATTATAAATATATGGGCTATAGAACGTAGATTTGTCATAAATAATTACTATAAACTTGAGATGATAGATTTAATCTTGTACATGTGCACTGCAGTAATATTTTATGATCTACGTAAACATAGATACGTGTCATACAAAATCAAAATATTATAAACGAATAAATCTTATCTGCCAGTTTTGAAGAATAAATAATGAAAGTAACTCCGAATAACATACTTGTGATAATCAATGTTTTATTATTTCTTTTGCAACTTTGAAGTATTTGCTGTTTTCAAATTTTTGGACTCCAGTTTATTGTCCTTGATTTATCAGCATATATTGCAAATATATATATTTTCAAATGATTTAAAAATAACGTATGGAAGTAGCATCGAAAAAATATGTAAAATCACCTCACTTTACAAGTTTGATTTTGTGCCAGGTAGATTGAGATAAATCATCTGGTGATAGATAGATAGATTGACTGACTGACAAACGAAGAGAAAGAAGACAGAGATTCAACACGGCATAACATTTTCTTTTAAAATTCACATTTTATAATAATGAAAATAATGAAATAAAACAAAAACAGAAGTGTCGTTTTTTAATAAATTTTCATGAAATACGTATATTCCCTGGGAGCTTTTTGACACCATTATAACACGATGTCTTAGACTTCCAACTCATATTACATTCAGGTTTTCTATATGTATTATATAGGGAAACATATAGATAGACCTGTTGTTGGTCGCAGAGTATATTCAAATTAGCTAGTTAGTCAGATAATCAGATGTTATAGGTTACAAATTTTGATTATGCATGTACAGGTGAGTAAAAAACTTCAGATCCACTTATTATACACCATCCATATCTTATGGGTACCATAAATTTATACAAATATTTAGGAACGGTGAGCAAAACATTTTGCTTAAAGTTTGTTCGGATCGTAGGAAAATTAGATGTCAGGAAATGGACATCATCATATCACTCACACACACACACACACACATATATATATATATATATATATGTATAAGACTGATCAATCAGACAAGGTCAAAATGGCAGCCGAGAACGCCGTTAATTGGGGAAAAAGATGGCTTATCAATTTTAACGGCCCAAGATTAAACCGCTTTCCACTAATCCTCTGAAAGACCCCTCCCTGCCTTCCATCAGCATGGCTGATGCTATCCTCCAAGAAAGAGACTCATTGCGCTTTCTCGGGCCAACGTTCTCAGTTGACATGAGGTGGAAAGACTACATTGAATCCATCGCCAAATCAGCTGGTAAGAAATTCGGAGCGCTGTGTCGAGCGAAACAATTTTTCTCTCCGGAATCTATCTTGCGTGTCTGTAAGTCTACCATTTGTCCACGCTTAAAATATTTCTGCCATATATGGTTCAGGTGCCCTGATATTTTCCTGGAGCTCATCGATAAGATCTATAGAAGAACCATCAATATTACTGATACTGATCTCGCAGCTCGTCTTCAGTCATTTGCGGCGAGATCTCATCAATTTATAGTTGAACAATCTAGATTCTGTGCTAACAGTTTCTTTTTGCTTGTGGAACACCCGGATCCACGCGTTTCAATCAACTTTAATCTACAAAAATTTAAATGCAATGTGAATCGCTATCCACTGTTCTTCTGGTTGTTCTTTTCTTTCTCCTCATTACTAATGCTTTTCGTTCCTAATTTCTCCAGACCCTGTAACCCCTTGCATGCTAGTGTTTTTACTGCCTTGCTTTGGGTGATACCGATTAATATATATATAACTGTATGTGTGTGTGTGTACTCAACAAAATTCAAAATTCTCTCGGTTACTCACTTGCGTTCCACCTGCAGTAAACGAGTGAGTGTGTGAATGTGCGCGTGTTTATGTGTCTGCGTGCATGTGTGAGAGAGTGTGGGAGAGAGTTGTGGTCTATCTGGAAAGAAGGATTAGAAATGGCATTGAACGATATATATATATATATATATATATATATATATAGATAGATAGATAGATAGATAGATAGAGAGAGAGAGAGAGAGAGAGAGAGAGAGAGAAGCCAGAAGCCAAAACGAATTTCAATGCATGAATGAAATTTAAGACGTTTTATATAAATCCGTTCTTTTCATTATGTAAAAATGCGATGCCCAGCAGTCAGGTAAAAATTAGTTACTATGGCTCAGAAATGATATCCTAGATTTTAGTTGAAGTATCTAGTAGGTTGTTTAAGCAGATACCGCAGACTACCAGTATTTTTTACTTAAACTAACTCCATAATACTGTAATATTAAATATAAATAGGTGTGTGTAACCCTAACCTTCAGATAATGTAGACTGAGGTAATTCTTTAATTTATTATGCTTATTCTAGACTCAGTCAAGGTCAGATTAGTGGATCTCCTAATGAGTATGGATATCAATGCACGAGCTAATTTGGGAAACACGCCTTCTTTTCACTGTGTTAGGGTAGGCATTCATATAGTTAATTAATAAGCTTGGCTTATTTTGGCACAATATTACATTATTGGGTTATTTAACGAAGCTTGAACTCACTATCCGACCGAATTTGTGTGCGAGACAAACGTACTGATCATCATTTTATATCAAGTCCCTCGTATTTACTAAGTTCAACCTTGTCTGACATAAGGATACTGTCGTGAGTCAAGACTGAAGCTCACTATAGCGAATAGGTTTGAGGTAACTACCAGGTAGCCAATAACATAATGAATAAAAGTAAATGTTAAAATTGTTTTGAAAAAAAAACTTACTAAAATTATTTTTGAAGTTTCCATTTCGTTTGTAATTTTTCTTTCTTGTCATTTTTCTCTTCAGATTCGCTTTCAAATATATTTAAAAACAATCTGGCAACTTTTCGGATGAATTAAGAGCACGTGGAGACTCTTGGCGTATCGGTGAGGACTGAGTTGAAAAGTGACGGGGAAAGGAAAAAAGGTAACCGACTAGCAGAATAATGAATGTATTCGGAAGAACGCATGCATCCACATACAAAATAGTAGCTCCCACAATTATGAAAAAAAAAATCACATTCATCAGTATCTCTTCACCCTAAACACCAAATTGTCGGCTCTGCTAAAAATAAATGTAGTGAGATGTTGGTTACCGAAACAAAATTCCAAAATCTCAGGAATATTCAAATTTACAACGTTGTCCTGAGTACAAATTTGTTAAAATTGATGAAAATTATTGGTTTAGTGCTGTTCCCGTGTCTGTGAAGAGACAGCGATCGGTTGGTTTGAAGACAGGCAGACATTTCAAAAAGAGTTAAAATAATTTTAATATATAAAAAATTGAAAAAAAATGACATGTTGAAGGATATGAAAGGATAGCAAAAGTAGAAATAGGATTTTAATTCACTCCACAACTTAGTTCTGCAACAGTGATGGAGAATATTGCTGTTCCCATGTGTGTGAAGAGAAAGCGGACATCGATGTCAATCGAAGAGAAAAACGAGATTTTACGGAGGCTGGTAAATAGTGAAAAGAGAGTAAAGATTATACAAGAGAACAATTTTGTAAAAAACAACAATATAAGACATCAGGAAAGTAAAACCGACGATTGAAAAATTTATCAACCAAAGTGACGCTTCACGTATACGAACAAGAAAATTGATGAAGCCAGCGAGAGATGAAACACTCGACAAATCACATATTTTTGTACATTTCGCAACAGACTGGATAAGAGATTTCTTTATTTGGATCTATGTTACAAGAAAACCAAGCAGCGTTTAAGAACAAATATACGCTGGTGCAGTAAAATAATCTGATCACAGTAACACTCTTGGTTAAAGAGTTTCAAAAATCTTCACAGCATTTTCTTGGAGAAAATCCATGAAACCAGCGAAAGATGAAACACTCGAGAAATTCATGTTTTTGTAGTTTTCGCAACGGATTGGATAAGGGATTCCTGCCTTTGGATTGATGTTAACGAAAACCAAACAGCCATGCCAAGAACAAACACGCTGGTGTAATACAAGAATCTGATCACAGTAATCCATTTGTTTGGTTAAATCTTTTTACAGATCTTTACATTATTAAACAGCATTCTTGGAGAAAATCCATGAAGCTAGCGAAAGATGAAACACTCGAATAATACCTGTTTTTGTAGATTTAGCAACAGAATACATAAGGGATTTCTGTCTCTAGATCATTGTTACAAGAAAACCAAGCAACGTCAATAAACAATGACACTCTGCTGTATTACAAGAATCTGATCACAGTAACACACTCAGTTGGTAAAAGCGTTTAAAAAATCTGCGCAGCATTAAACAACATTCTTAGGGTAAATCCATGAAGCCAGTGAAGGATGAAACACTCTACGAATTCAGATGCTTTGTACTTTTCGCAACAGATTGGTTGTCTCTGGATCGATGTTACAAGCAGCATCCATAAATAAATATACGCTGGTTTAGTACAAGAATCTGATAATATAACACATTTGGTTAGTTAATGCATTTCAAAAACACTCGCAGCATCAAACAACATTGTTTGAGAAAATGAAGGCCCGGAAAGATGAAACACTCGACAAAATTACATGTTTTTGTACATGATTCTGATCAAACTCGGTCTGTTAAGCAATTCAAAAATGTTTACAGAATTAAACAACATTCTTTGAGAAAATCCATGAAGGCAACGAAAGATGAAACACTTGAGGGAATCAAAAGTTTCCGTAAGTTTCGCAACAAACTGAATAAGGGATTTCTGTCTGGACCGATGAAACAAGAAACCAAGCGGTGTCGATAAACAAATATACGCTGGTGTAGTAGAAGATTCTGATCAAAGTAACTCATTCGGTTGGATAAATCATTTCAAAATTCTTCAAGAATTAAAGATTTTGGGTAAAATCGATGAAGCCAGCGAAAAATGAAACACTCGACAAATACTTGTTTTTGAATATTCGCAACAGATTGGATTAGGGATTTCTGCATCTGGATCAATGTTACAAGATGTTATGGTGCGGTTCCTTGTACCACGGTGATAGTCCAAGGTAGAACAAATAAAGAAGTACTAGAAGGCGGATATGGAATAACACAGATATATTACAAACAGGAATATATACAGAGAGGTAGAAAAGTGTTAGTACGAACAATCAGGTTTAGTAGTAATTGTCACGGACTGCCTCTGACTCGACTGACTGACTCCTGACGGACTTCACATCAGACTTCAGACTGAACGGTATTTAGTCACCCCCCACGAGGCATCATGTGGCACAAGGCCGGTTTAACGCGGGATCTCCGAGCCCGTGGGCTCGGCCGTGTATACGGGTTCAGGATCGGTTTACCTCCCCGAAAGAGACTCCGCCCTTCGGCGTAGCCTCGTTCGGGAAGGCAGAGAGTTCAACCGATCAGCCGTTCTGCCGGTCACCCGACTTCGGGCTGAACGATATTTATTTATACAAATGGTATAAAATATGGCACAAGGCCTAAAAGGGGGTTGGGGAAGGACGGTCTTCTTCTGTCTTAATTCTAAACTTAGCTAGTCCCAGACACGGACCCAAACATACCAACAATATTCCAATCACCAAAAGAACACATTCACTCCTACCTTTCTTACTGCGTCCACCATAATACCTCAGATTCTCTATGAAGTCCTAACTAGTCCCCTTATGTACAGATATTGTTCGTGGAGGGAGGGGCATAAAACAACAATTTTTAAAAAAAAGATCCCCAAATGAATATGTACAATATGACTTAAATATTTACAAGAAACTAAACAAACAATGTGTTAGCAATAAAAAACCCCCACAAACCATAAATGTGGCAGAAACATCAGTTGACCGGACGAAATCAATGCCGGACTATGAAAAAATCAGGAAAATATTCATACCTCCAAGCATTCACACAGGCACACACACATTCATACACAACAACAAATACGAAAAATCACACACACGAAACGAAAGGCGCCCCGCATCCACCAGAGAACTGACATCACTGACCACCTAACGAGGGAGGGGATGGGGAATTAAACAAAAGAAAGATTAGGGACAGAAATAAAAGGGACCAATGAGCATGCATACCCTAGCTAAGAAAACGGGATACTAAAGATTCAAAATAGAAAACCTAGACTAGCCTAATATCTGGGTGGGTTGCCTCTGTTCAACCCTGTTAGGACAAAATCCTGTGCCTAACCGACATCCAAATACCACTTTAGGTCAACCGCTTTCACTCGACACATTCGCGCAAGATTTACCCACCTTTTTCCAAATTCTGATGAAGGGAGCCGCCGCCTTTCCGTCCTAATCTTGACTTTAAGCTGATGCTTAAAGAACAAGATCAGTTGGGGAGAGGTGAACTTCTCGCCATCATAGAATTCCTTCTGACGCGTCGTCCAAATCACGACTCTCAAAACTCTAGTAAGCAACAGAACACATAGTGTTCAGCCTTCGTCAATTGCGGCACCACATTGCTACAAACAGAACTGGCTTCCAGGACAAAAAACTTTCCCTGCAGCATGCGAACCATGAGGCCTTCAACAAACCCGCACAACGGCACTACCGTCTTGCACTGAAAAAAGGCGTGAACAATGGTCTCGACTTCCCCAGCACAGCGACGACAGTTTGGATATTTCTCCAAGCCTGCTGAACAAAGTCTCTCGCCGACCCAGAGGGCCCCACGAATCATCAGCCAGGTGAGTGATGCCTCATCATTATTGAGACATTTTAACCCAGGCGCCCAAGGCCATATCGAGCGAGCCTCCTGCTTCGTAAGACCGAGCTCGCCGATCAGATCATCTTGAACGGCCCCACTAACTAACAATCGATACAATGCCTTACGAGACAACGCCTGGGCATCGGAGAGGCCATCCGATGTCCGTAAGAGGAGTTTCAAAGGACGACGACATTCGCGGTAGAAGGAGCACTCGGCACGAGGTGTACGGCCGGCCTCCTCCTCGCACGTGTGCACACTTCTCAGGGATGGGAAATGTTTTCGGACGTCTTCTTTCCAAAAGGTGCCCACCTCATCCAATCCGTGACACATTCGGTCTAGAAAGGTAATGCGAAGCATATATTGACGAATCTCAATGCTAGGCATACCCAGACCGCCCTCAGAGGGATGAAGGCAACAGATCTCGCGAGATACCATAGGGGCCTTGTCTCTCCACAAGAAAGAGAACAAGGTCCGTACTAATAACATTAGCCTGGCATACGGGAGTGGAAGTACAGAGAGTCGGTACAGGAGAATCGGATAGATGTATGAAACACATACTTCCGCCCTTCCCTTCAGATTAACCGCGATCTCGGCCTTCCCTTGTACCTCCGACCAGTTCATTTCCAACTGGAGATCAGGACCGAACCAGACGCCGAGTATCTTGATCGGCCCATCCGTCCAGAGGAAAGGTCCGGGAAGAGAAACTCCCTTCCACGCACCCAACCGCAAGCCCACAGACTTATCGCGGTTGATCTTGGCCCCTGTCACCATCTCATACCCATTGATCTCTTTGCTGACTTCGGCAATCTCGGTTCTGCTCGACACAAGAACCGAAACGTCGTCAGCATAGGCAGAATACCTGGCTGAGGTGGAAGCCCCAGGCAGGGAAATTCCGCGCAGGACCGGATCGCCTTTAACTTGCGAAGGAATGGTTCCAACGCAAGAACGTAAAGCAGAGGCGAGAGCGGACAACCTTGACGAATGGAGCGAGACAATATGAAAGGCTTCGATCTTACCCCATTCACTTCCACCAGCGCACCGGGGGTCGCATACAAAAGTCGGATCCAGGAGCGAAAGTCGGCTCCGAAACCGGCCGCCGAAAGGACAGCCTCCAGAAATCGATGGTCAACCCTATCGAAGGAATTGGAATGATCTAAATTAATCAGCGCGGCTTCACTGTCGACTTGTTCTAAGATCAAGCGTACCATATGAAGGTTATTCTGAATAGTCCTGCCCTTCACAGCACAAGTCTGTTCAGGGCCAATCAGGCTAGGCAGTACAAGCTGCAAACGGTTGGCTAAGATCTTCGCCAAAATCTTTAACTCAGTGTTTAACATGGTTAAAGGGCGAAAGTTCCCTAACCCATCCCCACCGTTCTTGTCCTTACGCAGCAACTTGATCACACCCCTGGTGAAGCGTTCAGGTATAGACCCCTGCTTCATCCAGTGGTTGAAATTCAGTTCCAGCAAAGGAACAAAAACGTGCGACAACCTCAAGTAAACTTCGTAGGGAAGACCATCTAATCCCGGAGACTTATCCAGGCCAACCTGCTTCATCGCTTCCCAGATTTCTGACTCTGTAATGGGACCCTCGCACGTAGCCACTTCAGCTGCCTTGAGGCAGGGAAAGTCAGCTAAATAGGCGTCGAACTGAGCAGAGCTCAGACCGGGCTCCCTGGTGAAAAGATCCTGAAAGTAATCACGAAAGACTTCACATATGCCCGCGTTTGTAGTCACGGTTCGCTTATCCGGCAATGTGACGCACGCTATATGTCGCCTAGACGCGTTCCGATTCTCCTCTGCACGCAGTTCAGCGGCCATATTCGTTGCCTCAGAAGACATTCTTTTTAACCTAGCCCTAACTACCAGAGCTTGATCCTTCTTGATAAGTATGGAGGACAACTCTGCCTTAGCTAAAGCTATATCCCCGCTAACACGGGATTTCACAGCCCGATCAACTTTATTTTCTAAAGCCGTTTTCGCCACTAATCTATCTAGATTGAGTCGACGACTAAAATCGGCAGCAAACGTTCGAAGTTTAGATTTTAAATTGTCCCACCAGGCGTTTCCCACAACCGCTCCCGTCAATTCCCTTTGTATCATTAGTAACAGCTGGTCCCGGAAACCCTGCTCACTAAATAGTGAACATTACATTTTCCAGTAACCAGCCAATCTAACCTTAGGCTTATCTAAGTTTACACGGACCCGGACAAGCCTATGATCCGTATAAACTATGTAATGGAAACTTGGACACCCTACATCGACTCTCCTAACTAAGACTCGGTCCAGGTAGCTCGCAAGCGTCCCAGGAGCCGAGTTGCCACTAGTTGTCCAATTCCATTTTACCTCACTAGGGTGTTCTTTCCGGGACTTATCGACAAGATCAAACCCATCGATAAAGTCCCGAAATGGTTTCACGTCCGGGTTGTTAGTATCTTGTTTGTGCCCTATGCGATCTATATCGGGGTCAAGGACGGCATTCCAATCCCCCGCTAAAACTACCCGACGAGACGTCGTCAAGAACGGCGTGATCTGCCGAAACAAAGCAGGCCGCTCGGAATTGATATTGGGCGCATAAACCCCAATGAGACGTAGAACCTTATCCTTTATGGTAACATCCAGCAGGCAAAGTCTGCCCGCCAGATCCGCGAAGACAAGGGTACATGCAGCCTTCAAAGACCTGCTCACTAGCCAAGAGACACCCCTCGAACGACCATCAAAACATGCTGAATAAAGGGCGAACCCCTTAGACAGTATGTCTTCACGATCATGAGAAGAAAAACGGATCTCTTGCACACAACATACATTCACCCGAGGCGCTGAAGGTCACGAGAGAGCCTCGCCCTGCGAGACTCGGACCTCAGGCCCCGGATATTCAAACTAGCTAACCAGAGTGCCATTGTCAAATCTAATTAGGGTTGTCCTTCAGGATAGAACATGGCTGGGGTGAGGACACCGACAAGCTGTCCCATCGAACCAGATATCATCTCAGTATCGAGAGTATCATCCCGAGACAAGCCGCCGATGTCCGCAGGATAAGTTAGCTTAAGTGCCCTATAAAGGGATGGGTGAACAAAAAGAGGGACCCTCCCTTTACATTGCTTTGATTCATCTAAATTTTCCTCGACAAGAACGGCAGCTGGGGGCACCACTTTCAAGGACGCCTTTGCCTCCTCTATCATGCCCCAAATCTCCCGCGTACACGGGCCAGTTCTAACGACAGTCAGCAGAGTTCGGGCCTTCTTAAAATTTTCCGGCACCTCCACATCAACACCATTGATGTGCCGAAAATTCCATAATATTTTTAAGGGCTTCGGGTTTTTTGTTTGCCCGAAGACCCTTTCTGCCTGTTCCCGGGATACGCGGCAGACGTCTTCCCCTGGGAGGTATGGTGCTTTTTCTTTTTTTCCGTAGCAACTTGTGATTCTAGGCTTCTGACCCTTTTCTCATGTGGAGACTGAATGGGTGTTGAAATGGGTGTTGAAATAGGTGTTGTGGAGGATGTCATGCCAGAAGAGTGGAGGTGGTTTAGTGAACGTGTTTTTATTTGATGAAGGGGAAGACGGGGCAGAGGATAGAAGGCCCGGTGCCCCCAGCGATTTTTTATTTTTACCCCGCTTAGACTCCGGCTTTTCTTTTAATTTTTTTAGATCCAATATTTTTTTCTAGCTTGGCTCATTTAATTTTTGTGTTTCAGAGGCATTTTTTTCATAAGACGACGAGGCTCAGAGCTGGTAGAGGGAATGGGGGTGTAGGTGCTATTGTCCCTGGGGTCATGATGGGACTGAGGCCCCGCTGTTTGGGTCTTCCCTTTGCCCCTAACTACGAGGCGCCATCCCCCTCATCCTTCTCCTTATCCACACTTGTGGAAGGCATCGGTTTAGGGGGCAATGTGGGTACGGACCCAACCGAGGGATTTTCCGCACCGGTCCGCCTCGCAGCTAGGCCCACTACTGGCGCCGCGGAATTTACATTCTCGTCCAAGGGGGGATTTTGGTCGCCTGCGACCGGAACTCCAGGGGCCTTCTTCCCTGGGCAGGAGGAGGAAAGGTGACCAATCTCTCCACACCTCCAGCAAGTAGGTTTCCTACCGGTCACAATGACCGGCATTTTCCGGTCGCCTAACTCCAAACAGTTGGGGACGGACTTGAAGGCATTCTGATCTAACATTATATCAAAAGTCCATCCCCCGTTCAAATTATCGGAGAGAGCCCCTAAAATTTGGCCGAACTGCATAAAAAATGCAGTCAGGTGCTCTCCTGAAATTTGAGGAGGAACATCGAAAACGGCCACCCTGGTCCTTCTCCGACCCTCATACTCCGTTCTTAAAATCAGATCTTTTGTTATAAGCTCTTTTTTTGCCATTGCCAGACAATCTTCTGGCGTGGGCAGCAGAATGTCCCACATGAAGAACCCAGTACCCTTTATGACTCTTTGGGGTTTTATCACCAGGGACAGAAGTGATTTAATCACTATGTCTTTCGTGGAGCGACAAATTTTGCGAGTTCGCTTGTCCACCACGAAAACCGACACCATTCTCTTTGAGAACATATTGAGCTCTTGGACATTATCAAGGAGCCCATCTTTATTTACCAGATGAGAATAACTCTTAGCCTTTTCCAAGAAATCCGCCATGTTCAAAATGCAACTTGCGGGGGACTTCCAACAAGAGGGCAATTCCTCGGTTCTCTTAGCTTGTGCCTCCTTCGGTACCTCTTCCTTTTGGCTTGAGACCTGCCTGGTCTCTCCTTTTTTTGAGCTACTAGCACGGTCATCTAAATTAGGGGCAGCATTTGCCCGTTTCTTAACGGATTTATCCGGCGGGTCAGCCTTAGCAGCTGCCCTGAAAAGGTCTTTTTTAACATTTGACCGACTGGCATCGTCGGCCATGATGAAAAAGTGTGGAGACTTCCACCTGTGGGTCTCTATCAATAATTTTCCAAAATTTGGCGAAAGGAGTTGGGAGAAGGCAATAAAAAAAACCTGGATAGCCCAGGAAATTAAAAATAAAAAAGACAATAAACTTTAAAAATAAATAAACTGGTAAAACTAAAAGTAAAATAAAATAAAAGACAAACTAGATCAACCGAAAGAAATAAATAGAACAGTAATATTTTTTTTTGAAAAATAATAAAAATGGCACCCAAAGGCAGCCGAAAATAAAAAGAAAAAACAGAAACTCCTCTCTTTTCTGGTCAAAAATTCAAAAATGTACAAAAAGGAAAAAGAAATAAAAAGTTTGGTTTGCAACTAGTCAAACCAAAAAAAATAAATGTTTGCGGCCGAAGCCGCTAAAGAAAATAAATTAAACGCAAAGGAAATACAAACTAGTTAAACCAAAAAAAAAAAAAAAAATAAGGCGACCGAAGTTTTCTTTTTCTTTTTTCTTAAAAGGTATTAAATATTTTCAAAATGAAAACTGAAAAGAAATAAACAGAAATAAAAAAGCAGTCGTCCGGTAATACTTTGTCAAACCGGATTAAAATAAAAATAAAATATTAGGGCCGAAGCCCAGAAAAAAAATAAAACAAACAAAAGAAATGGAAAAAAAAATAAAAAATAAAAAATAAAACAAGCAATAACTTAACAGAAAAGACTTGGTGGGCCGAATAAAGTCCGTCGATTTACGCAAGAAAGTTCGTGAAGTATTTGAAGCAAATCCTCGTGGGTCAAACAAGTTCATCACACTGCAAAAACAAACAAACAATTACAAATATCCAACTGGTCAGAAAAAGTCAGAAAAAGACCTTGGGCTGAACTCCCTGCTTCCTCTTGAGGCGCAGTATTTATCACGTATGAAATAGTCCATTATGTTATTATGGGTAAGGTCCCTTAACACCCCTCTTCCGAAAATTTTGCGTAGCAGGGTTTTTTTAATATCTTTTTTTCTTTGGATCTATTTCCAAAGGTTTAGTAAATTTTCCTTTTCTAGACGATTTTCTTGGTTCTGGCATTATTTGCGGTTTTGTTATATCGAATGTGTCGAAAATCCTGTCCAATACCTCTTCTTGAGGTAGACCGTTAGCATCCTGTAACGGTCTCTTCCTTATTTGGTTTACGTGTCTTCTGTGTGAGAATTTTTTTCTCGGACGCTGATCTGATTTTCCTAGCAAACATGATATCTGCTGGAGATAATGTTGATGGTATCTCATTATTTGGCGTTATTCTGTATACCTGTAAGAATTGCTGTAATGCTTTCTCCGTAGGCACATCGTACTCTTTTCATAATGCTCTTTTGAGAGTATCCACGAATCTCTCCGCTTGTCCATTTGATCTTGAATGGTAAGGCGGGGATTTTATATGTTTTACTTGATAGATTTTTCAAAACTCTTGGAAATCTGTTGACGTGAATTGCGTTCAGTTATCTGTTACTAAACAGTCCACTACGCCAAATCGAGCGAATAGCTCGTGGAGGAAATTTATGGTCGTTTCTGTAGTAGGATTTTTGCACCGAAACACCTCCGGCCATTTACTGTAGCTATCAACTATGATTAAATAGTAGAACCCGTCAATTCTACCAATATACATAGTTTCGCATTAGTGACTTCATTCTATTTTTACCCGGGTGTCCTTTGTGGAAATCCTTTAGTATCCGTTTTGTTAAAGTTTGGGAATTACAAAGTAGCACATTATCGCATAGAGAAAAGCTGTCCGAAAATTTTCTCATTTTTTTCCGCTATATTTCCTTTTGTTTCATTAATAAATTCGTCATATTTTTTTATGTCTTGCAATGTGACTGGGAATTTTCTGACTGTACCACATAGTACTGTTTTTATGTCTTCTTCATTTCTAAGGGCTGCGATTACCGTATCTTCCAATGGCTCTGTCTTTGTTGGTATAAGTCTCGACAGACCATCCGCGTGCCCGATTCTTTTCATTGGTAGATATTCCAATATGAAATTATAGTTCAGAAGAATCGTTCCCCATCTAAGTAGTCTATTTGCCGTGTACACCGGTAGACCTTTTTTTGAACCAAAAATTTTTATTAACGGTTTGTGATCCGTCTGCAGAGTAAAGTGTCTACCACAGACGTATCTATGGAATCTTGTTACTGCGAAGATAATTGCTAGAGCTTCCTTCTCAATTTGAGAATAGTTTTTCTCCGCTGGTAGAAAGGTTCGAGAAGCATGTGCGATAGGTTTTATTGTCCCATCTGGCATTTTACGTAATATACACGCTCCGACACCGTAGGCACTCGCATCACTTGCCACAATAATCTCTAGATCATAGTGCGCCAAAAATAAATCCGATGTTAATGTGTTGATTATTTTTTCAAATGTTTCCTGGCATTGATCTGTCCACTGCCAAACCTTTTCTTTCTTTAGCAGTTCGTTCAATGGTGCGCGAAGTTTATGCATTTGAGGTATGAATTCCTGGTAGTAATTCACTAATCCAAGAAAACTTTGTAGTTCTGTTATGTTCTTAGGAAATGGCATCTTTTTTTATTGCTGCAGATCTTTCAGGGTCTGGACGTCTACCTTCTTGGTCTATTATATGGCCAAGATATTTAATTTCCTTCATGAAAAAATCACACTTATTTTCCTTCACTTTGAATCTGTAGCTTTGAATTCTCTTAAACACTTCTTGTACATGTTGCCAGCGTTGTTCAACACTTTCGCTATTAATCAATATGTCATCCAGATATGCTATTCTAGTCCTGCCAGCATCGTATCCATTGTCTGCTGGAAAATAGCCGGCGCTACTTTAATTCCAAATGGTAGTCTTTGGTATCTGTACAATCCCTTGTGTGTGTTTATGCATAGTAATTTTGAACTTTCTTCATCGACTGGAATTTGCAGGCAAGCCTCACTTAGATCAATTTTTGAAAAATATTTTCCGCCATTTAATTTACTTCTTCAGGACTAGGTAGCGGATAGTGGTAGTCCTTTATTGCTGCGTTCAAACCTGTAGAAAAATTAGCACAAACTCGAATTTCTCTTGATTTCTTCTTAACGTAGACCGTCGGTGCGGCCCATTTGCTGTACTCTACTTTTTTCAATATGCCCTTATTTTCGAGTCTAGATAATTCTTGGTCAATCTTTTCTATTGACGCAAACGGTACACTACTTTTTTTCTTAAAAATAGGTTGAACATTATCCTTTATTTTGATATTAGCTGGCATTTTCTTGCATCTTTCGAGACCTGCCGAAAATACTTCGATGGAACTAGTTTTTAGTTTTCCTTTTAATTTGTCTGTCTCAGTTGATAAGCATTTTACATTCTGGCAGTAGGTGCTAATAGGTAGATCCCACAGTTCGAATTTTTGCATCCAGTCTGTCCCGAATAGGTTTTCGGTATGTCTTAAGACGTACAATTTTAGTTTTTTCGTCATTCCGTTAAATGTTACGTTTGTGATTATTTCACCCTCTAATTTCATCTTTCTCCTCGTAACTGATCTCGCAATTTTATCCGTTTTTAACATGACAGGTTTGTTCAGTTTTCTCCATGTTTGTAGATTTATGATAGCTAAGTCTGAGCCAGAATCCAGCTGTAACCTAACTTTTCTGTTTTGCATTTCAACTTGTACATATTTTCTTATATTAGTCTCATCTGTTTGGTCGGTCCTCGTAATTCTTATTCTGCTTTCTTTTCTATACCAACAATGAGAACTTTTGTGACCAATTTTCTTACATGATAGACAAGTTTTAGCACGATATATACAGTCTTTAACCCAATGCCAAGACCCACAACGATAGCATGGACTTGGTGGTCGTTTCTTTTTATGTTGATTATAATTAGAAAATTTTGTTTTTCCCTGTTCTTGAGGAGGGAAAATCAGTTCGGTTTGTTTGTGAGGAGGGAAAATTTGTTTGCTTTGTTTGTGAGGAGGTAATATTTGTTTGTCTCCGTACTTTGCGTATGCATGCTATGCCAGCTTGTTCTATGTCTTTAGAGTTTTTTTACGCTGACACATCTCTGGCAGTCCTCTGCTAGATCTTGTTCATTTTCCAATTTAGTAAGTATTCTACGTCTCATTTCTGCGTCTTTGGTTGAAACCAGACGTAAATTAAGCATTTGAAGTTATAAGCGCTGAGTTCCGATAATTTGAAGTCGTCACAATATTTATTAACATTGGATGCGAAAGTTACGTAATCTTCGCTATCCAATTTTGTAAGGTTCATGCATTTCCATCTTTTATGAAATAGTGAAGTATTATTGCTGAAAAGTTCCGTTAGCAATTTTATAGATTCTTTGAACGTTAACTCTTGTTTTTCTGGGAAGGATATAATCAACGAATTTGGTATATTCGCCTGTGCCTAATTTTCTTAATAAAAGGCGTACTTTACGTACGTCTGATCAATCTTTGCAGTCAAAATCATATAGATCTTCATACCTTCGGAAGTAAACTGCAATTTTCGTCGGGTGCGTACTTGAAATCTTCGATATTACTCCAAATAGCGTCTTGAGTGAGAATTGATTCGTTCTCGGGTTTTTGCTCCTTATTTGCCATTGCACGTATCAATAATTCTTGCATTTCTAGATGTTTTTGTTCGTACCTTTTTTGTTGTTCAAACTGGATTTTGATAAGTTCCATAATGGTTGACTTCCATGTTAACGTATTTTTTGTGTAACCTGATATTCTGTAGCCTGTGCTCGCAAAAAATTTCCTTTGTTGTCAGTGAAAATTGATATCAAGAAAAGAATTTTTTTATTTTTTTAGAATTTAATCGTCGTCCACTATTACGTACGACGGATAGCAAAAAAAATATGTCCTTCGAGTAGGGAGTTTCTTTTTCTTTAACGACTTTCCAAATCGCCACTTGTTATGTGTGACGTATAGCAAAAAAATAAGTCCTCCGTGTATAGAGTTCGTATTTCCTTTTTAGGGGTTTCTTCGTTGTCACTTGTTATGTTGACGAGAGAGGATTTTTTTGTTTGTTCTTCACGTGAGAGTTCGTGGCAAACGAAAAATTTTTTTTCTTCCACCGAATGAGTTCGAATCGCTCGACGCCACTTTTATACTGTGGCAAACGAAATTTTTTTTTCCACCGAATGAGTTCGAATCGCTCATCGCCACTGTTATGCTGTGGCGAACAAAATTTTTTTTTTCTTCCACCGAATGAGTTCGAATCGCTCGTCGCCACTGTTATGGTCCGGTTCCTTGTACCACGGTGATAGTCCAAGGTAGAACCAATAAAGAAGTACTCGAAGGCGGATATGAAATAACACAGACATATTACAAACAGGAATATATACAGAGAGGTAGAAAAGTGTTAGTACGAACAATCAGGTTTAGTAGTAATTGTCACGGACTGCCTCTGACTCGACTGACTGACTCCTGACGGACTTCACTACAGACTTCAGACTGAACTACCTGCTTCCTCTTGAGGCGCAGTATTTATTACGTATGGAATAGTCCATTATTTTATTATGGGTAAGGTCCCATAACACAAGAAAACCAAGCAGCTTCCACAAACAAATATACGTTGGTATAGTACAAGAATCTGATCACAGTAACTCACTCGGTTGGCTAGAGCGTTTAAAAAATCTTCAAATCATTAAACAACTTTGTTGGAGAACATCCATGAAGGCAACGAAAGATGAAACACTCTAGGAATTCAGATGCTTTGTAGTTTTCGCAACAGACTGAATAAGGGATTTTTTTCTGTGGATCGATATTATAAAAATAACCTAAACAAAAACAAGTCCGAAGTTTAAAGAGGGCAGACGTCCAGATGAAAATGTGACAGCTGGGATTATGGTCTATGTAATGGCTGTTTATGCTTCGGTAAACTGAGACAATGACAAAGGAAAAGTGACATCAACTATAACCAGATTATCAACCAAGTCAGGGAAGAACATCGGGGAAAAAGGTTCCGTAAATGATAAAGAAATCAGATACCAGCATATCCTACAATCCTTATAAACAATATTAACAACAGCTTTACACTTTTCATGGCGCAGTATGAATCGCAAGACGAAATGTACACCACTGCTGCATCTCCGTCAAATACTGTCACTAGCAAATAAAAAGAAATACAAAAACCTGTAGCAACAGCATCTGGATCATTTATTCACTAAACGTATGGTGATCATCACCTGATGATTTTAGCGTCATAGGCGAACACATTGCACTTCTAGTGCACCTATGCAAATGTATTTTTCATAATTACGTTATGTTTCCTTGATTTTTCAATTCTATATTTTCATTATTTTTCAAATAAAATTTTAGTATTAAAAATTAATCAATACCTTTTAAGTAATATCAAGTGCTTTTATTTAATTTATCAATTTAATTAAAAAAACAAACAAACCTTTAAATTATAATTTTTAAAAGTATCCTGTATGGCTTTTTATCTTTTCAGATAGGATTATTTAACCAAACAATGTATTAGCAGTCTGTTTTGTTCGGATAACCAATATTTTTACTATAAAGAAGAAATAAAAAAATGTACATAAAATAAGTTCCTTGCTAATATCTCCAGCATATTCATGACACGCACTCATGACAACACCCGCTTTAAAGTATCAATACAGTACTCATATTCGTTGTTCAATTTTATGCAGATTCAATTACTTCAAATAAACGATTCATAATTATTACTTAATAATGGTCTCGAGGCGCAAATATATTAATGCTATTAAATCAAACACGACAAACAGAAACTGTAAAGTACTTTTTTCCTGGGAAAACGAGAATTTACTCGCTTCAATAAGGAAATAATTATGTTGAGGTTTGTAATATCTAATGTAAGAAGCAATTTTCTAGCGAGCATATAATATGTATTACTAGTGTTACTATTGTAACTCACTTATCTATAAAAAATTTTAAACTTGTAAGTATAGGTAAGCATTATATATATATATATATATATATATATATATATATATATATATGTGTGTGTGTGTGTGTGTGTGTGTGTCTATGCGTGTGTGTGTGTGGACATTTAGTTGCGGAGATAGTCTATAGTTGTTTTTGTGTTTTTCCACTGATTTACTCCTAACTTCTTTCTTAGCTCTGAATTAATTATTTCTAGCATTATTTTACTTATTTTACCTAGTTCACTTTAGGTTAGGTTTATGAGTCTACATATTGGGTCTTTTAATGCAATTTATTCGTTCGTCTAGATCTAATCTTTGCGCGATTGCTTTAGCTTCCTTATTAATATCATGTTCGGTTGTTTTTTGTGCTTTTTTGTATGTTTTAGTTATGTTGTCCTTGAGTAATTTGTTGTGTTTTGGAGGGCTTAGTTCGTATAAATTTCTAGTTTTGTCAGTTGCGATATACACGTTAGGTGAATTCTTTATTTTAGTTATATATTCTTTTAAATTTTTTTCGAAGGCGTCTAGTTGTTTATGAAATCTTATGTTTCTTACTAAGTTAGTCAAGTCTTTCTCGAAGTCTTCTCGTCCTTTGTGTTACGGAGGACATTTTTTTGTTTTAAAACCGTATTTTTCCTTGAGTGTGGTATTTGTGTTAAGTTATTGATTTAAAAAGGAGTGCGCTTTCCAACTCATTCCTTTTGTGAAGCTTTCTATTTTTTTCTTTCAATTTTAGTGTGTATGTGGATGGTCATGGGGTGGGTATGTTTTTAGGGAATAGTCGACGCCAAAATTTTCCATGTCCATGATAAGTTATAAATGTTACGAAAGTGCTCAATACAACGCACATGGCCTGACATTGCATTTAGTAAGAAACACACTGTCGCCTTTCGGTGGTGTCTGCAATATCCAATTTTATATTTAGATACGCTCTATCTCTTATAGTGAGCATGTTAACCCATGAATATACCATACATTAAAACTATATTTTAGCATATATATATATATATATATATATATATATATATGTGTGTGTGTGTGTGTGTAGATATTCTCCGATGGAATGTATCTGTAGAAAAGACAAAATGAATAAAAAGACACAATAGGAAAACTATACATACGTTTCCTTTTCTGGGGGACTTTATTATGCTGCGCGTGTTTATATTCACAGAGATGAGGATGTCATTGGTTTATCAAGGCAACGACGGGAGATCCCTGTATATATGTGCTTGTATATATGTGCGTAAATGTATGAATGTAAGTATATGCCTATATATTCAAACAAAAATAAACATGCTTTAATTATAAACATAACCTCCTAAAATTAATAGACTAATACTTAAAATACCACCAAATCAAATAAGAAGATGAAGTAATGGGCAAATGTTTAGTTTTAGTGTCATTTTATGTCAATACTGAAAACTTTTGATTTATATTTAGGGAAAATATACAATAAATTTTTAATAATATTTTCAGGCACAATCCAACTGATTTCAGGAATGTTATAATTCTATTTATTTTAATATTTTCGAATGTTAGGCTATTTGCTTTGAAAGAATTGTATTTTTTGGAGTCAAGATCAATGCATTCAATTAGAACATATTTTACCCTATACTGGGTTTGGCATGTTGAACACTATGGTGGTTCTTCTTTAATGGGCAAGTGAAGACATACATACATATTTTCTTTTAGAATTAAGCATTAATAATAGTTTGAAAAAATATTTAAGTAAAAAAAAAAAAATACATTCATTTTCCAAACTCAGGAAAGCCCTAGAGCGCTAAAAAATTACTAAGAGAAGAGTCACTCAGACGCTTGATTGCTACATTTGTCTCTGACACTCAAATATGAAAGAGAGGAAAAGGTATAAAACCCAATAAGGAAAGAGTATAAAGAGACAAGAAAAAGACAAAAAAGAGAAATGACCACGACATTTTACACGTACGAAAATACGAACAGGAACATGCACATGCCCAGGATACACAGGCAGGCACGCACACAAAATACACACAAAATATTAGTTAGACTAAAAAATCGAACCAAAAAATCGGACGAAAAAAATACCTATAACTGTTATATAACATCAAAATATATATATATATATATAGAAAAAAGAGAAAAAATATACCTAGTCGATGCGTTTCCTCCTCTGAGAGACTTTATTAAGGCAATGTAGGATTTATTATGCTACACATGTTTATATACACAAAGCTGGGGATGTCATTGGTTTGTCAAAACTTGTAAATTTGAGAACGTTCACGAATGTTCATCAGGTGGCTGAAAGGTCAATCGTAGCATGTGGAGAGCACAGTGTATCCTAATTCAAAGTCTGGTGAAAAGTAAAGTCAGTGAATAATATTCAATATTGTTTTTTCTTAAATGAATATTGATTGGATTGTGATTAGAGTGTGAAGGTATAAAAAAGACGTATGTGCTATGCATCTTCAAATGCAGAAGTGATAGATTTAACCGTTTTCTTTTTATTTTTCAACATATTTGTTGTTGTGTATCTTGAGATGGGAAAGTAGTAATTCTTTCAGGGGACGTGAGATTGGAAAAAACCGGGGCGTAGATTGATATTTTGATAATATTCGATGACGGCACTCTCGAGGATTTTCCTTCAGAGTAAGTTACTTATAAATACAAGTAAATGTGATAATCACAATCAACAACAAATAATAAATTAATCAATAATAATAAATAATGAGTAAAAAGTTAACAAACAACACAACAAAATAGCCACAAGACTCCATTCGGATCTCCAATTATTTTTACCTAATGAACTCTAGAGACATTTGAAACATAACCGTTACCTCCCATTCAATAACATTTAAAATAATACAATAAACCTACCCATAATGCACCATTGACCAGCATATATATAAATAGTCAAGCCAAAACACAACGCACATGACTTGAAGATTGCGTTTAAGCATGAAACAGACTGTCATTGCAGGTTATTGATTTCAATGTACACTTTTATATATACACAAAATCTATCCGAGACACAGAGCACTTTGACCCATAAATATAACATTCCATAAAAATATGTTTTTACAAACCTACACACACACCCACACCCAAACACACACGCGCGAATGCGCGCATATATATATATATATATATATATATATATATATATATATATATATATATATAAGAACAAAGAGAAGAAAAATGTAGGAAAAAAGAAAAGACAAATGAGAAAGGAAATAAGAGTGGAGAGAGGGAAAAAAAGAGAGGGAATGTGGATCAGGAGAATAAAATGATGCCGTCAGTCGGCTGCACAAAATAAATTATAAATAAAAAAATTCTAATAGAAAGTAGAAAAAAACAAGCTTTGGTTAAATACCTTCAGAGATAGGACGAACATAATAATGGGTAAAAACGAGCAAAAGCAATGTAGTTGGTATTCTTAAAATTAAGATTTCAGGGTCTCAGTTTGATTACGTCTTGAATGCAAACGATATTCAAGGCCATATAACAAAGACTTTGATAAACAAGGGAAAAAGAAATTGATAAAGGCAAATGTTTAAATCGATGACATTTTCACTTTCGTTGTTCTTTCAGAAGTATTAGTGATAGCATTGAAGGTAGAAAATGAAAGCTACGCCCGAATGAATTGAAAAGAAAAATAGAAATAATGAAAACTAAATAAAAATCAAAGAATACCGTAAAAAACGGTTTCTCCTTGAAAAGCAACCCTACGCAAAGAGCCAAACCATGTCTTTAGTGACTCGACAATGGTTTACTGTTCATTAGGAATTGTAGAAAAATGTTTATATAACTTACAATGACATGGGTAGGATTATTAAACAAATATATATATTACATTTATATTCACTCTAATGATTACATAGAAAATGATGCAAAAGAGAAAATAAAAGACAATAATCAGTTACTATATAGCACCGAACGTATTTAAATCCGAAATACATACATCATTTTCTGCACGTACATACTAGGCATGGAGCGAAAAGAAGAACATTTTAATGTAAAAAAGTTATACTATTCTGGATAAACGAAGTACAAAGTAACTACAAACTAGACGAAAAAAAAATACATAGTTATATATTCCTTAATTAAACTCATCACATATTACAAGCTAACAGCCTATAATATGATTTCCACCAAGTGTAAAAAATCAACCTTGCGAAGAATTCTGGGATTAATCAAGCCCAACACGGAGGAGAACTTGACCAAGAATTGTGTGTGTTCTATCCTTTGCAGTTATACCAAAGAATACAAAGGTGAAACTAGCAGACCCATAAAATTAAGACTGGTGGTACATTTTCTAGGCTGTGGGGACCTCCTCAGAATGACTAGCATAAAAATAAATACAATATAGGAACCATTAATAAATAAAGAGAAACAACTGCAGGGTAATAAAGAAAAAGAAGCCGCAGTCAATGCAGTCAAGCGTAACAGAAGCAGTAGCAATCTGATTTTCGCTAAAGTAAATCACATATCACCAACTAACACAACAAAACACGCAAATCCTTACCAGTAAAAAAAACCTGGTATATAACATAAACTGTAAATAAATAAAAACTGAACAACAACATCTACTCATTTTAGTTTATTATGCTTATTATTTATTGTAATAAATTACATTATTATCGTCCTCCATATTGTACCTTTTCATCTTCAGGTAGTTTTAAGAATATTTTAGAGCTTTCCTAAATTTAAAATTTGAAAACTTAACGATATTTTCCTTCCTTTTAAGTCTGTGTATGAAGACATCTTACAAAGTAAAATCTTTATATTTACCATGATAAATTTCCTCAAGGGACCGAACGTGTTGGCAAAGAATGGTTATATATATATATATATATATATATATATATATATATATATATATATATATATATATGCAGCGAAATTTGCATGCGATGAAGAACAAATGGTGGAGTCACAAAGCTGATGAAATATAGTTTGCGTCTGATGTGAAGGATAGTAAGGCCATGTACAACCTACTTCGTGAGGTTTACGCGCCTTCTAATCCATCTGATGCTCCTCTAAGGACTAAGGATGGCAAAAACTTCTTCCAGATCCCGATGATATTCTGTTGAGATGACGTGAACATTTTGACGAGTTTCTCAATAGGGACTCAGAGGTTGACGAAGAGTTTATCAGGTCTATACCTGAAAAGCCTGTTAAAGAATTTCTCGCGGAGCCTTCAACATTTGAGGAGTTGAAAGTGCTGTAAGAAAGCTTAATTGTGGTAAGTCACCTGGCATAGATGAGCTGCATGCTGAGATTTTTAAGCACGGTGGAGAAAGTCTTTTGCATCGGCTTCATTCGTTGTTGCTAGATGCCTGGAGTAATAACAGTGTTCCGGGTGACTGGAAAGATGCTGTCATGGTTGTTTTCCACAAGGGCAAGTGGGACAAGGATGACTGTGGGAATTATCGCGGCATACTGCTGTTATCTGTTGTCGGCAAGGTTCTTTGTGGGGTTCTGCTAGATCGCTTGTTGCACTACATTGCTAATGAAGCACTTCCGGAGTTACACTCAGGCTTTAGGGCTAGACGTGCCACTGTAGATATGATCTTCACAGCCAGACAACTGCAAGAAAAGTGTGTCGAGCAAAATATGGATTTCTACCAGGTATTTGTTGACTTGACCGTAAATAAAAAGGCTTTCTGGAATATTTTAGGGAATATCTTCGCTTGTTTCATGTCGATATGAACGTATGAGCCGGTGACAGTTGAGAATGGAGTTAAGCAGAGTGACATTCCGACTCCAACCTTATTTGCCTTGTACGCTATCGTTTCTGACGGGCCTTTAAGAACTGCCACTTTGGTATTTACATTTGCTACCGTTCAGGAGGAAGGTTGTTTAACATCAGGAGATTTGATGCTAAGTCGAAGGTTCACTCGTAGTTGATCAGGGATTTACTATATGCTGATGACTGCAATTTTGTGGCTCACTCGGAAGGAGATATGCAACATCTCATGGATGCTTTTTCTAATGCATGCACTGCACTGGGATTGACTATTAGTTTGAAAAAGACAGTAGTCACGTACCAACTAGCTCTAAGGCAGCTATATCGTGAACCAACCATAATTAACAACTGTATATCTGCAGGATGATCCAGAGAATTAAGCAATACTCGACCGAAATATAGAATGTTACAGTAAAAAGATTTACAACATATTGCTTTCGTCTTGCTTCCAGAAAATATTCTTTTCTCAATGTTGAAGTCAGATGAATTGGAGTTGAAAGAAGAGGCTATAAACAATTGTGTCCATTATTTATTCATAATTAGTTGTATCAGTTTACAAAACTAATTTTAAAATTCCATTCAAATTACATCACAAAAATATAAACAATTATGGGTAGATTTTCAAAAGTAGCGAGTCACGAAAGAAAAGATTAAAAATATTACATTCATCAACTCTGAGGCAACACACTGGTCAAATTTGATTAAACTCTCACAATTACAGTTCGTGAAACTGCGTTTTCAGAAGGTTTTTGCAATAATGAACTGCAAGAGATTCTCATGAATGGAAGAATGTAAGAATTTACCTGCACATTTACAAGATGTGGATAGAGTAGTTAAATCAACTAC
Source organism: Acanthosepion lycidas (assembly GCA_963932145.1). NCBI lineage: Eukaryota > Metazoa > Mollusca > Cephalopoda > Sepiida > Sepiidae > Acanthosepion > Acanthosepion lycidas. Next base: position 116,048,125 of record OZ010587.1, read on the forward strand.
TAAAGTTTCACAAATATTATATGAACAAGAAGCAAGGCACATTCATATTATTACTAAATCATTATGCCATCAAATAAGACCTTTACTTCAAAGTGAAATTATACTGAACAATTTACCTATATTATGATATATGTTACGCAGTGTAGTAATTGTTAGTGTGATTTTCAATAAACAATGCAAATTTAAAACATTTTGTCCTATAAAAATTGCCCAGTAGCATTATATAGACTTTTATCTATTTTTTGTTTTTATTAATTTTGACATAACACATTGTGTAACATCTTAGTTGATTAGCCTTTTTGTAATCTTTTAAATTTTATACAGTTTTCACTTATCGAATACAGTAAAAAATACATATTTTGCTCTTGGTAATTCATAATTGGAATTCTGGGTTGAATATATTTTCCATTTAATGTATCTAATATAAAAATATGAACTTTATTTGGATTTATTTTTAAAACAGTAAAATTTTGAAGCCAGTTTGTAAGCAAAAACCTGCGGAAATTAGGTATTTCGCTATATTTTTTCAGATGATCTCTAAAACTCATTACTCAAAAATTGGTAAAAACCATGTATCTAATTTTTGATTTCAGTACATATATCATGAAAATCCAGCTTTCATATCGAGTGCAATGTTGATTTTCTAAAAACTGAAACATCACCCTGGCCTAGAGTGTCATACGTTGGCGTGCAATATTAGATAAAAAAGCAGAAAATCTTTCAAGACAAGCAGATCGAGAGGATGGGCCATGAGAGGCCATATGTGTTCCAGTAGGATTCTACTCTTTTCTTATAGCTTAGCTAATCTCGGGGGTGGCTGCCCTAGAATTTTCACAATCTCATCTCAATGAATGTTTCCTAGTTCTCCTGATATATATCCTCCAGCCTACTATATCCAGGTCGTTTTTAAAAGGAAAAACAAGCAGCAGCCATACAATAACAAGTATTTGCTGAAGACTGACATCGGGGACATTATGGCCAGTATGAACAAAAACCATCTGATACAGTTATTCAGTTGTTTTCGAGGTCGTACTGAAACCATCACTGAAGCCAGGTTTTATTGAATAACATTTTTCCTGTTTTATAAGATTATCATAGTTAGAAATATACGCCACTTTCTATATAATGTTTGCTGTATTTATGTTATTTTCTTTTTTCTCAATTACCATTCATGCCTAGTATATATACAAGGTTTGAAAAGTAAGAATGCACTCCTGATCAAAAATTTAAGACAACTTGAAAATTTTTTATAAGTGACATTTTGTCATGGATACATTATAAACTTTTTCTTACTTAAGATTACTAATTCTATAATCTAAACGGTTATGTAGACAAAAAGTTATAATCCGATCAGTTCATTCAGAAATGGACATTTTTATAAAATGAGGCATTGTACACTTGATCAAAATTATAAGACCAGGGGTATAAATTGTTAGATCTAGGGAAATTCTAATGTTTTTAGTTCAGTTAGAGATTAGCAGTCACTGCGTAAAGGTGTCACCATGCCTAAAGCAAGCAAATTTACCGAAGTTGAGCGTCCTCGAAGTCTAGATTTCCATAATCAAGGTTTGTCACAGCGGGCGATCGCAGCTAAGGTAAATCGCAGTAAAACTGTGATTTGCAACTTTCTCAAAGACAGTGCGAATTATAGAAACGCAAAGTCTACTGGTAGGCCCAAAACATTTCACCGTCATTGAGTAGGAGAATAAGACGGGTTGTTGTGAAAGCCAGTGGACTTTCTTCTAGTCAAATTAAGGCAGCCATAGATGCTCATTGCAGTCCAGTAACCATCAGACAACACTTACGACAAAAAGGCTTGGTAAATAAAAACGCAAACAAATTCCTCGTCTGCTTCCACGTCACAAATTGAACCGTTTAAGGTTTGGTCATGAATACCAAACATGGGACATTGAGAAGTGGAAGAAAGTCCTGTTTTCTGATGAGAAAAAAATTCAATCTAGATGGTCCTGATGGCTTTCAACGATAATGGCATAACAAAAACATGCCTCCTGAAATTTTCTCCACACGTTATAGTGGTGGAGGGTTCCTAATGGTATGGGGTGCCTTTCCTTATAGAGGGACGATGGAGTTCCAGGTGGTGCAGGGTCGTCAGACAGCGTCTGGTTATGTTAGAATGCTACAAAAAGCATCGTTGGTGACGGAGGGCCATCGTTTGTGTGGGATCGTTGGTTATTCCAACAGGATAATGCTACAATCCACGCTGCATGCCGGACATTGACCTTTCTACAAGATAATGGGGTCCATCTCTTGAGACATACTGCATGCTCACTGGACTTGAACCCAATTGAAAATGTTTGGCGATGGATGGCAAGAGATGTTTATCGAAATGGCAAACAATATTCAAGACAAAATGAACTTCGTGAAGCTATCTTCAGAAGCTGGAGCAATATTCCTCGCAGCTTAATGGAAACACTAATTTCTAGCATAATCCAAAGAATTTTTGAAGTCATCAAAACCAGTGGAGGTAGAACTCATTATTAAATTTGGTTGTTGAATGTTTTCGTACACTTTTCGTACAATTTCGTAGAGTTTTTGTCCCTGGTTTTATATTTTGATCAAGTGTAAAACGTCTCATTTTATAAAAATGTCAATTTCTCAATAAAATGTTCGGATTATAAATTTTTGTCTTTTAGATTATAAAGTTAGTAACTTTAAGTAAGAAATTTTTAAACATTTCCATGAAAAACATTCATTTTAAAATATTTTTCAAGTGGTCTTAAATTTTTGATCAGGAGTGTATATAAAATGTATGCTGTACACTTATCCGAAGTTCGTTTTGTCTCATCTCTATGAGATTTTTACATCGATGTTATTGATTTTGGTAATCGAACATTTTGTTGAATGTCAATCAACAATGAAATTTATCACCTTAACATTTTGATGTCGACATCTTCATGGAATTATTTACCCCTTACCAAATAATCACCTATTTTAAAATGATGTACAGAATTTTCCTTGGAGAAAGCAGTGGAGCACCATTAAAAGAATGCTGACAAGTTCAATCCGAAAAAGAGTCTGGGCATGCATTATATACGCTCCCACACTTATGATGAAATAAAATACTTCATTTAAATATCACGAAGGTGAGCGACACCGGAAGCAGACTGATGAGTACAGCGACAGAAAAAGGACCAAAACAAAAATAGTAGGCGGAAAGATTTGATATATAATAACATAATACGCTTAGTTGTTTTTAATGTTGACTATTCAGAGAAATTCAGAACAATCGACGAAGTGTTTAATGTAATAGAAAATAAAATGTAGCACCGGTAAGGAAACCATGTTAATAAAAACATTTATAGAAAGAATGAAACATTAAAAACATTACCTTTTGATCGACATCCCTGATAAGATGGAATATGTGATTCATGGTCTTTCTGATGGGGGTTAGAATTTTATTGCTAATTGCTGAATTTTAGTCCAACATATCCACTCCTATGGGTTCAGTTTGTTCCACTATTAGGACTGAATTTAGATTGGTAAATTATTTTGTGGTTTTATTTTATTTAGATTTCATTCATAATACGATTCCTATTTTAGATTTCAAAGGGTCACACGACTGTTATTTAAACCAGTTTCTATATAAATCTCTTTCAAAGAGCCAGCCTCTTAAATGAGTTCTTTTTTTTAATATTTAAAAGAACATCGTCGGGAAATTTGGATTGTTATTGTCATTAATGTGATACTTGACAAAACATAGGTAAAAGCAACGAATTAAACAATTTTAATATTTATATGTGAATACTTCTCTTGTTTTCTGGTTCTAATTTGTTGTTTACTGAAAGATTCCCTGTTTAGATGAGTAGTTGGTATCAGAGGCCATATTCCTCAGACAAAAAAGAAACGTAAATAAAAAAGCACGGTGCTTCAGTGTCGGAATGAAACATCTTATCACATGGCGTAGCCCAACAACTAAAATAACCAAAAACATTATTGACTTCAGTATATAGGATTTGACTCAGGCAGTTTGTGTCAGATGTTAGAAAATAAATTGCCACTTTGAATCTGATCACAGATTACTTGTAACTAAACTGATAACGGCAGCCAACAAAATAGCTCTCTTATGCTGACATAAATCACAGAAGACATCTAGGTACAACATTCAGGCACAGAAAAATGAAATGTTAAGATTAGAATTCTGTAATAAAGTAAAGTTCAAATAGATATCCCTAAATCTTGACTCAGACAACATAAAGGAATCAAATAATGTTATCAAATCTTCATTAGCCGAAGACTGTGAGACCATTCCAAAAATAGCTAGATAGAAGAAGATATTCCCATGAAATGACGATCCTGAGTTGATTGATACAAGAAAGGAAGAAACAGAAGAGGTAGAAAAATGAAAGAGAGAATAATAAACAATTAGCAAAGAAAATACAAAAAATAGTTAATGCTCCGAAATACCAATATCTCCGGAAAATTGGAAACGAAATTAATGAAGCTAATCAGCATAGACAATGTATTGAAATGTGAAGAAAATCGAAAAATCGCAATAGCATCATACAATCAAAAAGAAATGTCCTGGTCTCAAAAAGACTGAATTACATTTTAACCCTGACAACCCTAAACTACAGATGCCCAGTGAAATAGAAAATATATTAATATGCATTCAATCATTACAAAATCTCTCTTCAAACATAAAATACTACTAATGAAGAAGTTAAGAAAGTTATAAAGAAATATAAGTTATAAAAAAAACAGTAATAATAAAGCATCACTTGACATTGAAAATACCTTACCTTCTCCCTGAATTCAATAAAAAGTTTCTCAATTTCATGAAGAAAGTCTGGAATCAGGAACGCATCCTCCAAAAGTGGCGTTTATCTTGCATTAATGTAGAACAGAAACAAAAAGGTAGTCCTCAAGACCCTAAGGTACAAAATTATCGCAACTTTATCCATTATGGTAATAGTGCTAATGGATATTATCTTAACAAGGCTCTCATTGTTTTATGACAGTCAATTCCTCACAACCCACTTTGATTTTCGTTCTGTTAAATAGTTTAATGATTGCATGGATGTCATCAAGAACCCCCAGGAAATAGCATACCGCTCCAATAGAAAATTGCATACATGTTATGTTGACATCATAGCAGTATATGATAACATCAATAGATACTTACTCTTCTCATCCATTGGAAACTACCTTCCAAAATATGATTCAACTGAATGTCTATATATAACAGAAGAACAAAAATTATACATTTCCGGCAAGGACCTCAATATAGAAACATTTCAAACCTCATCAGGAATACGACAAGGAAGAAACGAAACCCCCAGTCTATTCAAACTTTTCCGATACTATGCTCTGCGTATAAACAAACACCGATGTGAAGAGAGATGGGCACGGGCAAGTTAAGAACTTCATACCACATCGCAAATGAATATACCAATAGAAAACAGTGATCCAAAATACAGTATGCAGAAGATTAGGGGAGCTATGCCGGTGACATAGCTATTCGTATTTGGTTTAAGAATTACCTTGAGCAAAAAATCATATTCGTTAATCCAAGAAATAGAACTCAACATAAGCCTTTCCAAAACAGAAACTATGATCTGGAAATGGAATGAAAGCAGTGTTGGAACATACCTTGAATCTCTCATAAAATTCAGGATATGGAATTAGTAAATACTAAGCACTTCAAATACTTCAGTGTATGGATCGTTTATAACAAATTTAGTATAGGAAATAAAGAAATTAAACATAGAATAGCTGTGTTAAGGTTAGTTTCAACCAACACTGTAAAATGTTATAAAATAAAAACATTACCCTCATAAGGAAACAGCTAATATTATCATATATATATATATATATATATATATATATATATATATATATATATATATATATATATAAATTATTAGGAGGATTTGATAATTATATTTAAGTAATTCATCGAGTCTGAAGAAACCTCAACAGAATACAGAAAGCACTGGACGGCCGTTTCGTCCTGTATTTGAGATTCATCTGCAGTACGCATCCACTACCTAGAATTAAAATCCTGATAGTTAGGTTGTCAAGCAAACAGCATACCAACTGTTCCAACCTAACTGTCAGCGTTTCATTTCTCGGTAGTGGATGAGCACTGATGATGAGTTCCAAATATAGGACGAAACGGCCGTCTAGTACTTTCTGAATTCTGTTGGGGTTTCTTTCAGACTCGATGAATTACTTAAATATAATTGTCAAATCCTCCTGATAATTTCTATCATGTACATCATTGCTTGAACCGGCTTCTAATGCTCTAGAGTGAGCGGCTTGGTGAGAGTAGTCGTGGCTCCAGGGGGAACAGTCCTATGGTTACAGAGAACTCAGTATGAGTTCCACCACGGAATATGTGAGCGAGCAGAGCTATATTGAGTCTGATTTGCAACGTCTTTGTCACCGAGGCCTGTTGGAACAGTTGGTGTGATATTTGCTTGACAACCTAACTGTCAGGATTTCGATTCTCGGTAATGGATTCGCACTGCCCATTCTGTTAAGGTTTCTTTCAGGCTCGAGGAATTACTTTTTTATATATATATATTCTGACAATAAAAATGTTGGTGTAACAGTTTCCACAGTAGTTATCTTTTTTTAAAAAAAATAATAGTAATTAAAGCAAAAATGCAAACACCAATCAAAGAACGAACGTTTTGGTTAACCAATACTTATGTTTGACTCTTATTCGTAAAGATGTTTGGTTTCGTACTAATTTCATGTACTCATAAGCGATATCTTGATTGATACTTTACACAGAATATTGTATCACACAAACCGTATGAATCGTTGCAAGTCGTCGATTTTACAATATTACTAACTTTTTGCAGAGCTTTGGTTGTGTGATAAGTAAAGTAGTCATCTGCAGAGGTAGTAGTAGTTGTAAGTGTAGAATTATTAGTAATATAACTTATCAAGCATGTAATAATCTAAATTTAGGAAATATTAAATGGGAAAGAGTTGTATGAATTTTACCACTTTCAATTTCTTGGCCATTAAATTGAGTTAGCATATTGACACTTTCAGACAATTAATCTCAAAGATAGTCTTGAATTGTAAAAGATGCTGTAAAAATAAACAGGAGCTCATACTGCTTTTTTCTTCCATTAGCTGGAACTGGCAGCTATAAATATCAATGGGTATTTACGAAATTCAAAAGGGGGCTGCATTATGTATGAAATGAAATGTTTGTTTATACAAAGCGACGAACACTTATATGGTTTAACAATGAACAATGTGTGTATGTGTGGTGTATATATTTATATATATTTCCGTCTACCTGTATGCCTTGTTATTGTCAAGGTTGATAATGAATGTAGCAGCAACATATTGAATTCTTCACGTGAATCACCAATTCATTTCTCCACCAGCTTTCATAGAATATAAGCAACGAGATATTTTGTTTAAATATACGACAGTTGAACAGGAAACATGAAGTAGGTCCATAACGTTCATAGAAAGATTAGTGTAAAGTGAGCATAAACAGCCTCAACTAAAATTTAAGTTTTCCTTTCTCTTCTCTCTTCCTTCACACACACACACTTACGCGCACGCACATAGGCACATACATACTCACTCTCTCTCTCTCAAACACACACACATACATATATATATATATATATATATATATATATATATATATATATATATATATATATATAAGAGTAAGTACTGAAAGGTCTTCGGGCTGCACAAGAAGGGAATGACCTAGAGCCTGAAATTCTTTACACTATTTCACATATTCACCCCGCACTTGGTACATCGTTTCTCATTTTTTTTTACGCTTACAAAGAATTCTGCTTCTGCTATCACTTTCAAATTATTTGAAAACCTTTTTCTTCCGAACTTCTTTTAATGTTTGGAAAAAGGAAATAGTCAAATGGAGTAGGAACTGGTAAGGTGGATGACTTATACACTCAAAACCCAAGTTCTTCAAACATCCATCCACTTGTCAGCTCTGTGATTAAGTGCATTGCCCATAAAAAAGAAAATCTGTCCGCAGCTTTCTTTCTTTTCAATACGTCCTTTAATTAGCATAGCAAACTAGAGTAGTATTCTGTGTTAACTATTTCGTCCTTCTGAAGATATTCAGTCATCAAAATACCTTTCTTATCTCCTAAAACTGAGGTCATGACTTTTCCTTCTGTCTTGAATTTCTTCAGTCATAGAGAACTTGAATACCGCTATTGCATGGACAGTTTGGGCTTCCGAATCAGAGTTGTAGCTTTTATCAGCAGAGAGAACTTGTTTAAGAAAATCATCAGTAGATCGCTGACATTACTGTAAAATCAAGTTGGAGGTGTCCATTCGATATCGTTTCTGGATAGTATTCAAACATTTTGGTACCACTTTAACAATCTATCTAGCATATCCAGCTACACATGAATTATGAACTCAGCTTGTTTCCAAGGATAGCTTTTCATTTTCTTTAATGCGTCCTGTCATTTCAGGACATTGGTCGTCATATCTCTTCACTATACTTTGTAACACTGATGTTTCTCTTCTTACTATCCCCTCACCCCAGTGCCGGTTCTGCTATCCATTTGCACAAGCTTATTATGTAGGTCACATCACTGGGCTGTCAGTCCTTCAATACATCCTGTAGTGCCTCATTCTTCATTATGTGCCATAAATGGCGATTGTCTTATATGGCTCTATTGTCGCAATAGTTCTTTTGGTCGAGAATAGTCGTTTGTCTAAAGTTAAGTCATAAATATAATCAGCATTTTCAGGAGTTTTCACCATTGAAGATTGAAGGTTTCTCAGACAGAAGGTCTTCCAGGTTGAAGGTCTCTCAGATAATATTTATTCTAGGATATTAAAACAAAAAAAATATCCTAAAATAATTAATATTTAGCGCCACTCTGTATGGAGCCCTCTTTTAAATTAAATGTTACGTGCAGTGAAATTATACGCCATTTTTTCTAATTTTACCTATATATATATATATATATATGGACATATTAATTCACGCCTTTGTAACTTTAAATATGTAATTTAGGTTGAGATGTATGTATTTTCAATTTTTTTGTATAAGAATATACTTCAACTAACTGGACTTAATTAGATAGTGGATAATCCCAACTTACGCCGTTGGAAGAAAAGCGTATGTCAGCCACATGAATACCAATTTAATAATTTTATTTATTTACACTGTAGTGGCAAGCATAGACAAGTGATGACGAATCACCCTTACCGCCACCAAAATAAAACAAATTACGTAGAGTGGTTGGGAGGGGAATCTGTACAACCTTTAAAACTTCCTTACACAGTCAAACAGCAATATATTTCTGCATCTAAACAACGTCAACTGGTTTGATATAGAATTTATTATGATTAAAATTTACTTGACGAACAATTTCATTACAAAATGTGAACTTACAAAAACTGAAGAAGAAACTGACTTTTGTCGACAGGAGAAGTAAACTTCAGTATCTACTATAATTAGTTAAAACTTGTTGGCTTGAACGATATTCCTTATGCCGATATGGCCTGTTGTAAAATTTCATTTCAGAAGAAGCAAAAACAAAATTATAGTTAATGATATATATATAATATATATATATTGGAGTTGTCAAATTAATTTCGGTTGGCGATGTTGCAAATAGATTTGAACTGTGTTGTTGTTGTTGTTGTTGATGATGATGATGATGATATGTTGCAATAAATTTCATCTTGTTTCGAAAAATATTTATATTGTAAAAAAAAAAAAGAGTGTACTGCAAAAACGCTATCAAACGTTGCTTTTGTGTTTGTTCCAGTTTCGTCACGTCCAGTTTCTGTAAAATTATGAAAAAATAGAAAATGTGAATAGTGATAGAAAATCGTTAAAATTAAATTTTGTACGAAATATCATTTTTTTTAGAATAAATATATTTATCTTAAAACGTAAATAAAATATATCAATAAATATAAATAAAATATAAATAAATATAAAATTTTATATTTGTATTATATATTCACGTGTAAATATCCCGTATTTTTCTAACCCTATGTTAGTATGTATGTAGATGCGCTTTCAGGACTGCATTAAGGATGCGCTGAAGAAATGCAACATTCATTGTGAACACTAGGAAGAATGTGCATCTGATTGCAATAATTGGAATGAGGCTTCTCGAAGTGGAAGGTCTCACTTTGAGGAGGCACGCAAGGCTTAAAAAAGATGTGCTTAAAGGCGTCCCCGTTGAACTTCCTGAAGACCTCCGCAGGCAGCTCGATCTGACGTGTACAAATTGTGGTAGAGTGGCATTGGCTGGTTTAAGGAATCACTTGAGAAAGTAGGGTGGCTATTGACTATAAAGCCTTAGATGTCCAGCAACTGAAATGAGACATTTATGGTAAGACATGCGGGTCCAGAAGCGGTTTCATTCGACATTTTAAATTACATGAAAATGTAACACCAGCTGTAGCACCTCTTAAGTGCTCTGTTTGTGCCAGGGTATGTAGGTCCCTTGCCCGGCTAAAGAGCCACTATGTATATATATATATATATATATATATCCAAGTATATGATTGGTGTATATGGAATGAATTCCAATAATCAACAATTACTATTCTTAAAAGAGTGCTCAATACAAAGTAGAGCAGATATAATTATTTATTTAAAAAAAATTTATAACATAACATAAATATGTTATAAATTTTTTTAAATAAATAATTATATATATATATATATATATATATATATATATATATATATATATATATATATGCGTGTGTGTGTGTGTGTGTGTGTGTGTGTGTATAAAGCAATTTCTAAAGAATTAATTGATTAATTGATGGGCATCCATTAAAAGTAACATTTGAATATATATATGTGTGTGTGTCTATGGCCCGAAGATTCGCTAAAAATGAGCATACATGAGGAAATTCTCCAAAAATAATAAAAACATCATTTTCTCGTCAAAATCATTGTTATTGTAAAGAGGAAAGACCAAAGGATTTTTGAACAATTAAATTATTTTTTAAATACTTTTTAGAATTTTAAATGAATTAAATTATTTTAGAAGTATTTCCTTTTTAGAAAATCTTTTTTGTTATATATCTGTTACCTCCTCGACGCTTATTTAATTTTATGAAATTTCGTAGCGCTTAATATTTATATTAGTTATTGTTAAGGGGTTCTCCTTTTTTTACACAAATGGACTCACCCAGTATATACATATACTACTGCTACGTGAAGACCCGAAAGACAAGACGAGAGCAACAGAGGGTGAAGGTAACAGACAGACAAACAGACAGAACGAACATAGCGAGCAAGAGTCACCGTGAGCGAGCACATAGACTCTGTAAGAAGTCATACAGAGATACTTCAATACTAAAGACTGTATAGATATTTTGCTAATAACCCCTATTCCTGGAGCCACTAACCTGCATTACCAGTTTGTATTATTACGTTAATATATTATTTTCCTATATTCATTCTTGGCGTTTGTTATTTATTGATACTGGATTTCATCCCGGAATCCACAACAACTTGGCGACGAGGATGATATCTCACACGGGAAGAACAAAAAAAAAAACAAAATTCTCCCTCATCAACTTGGCGATGAGGACTTCGAACTCACACGGAAGAAAAATAAATTCTCTCTCGTCGACCACACCAACTTGGCGACGAGGATATCAAACTCACACGGGAAGAACAAAAAAGACAAAATTCTCCCTCGTTAACTTGGTGACAGGGAAATTCGAACTCACATAAGAAGAGAACAAAGAAAAATTCTCCCTTGCCGACCACAACTTGGTGACGAGGAATTGGAAAGTACACAGAAAGGAAAAATTTTCTCTTCTCACCACAACAGCTTGGGCGACAAGAATTTGCACTTCTCGGAGACTCAAAAGAGAAAACTGCCGTTTTTGCCAGTATCCACAACAACTAGGTAACAAAGAGTTACGATGATTAAAATACGGAAAATCGAGTTTTTCGTAAGACTCTTATCATGGAGGATTTTAAAAGTATTTTAGTAGAACTTGTAAAATACCAAAAGGAACAGCAAATTCAACTTCAAGAAAGACAAAATGAACAGCAATTACAATTCCAAGAAAGAATGGAAAAAAATATCACTACAAACGCAGAAGGAAAATCATGAAAGACAAATGCAAAATGAAGAAAGACAGATACAACTCCAGGAGCTAATTGTAAAAGTAACGAGTAATACACACTTACACACACACACACACACACAAAAAGAAATTGAAAAAGAGGCGACTTTTTCCCAAGAGGCAGTATGGAACACGATAGAAACATACAAATACTCCCTAGAAGAGGATAAAAATTTCGGGGACTTTTTCAGACGTCATGAAGACATCTTCAACATCGATTGTCAAAACTGGACGGAAGCAAAGAAGCTACGACTATTACTCAAGAAATTAGAAAAGGATGAATACACAAAATTTGTGGATTACATTTTGCCAAAGAAGACAAATGATTAAACGTTTGATGAAGCAGTTACATGCCTGACGGAGCTTTTCAGCCCGAAAACGTCAATTTTTCACAAAAGGTGGAAATGTCTTAACCTCGTAAAGGATGAAAATGAGGACTATTCCTCGTTCGCCGCAATCGTGAATAAACATTGCGACGACTTCAAGTTGGCAGAATTAACCCCGGACAATGTCAAGTGTCTTATTTTTGTACAAGGGTTAGTCTCAGCAAAGGATAGCGAAATGCGCAAAAGAATGCTTTCAAAGCTGCAAAATGAACCTGGATTAACACTACAAAAACTATCGGAAGACTGCCAAAACTGCCTGAGCATAAAGAAAGACTCGAAGGATATTGAGGAGTTAGGAGTATCACATATACGTAAGTTAAACAAAAGTTTATGTTTTTCACCCTCCCCGGAAAGAAAACAAAAATTCTATAATAATGAAAAAAGTACAACGTATATGGCAAATAATGACGAAAATCAAAGCAAATATAAGCCCCCCCATCTACATGTTATCGATGTGGAGGACTACACTAGAATAAGAATTGTCGTTTTAAATATAAAAACTGTCTTGCGTGTGGAAAAATGGGTCACAAGGCATCCCAATGTAGGAACAGAAAATCTAATAGTAGGATAAGAGCTACTAGAATTCATGCCGAAGCCAATACTAACAGGAGGAAATATGTGGAACTTCAAATCTTAAATAAAATGATAAAATTGCAACTAGATTCAGGGTCAGATCTAACGATAATTAACCTACAAACATGGAGAAAGCTTAATAGACCAACCATGTTACACACACAGAAAATTGCTAAGTCTGTTACAGGAAAGCGTATAAAATTCGAAGAAGTAATCCTAAATGTAAAATTTCACGGGAAAACAAGAAAACTCAAAATGTTCGTAATGAAAGATACAGAAAATCTGCTGGGCACAGACTGGATGCAGAAGTTCGACGTATGGGATTTACCTATCAGCTCTTTTTGTAAAAAGATAGAGTCCAAACCATCAGAAGCAACAAAGTTAAAGGAAGAATTACATAATCAATTTACTGAGGTATTTTCGAGAGAGTTGGGACGATGCAACAAGTTTGCAGTCAGAATTGAATTAAAAGAAAATGTCCAACCAGTATTTAAAAAGAAGCGGAACGTGCCGTTTGCTACCATAGAGAAAATCGACAAAGAATTAGAGAGGCTTGAAAAAACTGGGATCCTTTCAAAAATTGAGTTCATTAAATGGGCGGCACCAGTAGTCTATGTAAAAAAAAAAAAAAAAAAAAAAAAAATCCGGAGAAATCCGTGTTTGCGCAGATTTTTCGACTGGGCTAAATAAGGCTATAAAATATCATCATTACCCATTACCAAGCCCAGAGGAAATATTTACCAAGCTTAACGGCGGTAAGGTATTTTCCAAAATAGATCTAAGCGAGGCTTATTTACAGATTCCAGTAGAAGAAGAGAGTATGAAAATTCTATGTATTAATACGCACAAAGGACTGTACAAATTCAACAGATTACCATTTGGTGTAAAGGTAGCACCGGCAAATTTTCAACAAACGATGGATACAATGCTCACTGGCCAGAATTTTGCCACCGCTTACTAGGATGACATTCTAATTGAAAGCGACAATGTTAAAGATCACGCATCGCACATAAAGGAAGTTTTAAAATACTTCAAGATTTTGGGTTTAAAGTAAAAGAAAAAAATGTGATTTTTCCTAAAAAAAATCAAATACTTTGGCCATATAATTAATGAAAGTGGTAGGAAACCTGACCCAGAGAGGGCATCTGCAATTAAAAATATGCCTGAGCCAAAAATGTTGCAGAATTACAAAGTTTCCTGGGTCTAGCAAACTACTACGGTGAATTCATTGAAAATATGCATAAATTGAGCCCCCCCCCCCAAATGAGTTTCTGAAAAAAGAGAACAAATGGAATTGGACGGAAGACAGGCAGAAAGCGTTTAAGGAAATACAAAAATTAACTTCGGAGCTAGCACTGACATATTTCGACCTCAAACTAGAAATTATTATTGCTAGCGACGCAGGTTTACACGGAGTAGGAGCTTGTATTCTACACAAGATGCGGGATGGCACAAAGAAACCTATAGCGCACGCATCGAGATCATTATTACCAGCAGAGAGGAATTATTCACAAATTGAAAAAGAAGCATTAGGCATAATATTCACCATAACTCGCTTTCACAGATATACTTATGGAAGAGAATTTACTCTACAAACGGGCCATAAACCCCTTCTTACGATTTTTGGATCGAAAAAAGGATTACCAATATACACAGCCAACAGACTTCTAAGATGGGGAACTATTTTATTGAACTACAACTTCAAACCTGAGTTCCTACCATCGAAGAAAATTGGGCATGCTGATGGACTATCGCGATTGGTACCTACGAAAGGCGAACCTCTGAAAGACTCGGTAATAGCGGCGTTGCGAGCCGAAGATAAAATCAGTAAAGTGTTACATAATACAGTAAAGGAACTACCTGTGACTTTGCTAGAGATAAGAAGAGAAGCGGAAAAGGATGAATTTATTCAGAATACCAAGAAAAAAATAGAAGAAAAGGAAAGGAGCTTAGCGGACAGCTTTTCAATTTGTGACCACATATTATTGTATAACGAGAGAGTGGTAATGCCGAAATCGTTACAAAGGCGGATCTTGAAAGACTTTCATTTAGGACATCCGGGAAAAAACCGGATGAAAGCATTAATGAGAAGTTTTGTTTACTGGCCAAATATGGACAATGGTATTACGCAAATGGTGGAAAGGTGTAAAGGCTGTGCGGCTGCAGCAAAAACACCACCGACTATACAAAAACCATGGCCTAAGTTGGACAGACCATGGTCCAGAATTCATGCGGACTACGCAGGACCCATAGAAGGTTATTACTATCAGGTTGGTGCAAAAATAATGACGTAATAATGTCGTTTTTTGACGTTAAAAATACGTCAAAAAACGACATTATTACGACATTATTTTATTTTATTTTATTATTTTATTATCTAATAACGGTAAATAGCTTTAGTAAGTGGCCAGAAGTCTTCAGATTAAAAACCCGACAACGGAAAATACTATAAATTGTCTGCATGAATTATTCGCGAGATTCGGCGTCGTGGACCGCTTGGTAACTGATAATGGCACACAATTCACCTCAAATGGCTTCCAAGAATTCTATGAAACTTACCTAGTAAAGCATATTAAGATAGCTCCGTATCATCCGCGGTCGAACGGGCAAGCTGAAAGATTTGTAGATACACCAAAGAGAGTTTTGAGAAAAGCAGAGGACATACGACAGAAAAAGCTATACAGCAGTTCCTCCAAGTATACAGAATAACACCAAATGGGAACACACCATTTGGTCTTTCACCAGCAGAAGTGGTGTTTGCGCGAAAAATACGGTCTGTGTTTGATAAGTCATTGCCTAACAAGAATAAAAACCGGCATACACCTATAGTACTCAAGAGATCATTCAAATCTGGAGAACGGGTCTATTTTAGGATGTTCAGGAACAATATGGCTTATTGGGAACCCGGTAAAATAATTAACAGACTAAGAAACGTGATGTACACAATACAAGGAGAAACATTTACCCACAGAAGACATATTGACCAAATACAAAAAAGACGGGTTGAAGAGCCAAGCTCGTCACCCGCTGAAAATGATGATTCGATGGAGGCGATCTTTGAAGCTTTTGAGATTCAAAGACAACAAGAAGAGACAGAAATTAGAAGGACTAGCAGGAAAAGAGCCTCTGATTATCGATCATAAAGGGAAAAGATATTAACTCCCCACAAAAAGTGATCTAAGGAGGGGGTGTTGAGGGGTTCTCCCCTTTTTACACAAATGGACCCACCCAGTATATACATATGCTACTGCAACGTGAAGACCCGAGAGACAAGACGAGAGCAACAGAGGGTGAAGGTAACAGACAGAACGAACGTAGCGAGCAAGAGTCACCGTGAGCGAGCACGTAGACTCAGTAAGAAGTCATACAGCGATACTTCAATATCAAAGACTGAATGGATATTTTGCTATTAAGCCGTATTCCTGGAACTACTAACCTGCATTACCAGTTTGAATTATTACGTTAATACATTATTTTCCTATATTCATTCTTGGCGTTTGTTATTTATTGATACTGGATTTCATCCCGGAATCCACAACAGTTATAAGCAGAAGTCCTTGGAGAATTTAAATCATTATTTATTTTTTGATAACAAGAACCTCAGTTAGTGAAAATCTAGTCTAAATCGTAAAATAAAAATGCAATAAAACTAAGAGATTATTTAATTAGCAATGATTTTAATTGCGTTTATGAATTTTTATGAGAATTGTTTTCATTTTTATTTAAAAGTTTAGTTATAATAATTTATAAAGCTTTAAATATTTTAAAATTCTGTATTAATTTGTACCGGTTAGGTGATTTTGTTATTAAGTAAAACCTATATTTACTAATCATAAATGAAAATGCTCAATTAAGCGACCCCAGTATTTTAAAAAAGAATTTTGAATTTTTGTGTGTATAAACGTGTCGGTTATTGTAAATACGGACATCCATTTACAATAACCGACACGTTTATACACACAAAAATTACTTGACTATTATAACTCGAGCGCCTTTTCATATATTTTTTAACTTTCCAGTAAAATATATCAGATTTAGGAAAATATACTAATTACTGTAATATTTTATTGCATTTTAGGTAATTTGACTTTATAATCATACTTACTAAGACGCCTGTTAAGAAAATGTAAGAAAGTTACCAATGAATTTTAAATTTGATATAGCTACCGCTCTTATTTTTTGATAAAAAAATCATCCCATTATTATGACTCTGGCAAAGACTAATCTAAGCTTAGCATATCTACGAATCATCTGTCATAGCATAATGAGGTTAGATAAATATTTTTTTTTACTTAGAGAGGTTAATATTGTAGTATTCAAGAAAGCATCAACCCATTTGTCTATCTTAAAGTTGCAGTTTTGTAGTAAAACTGTATGAAATTCTCTTCTTACCTTTGAAACAGAAGAATTGAAAGTGTTTAGACCCCATGGAGGTAAAAAGCGTGGAAAGAACTAGTGGAACTAAAGAATGAAATTAATCTGAACATTCGCCATGGAATATTGATAAATTCACAATGGATTGTAACCACAAATGATTTTAAACCCTAGTAAAACTAGAAAGTAAAGATTGAGATTCTCCAGACCAGGTTTGGGGGCAATATTTCATTTTTGGTCTAATCTAACTTGTAAAGATAAAGCGTGGTAGGAAGAGTCTAGTGCATTTGGAGCGATAGAATTATTTTCCAGCATCTTTAACAATGGACTCTGTATATAAATTCGATTAGAGGTCTGGAGTGTGTAGAATGAACTTGTGACGCAATATGCTTTGAGAGCGTAACTGTTTATCATGACTGGTGAAAACAAGAGTCTTGAAAGATGACGAAGAAATGATACTTGCTTAATTTTGAAGTATTGAAGGTTAGATGCAAGTTTTTTCCTATTAAGCTGTTAGAGCAAAGTCAGAATGGAGATCAGCTGTATGCTTCCAGTTATCTTGATTTTTGGAAATACGTCCAGTAATATCCGTTTAATAATGAGCTAAGAATATTTCTAGAGAGATTGTTAATAAAAAAGAAGAAAACAGGTAGGACTAAGAAGAGAGCCTTGGACACGTCTGCACTGATCTTCAGAAACTCTTGAAAAGTGTGTAAACTCTTCCAGAGATACTATAACTGGAGAGTTTGTGTTGCAAGCCCCTTTGCTAGACCTTTTCAAACATATTTCTTTATCTATGCCTTTAGTACACCTTTCATGCAAATTGAGTTATAAAAGAATGATTCCGATTTGGATTCGATTCATTTTTCAAGAATTCAAATTTTTTGCCGAGTAAAACTTTATTTTTTCTTTCAAACGAGATTCATCCATTTCTTAAGTTCCTATACTGTTTGTACTGTATCTTTCTTCAAGAGCTCTTATTGTTCCAAATGCTGATGTCATCTAGAGCATTATTTATCTTTGAGCAGAAAATTTCCTTTGTAAACTTCCACTATTTCCCAACATGTTTTGCACACACTATATCGTTATCATGAACTTCAAGTGATCCATTGACGAGTTTCTGATGTAAACGTGAAGATTATAATATTCACAATTACAAAGATATTAAAAAATTAAAAGAAAACCGTTGAATTAATAACGTCATATTAGTCAAAATATACAACACATAAATTAAACTCAAACTAACACAATTTATATACCAATTTGCATAAAAAATTCAAGAACATCACTTTCGTTGGTTAGACATTGAAGTGTGTCACTTCGTGTTCTCCATAGTTTGTTTGACTTTTCAGCTAATCTGATGAATATTTATGAGCGTTCCTGAACTTAAAAATAAAAAAATAACCCTTATGGTCTTGTATATAAAATAAAATTCTTGCATTTGCATTGATAAAATGCCTCAGAAGACGAAACGAGTCGGCTTTCTCTTTTCTTATTATTCATATGTCCTTTTACAGACATACTCTATCTAAAATTTTTGCACACACACATACACACACATAGATATATACACCTCTCTCTCTTTCACTCTCTCTCTCTCTCTATATATATATATATATACATATATATATATATATATATATATATATATATATATATATATATATATATATATAATATAAAAATTAACACGGCATAATGACGAGCAGGTTCTCGCGCTAAGTGACCAATACCTCATATACATCTAAAACTAATTCTAACTGGTGCTGTCTACTAGGGCAGCTAGCTAATCCCCATTGAAGTCGCCAGTTTAGACACAATTGTGTTTGTACAACACGCACAGATCCCACCTGTGGTTTATATTGCAACTATACTGAGCGGACCTTAGTTACAGTTTCTAGGAGAGAGCACGTTATCTAACGTGATTAACAGACCGAACAAGGTCACCACACTCAAGCCCTCGGTGACGATGACCTGTGACTTTGTGACAATTTTGTTTCGTTTTACCAGGAAAGCTTATTTGAACTCTTCGAATGGCATGATATAAAACTTGTACGGGGTCAATGGGCCAATCTTAAAAATATTTTTTCAAAACTGTTGTAAAAAAAACATTTTCTTGTATTTATAAAATCAGTAATAACTAGTGAAACATATTAGATTCTTGTATATAGTCAGACCCAAACACCTTTCTTTTTATGCAAGTTTATCGAGTATACACTCACGTCATATATATATATATATATATATATATATATATATATATATATATATATATATATATTGAGTAAGTGTTTATTTTAGCACCCAAATTCGAACTCAGCAACGTGTGGAAAATTCTAAAATGTCTGGCGGATTCTCAGGAAACAAGAGATTATTTGGAAGAACGAGTGAGACGCACTTTGAATTTTGGTCGTTTAAGTTGGGGAAGAATGGTGAGCCGAAAGAAAACATCTTTTGCCTTTAATTGCTTTGTAACAAGATATTCAATTCTTGAGCAAGATTCTTTATTATTTTTAGACACCCGGTTATTCTACTAAGATTTCAAATCTTGATTTACACACACACAGACACATGGACACACACACAGACACACACATACACATACACAGACAGACAGATATATATATATATATGTGTGTGTGTACGTGTGTGTGCTTGTGTATGTGTATAATTGTATTGAGTTTTTCAGCCATTTTATTTCTCTTTGTTTTTCTCTAAAGTTTTATATATTTGTGCCATATTTGTATATAAGACCTTGATATATATATATATATATATATATATATATATATATATATATATATATATATATATGAACGTAGATATAGTAACATTTAAGTAAAAATTAATTCACGGTGACACACACTCATACATAGGTGGTTATTTCGTTAACGCATATATATATATATATATATATATATATATATATATATATATATATATATATATATAGTGAACATTGAAGTCAACACCAACAGGAAACAGTCTGTATCATGCTAAATTCAATCTTCATGCCATATACGTTGTGTTTTTCCTCGGCTATTTATATATGCAAATCAGTGATGCATTGGGGGTAGTCTATTGTATTATTATAACCGTTATTTTGATGGGCGGTAACAGTTATGATTTGAATTATTCTAGAGGCTATTCAGTAGGAATTTATTTGACGACCGCCCAGAAAAAACTGTTTGAGCTGCAAGGTAAGCAATTTCTTTTGGGAATATATGAAAATAACTTAGAACTTATATTAAGACTTAAACGCTTGCATAGAGATAGAGAATGCATCCAGGAAATATACAAAAGTAAAAAAGGCCGTAGGACAAATATGTGTCTTCTCACTGGACATATTCAGCCTTTATAGCGTTATGATCTTGAGAGAACTGAAAGTTCTAGCAATATATATTATTGTGGACACAAGATATGATATGAGAATGACACAGTGTTGACAGCCGGCACAAAAAACTGCAAGAACTTCTATGGGGGATAATAAATGAAAGTAAGAAGAAAGGACTAAACATCAACTGTAAGAAATGGTTGTCGGCAAGTGGAACTAGCCAAGACACGAAATACTTGTGAGATGTCAACAGCAAAAAAGTAAAGAAGTTTAAATAACTGAGAAATTTTTTTATGGAGGAGAAAAATGTGATACCAAAATCCGAAGTTCATTGGTGTAGCTAAAGGTGCTCTCCAAAACTTCAGAAAAGTTTAAGAAACAGGAAAATTTCGTTAAAAAAAAATCTTGATGCAAGAAACATATGGTTCTACAGAAAGTTACTGAGAATACTATGGACTAAACATGTGAATAATGAGGAAGTTTGAATGAAAATGAACACATACATAGAATCAGAAAGAGACAGTTGAAATTCTACAACAGATAATCAGGAAGGATTACTTGGAGAATTTATCTCTCATAGGATATATCGTAGGTAGGAGAAGCATAGGAAAGCAGTGAGTAACCTACCTAATGAGCTTATGTAAATGGATGAAAACAGGTATTGGGTGGGATAGCGAAAAGACAAACCTTACTAAGTGCTACAAAGGACAGAAAGTTGTAGAGAGTCATGGTCGTCCTGAAGAGACGCCGCTCATAGAAGAAGAAAGAGCATAATCTTTTTTTTTTTAAATAAGGCATTATTAGTTGAGTATTTATTGCAATGTTTTTTTCTATGACGTTTTATTGCGTCTTTTAGGCAAAGATGTAAAAGACGTTCAACTGAATATTTATAATACTTTAGCTATGCCGACAAAAATGGCGGTTATATGAAATTGATATTTTTGTTAAGTTCTGGCTATTAGAAGATTTCACAAGTAAGTCTTTAACTATTCTTCCAATTATTATTATTGTATTCCGCTTTTTCATGGATTTACTCCTTTTACCTCCTGGCTTCATAAATATTTTGGGACAGTTCAACATTTTCAAAACAAACGCTCTGGTACTTGGTATCGCCAGCGCAAGGAAAGAATACTATTATTTCAAAACTAACATATATTACGGATACTACTGCACGTCTCTTATATAAATGAATCTAAGCGTGGCATTAATGGGACTGAAGCTGCAACTAGTAAACAGCTTAGTAAGATATTGATTTCAAAAATCTATCTAGAGTTTTCAGTTGAGAAAATTAGCAAATGTTGACCAAAACCATCAATGATTAAAACGTGAAAATAAACCAACGATATCGTTTAAAATCATTTCAAAGTATTTAGGAGCGATTCACATAGACAAAACAGTTCGATAAATGAATTTAAAATGAATGAGAAACAAAAATCAAAAATAGTTACTTGCATTATTCAAGTCCAGCAGTGAGTTATTTGCACCATATTATAACGTGTGATAAAAGATTCGTACAATAGAAAAAGTTCTGTACATTTACTGGATACGGTTGAGAAGGTGGGTCATCAGCAAAAACGGTGGATAATATTGCATTTACAGGAAAGTTTAATGACAGAAAGAAATTGCACGAAGCTCTATGAGGAGAAGGTATTTTAATTATTTCATTTTAGTTCATCTGGATTAATATCCTCCTTTTTTATTCATTTTAATCACAAAATAAAAGAGAGCAGCATAGGATAATAAGATGGTTGAAGCAATTTGCTTATATACGATATTCAAATCCTTTGATCTGCATATCAATAATATATCGAAATTACTAATAAAAAGAATAAACGTTGAATTTGTGATTCAAAACAAAACGCAAAATCTGAGTGCTGAGGGTCATAGATTCAATGTGTAGGCCAGGGAAGGAGATTTCTAGTAGTTCGTAGGCACAGTTCTATAGCGTACATGGTAAGGGAAATGAATGCCCATTAAGAACTAACTACGGAGGAAACTAGACCGAAAGAAACAAAATATAATAGAAACAAAATATAATAGAAACAAAAACTTCTTTCTGAAGTCAATGTTCATTATGTTCAAGAGAATTTTTGCAGGATTTGGTTTCAGTGGATTTTTCAAAGTATTATTTCAGAGAAGAAAAGTTTTCCTTAATCTGCACAAAGACTGACAATAAAAACTTTAAGAAGGAGTAGTCACTTCCTTTTGGAAATGTGCAAAACCGCAAGTTAATTTTGTTACAGACGAGCATATTTTTTGTCCAGATGTTTTCTACATTGTTTAAAGGCAAACAAATTAATTATAGTGTTGTTTTATTCTGGTGTTGCTTGGGTAAGAAAATAAAATCCTCTGTAAAACATTACATCTGAAGTGAAGTTAGCTCGGCCAAGACAGGGCGCTCCACACGAAGCTTAATAAATTAATTTGAGCGCCCAGGGCCTCCAATAGAAATTTTGCAAGGTAGTACAAGACCCATTTGGCACCCAGAGGCAAGCAAAGACTTTTCTCAAAATTGAGGATTTGATGCCCAGTCAATCTAGATGTAAACTCTCTTTATTTCTATGATCAGATATAACATAATGTAACAAACATAGTCAATTAATGTAGCAATATAAATCGGTATTTACGCTTACATATGTTGCGAGAGAAAAAGTTATCTCCCTTTGATTATAGATAATCACCAGAATAAAAAAACAGTCTTCAGACCTGAAGAGACCCACACCAGACATCGTTAAGCGCGTAAATTAAACAGACTCTTTTACCGGTGGTCAGTCAAAGTAAGCGGACGCACGTTTTCGAGCTTGTGATTCACACCGATAAGTACAAAAATTACATATTGCTTTTTGTTACATAATCTTTTTTAAGCAACTTTGTATTAATAATTATATATATATATATATATATATATATATATATATATATATATATATATATATATATAATCATTTATTTAGAAAATTTATAACATAAACATGTTATAAAATCACTACAAAAATAGCCATTTTGTTTCAACACTTCCTGTGTCTTATCAAGTGATGATGTTGAATGCAAAACAAATGGTTTTAAAAGTTTCAAATTAGTTAACGATCCTTCACAAGGGGAAAACGTTGTTCCGAAAGCTAGAATGACCAATCAAAATACAAGTATAGGAAAATTCAAACTTTTGAAGTCATGTTATAATAGCTATTCAGATCGTTAAAATACGGGTAAAATTAAAAAAGAATTTATTCTAACTAATAATTATTAAATTATATGATAGAATTTGCTATTAAAATTAAAAACTGACAATTCTAAAATCAAAATTTAATCACTATTAAGTTTAAAATTATAAAATTACCGAGGAGAAAAGGAGAAATACATATGTTATTCAATTTATTTCTTCGTTGAAATTACGTTAGAATAGACGTTACTCCATTCGGTCCTCTGACAATATACATGTATACATTTTAATCCCAAGTGTGCGAATGGGGTCGTAAATTCACGCGTAAAACAACACAAACACAATCAGATTATAATACATAAGCATCCAGACATATTTAGATATATATACACACAAAAAAAGTGACGAGACAGAGAACATCTCCACGGCCCTTTATGAAAAAAAAAAAGGAAAAAAAAAAAGGGAAAACAAATACATACATACATACATACATACATAATTAAAAGGGAATGCACTTTCCATACACATAGACACCGATAAATACATGTACACACATCCACCGACATTGACCTAGACAATCAGATACCACAACCAATAAATATTTAAGACTGAAAGTGTCATTAAATAAATGCTAGCCACTTATTAAAATATAACTTAAGCGAGCAAATATACAAATATAAAAATGGTTAAAAATAATATTATTTGATATATTAAATTTATTATAAAAATATTATATATATATATATATACATACACACATATAAATACACATACACATACATATATATATATATATACACACACAGAAATACATACATATAAATACATAAACATAATTATATACATACATACATACATACACATACATATATAAACACACACACATATATATATATATACATAGAAATACATACATATAAATACATAAACATAATTATATACATACATATACACATTTATGATAATAAGTATACATACATATACATACATATATACACACATACACATATATATACACACATTTATGCACACATAATCACATAAATATACACATATATACACACACCAATACATAAACATAAACACACACATAGACTAACTCATGTGGCAGTAATGACAAACCAAAGTTTCCATACCTACACACACACACACCAACAATCTCATATATAATAGGTGCCAACACACACATATACATCCATAAACATACATATATACACATATATATATATATATATATACATATAAATATATGCATAAATATGCCTATCTATAATAACAAGTACACGCATATACGTCCATACACATAAATATAACGACATTCAAATAAATACATATATAAACATACGTACATATATATACATAGGCATACATCCATATACATACACACTCCAATATACATGTACCCTAACATACATATATAAACACATTCATACAAACAGAAATATACTTAAATATAAATTTAGATGCACAATATATAACAGGACACATACATACATATACTCATATATACATATACATACATATACATACATATATATATATATATATATATTTATACACATATATACATATATATATATATATATATATATATATATATATATATATATATATATATGATTTTATAACATGTTTATGTTATAAATTTTCGAAGTTATATATATATATATATGTAGAAAACTTTTTATACGAAGACTTTTGTGTTTTGTTTGAACTTTTTCATATGTGCATATTGTTGTATATCCACTCACTTGGTAATGAAGTCAATCAAAAACATACTTAACATTTAACTAGAGTACTAATTATAATTGCTTTTCTGGCTTTTTATTCGCAGAATTTCGAACAGCACTATCATAATGCCAGATACAATAATAAATACTAATAAAAGAAGTGTGTTGCAATAAGTATAGTGATGTTTGAGTAAGTGAATGTAAGTGTATGGTGGCAGTAGAAAGTGCTTATTCTCGAGGTGATGGGTGTTGCATTGATCCAGTGGAGCCCTTCTTAGTTTTTGTGCCCCAGAACAAAGTGCCGGCTGGATCCCCTCCTAATAGGCCTTATGAGCACCAATAATGGCCCAACAGTTATTAGTCTAGTCACTGAAGATCAAATCATTAGTGTTTTGTGTCCATGTCATACTGGGGGGGGGGGGCTCATAAGTGTCAATTTTTGCCTTACTAAACTAAGATTGACAAATACAATGTTAAAGTTTTTATTTTTATATTTTAAAAATAATTAAATAATTTATCTGGTTATCTTCAACAAATTGGCTTACATCCATTTAACAGTTGTTCATTTAAAAAAATGTTATTTTGTTCTGTTCATACAACGTATTTTAAATATAAATCTAATAATCTTTGAAAATAGTAAATCTTTCTAACAAGTTTATATAAAGAAATGTTACTATAAAGACAGTATCGGATCCCCAGTTGACAGAACAGCAGTGTAACTGAAAAATATCTTTAGTCTCAATCCGTTGTACTCTGAGAGTTGAACACATATAGATAAACTATACTTAGAATTTTGGGGACAATTTCAGAACTTCCAACATTATAAAATACAGTTTATTTGATCCTTCAACAGATCCTCATAACTGTCGTTGTGGTCAATATTGCCATATCCACTGTCTGTGCACACTGTTTCCATTTCCCTTTTGAATAGTTTTCATCGTAAAACATGCTCATTTTCTTCAGATGCAACAATTCAGTTAATACCTTCAGTATTCATGGAACATACCTGGCTCCTTTCCACTCTTGAATTTCGTACAAACAATATTTTTTTTTTAAATATTCACAAAAATGTGTAAACAATGGGTGCAGTTATCAGATTTTTGCTATTCCAGTCGGAACAAAGAACAACTACACTGAATGCTATCTTTCAAGCTATTTTAAGAAGACCAAATTTCGTTTAGATTCTCTTATTCTTATATAATCTTAATTGCTTACTGGTATTACGGTGATCAGTTCACAAATCCAACGATTTAATACATACCTAACATTTCTTCTTCACTTGTAGTTAAATACAACCACGTATTCAGTCAGTAGTGAAAGGGTAAAAGACTGTTATGTCAGCGTCTCAATTCTGCTGTAATTGTCAAAGATATGCGCACACTATTAACTTTAATGCTAAGAAAAGAGAATTTTTATTTAAATTACATCTTAGCTGGTTGTTTCGATTCAATTTCTGGTTAGATTTTAAGATATATACATACAAAAATTCCAGTCTTAAAAGCCGCACGTATTAAATTGTAAGAACAAACATAAAAAGAAGAATTTTTTTTTTAGTAATTTTAATTTCTCTGAATAAATACACGCGTAAGGGCATGCACACAAGCACGTGTGCGCACGCACGCATACACACATTCACATAGTGTACTACTTTATCTACCAACAGCTGATTTATTTTATGTATATATCGAGGAAATAGGACGTGGAAAATTTAGCGTTTACAAGGGCATATTGACAGCGACAGAATTAAAGGAATGCAGTATGAAACCTACTTGTTAATTTTGAGGAAATAGATGGACGAAGAACTGAAACAAAAACTCGAAGCGATCATGAAAGCATTTCATTTAAGAGAGTACTCTAAAAATTTCTCAACCTAATGATCTGATATTTTTTGAGCTTTCTATACTTACAAATCATTATTCAGAATAATATTTTCATTGACCAAATCGGAGGTTTTTGTGTAAATTCTAACTTCTTATTCGTTCTCAACTAAAATAATTATACTTTGATTATATTGTTTCATTCTTATGATAGACGTATACCAATAGTCATCCTGTAGTGTGATCTAGCCACCAGACATTGTCCAGCAGAACAACCTGCACTACTTTCCAAGGACATTGCAAGCGGGACCTGAAACCCACGATCAACTCAGATACCTTGGAAAAACTTACAGGATAAAATCTGGAGACATGCTATTCAAGGAGTCATGAACGGTTAGACAAATCGAAACCAACAGCTGCTTTAAGATGCTGCTTTAAGATGCAAAGTAGAGAGAACTGAATAGCCAGCAGTCGAAAACTTTCATGACAATTACGATAGTGAAAAAAATACCATATGTAGAGCATTACATAAATTTCCAAAAACATAACGGACCGGCAAATATTATAAAAATAAAAAAAAATATTTTTATGCAATCAAATATTTATGACAAGTTGGTTTCAAAAATTTTCACAGTAACAAACTAATCACTCGTTCAATTATTCTTCGTGCAACGATTCTTAACGTCAGTGATCAGAGAAAAACCGATGCTTTCAGCGTGAATTCGTCGTAAACATCAATTTTTAACAAGC
Source organism: Acanthosepion lycidas (assembly GCA_963932145.1). Classification (NCBI taxonomy): domain Eukaryota; kingdom Metazoa; phylum Mollusca; class Cephalopoda; order Sepiida; family Sepiidae; genus Acanthosepion; species Acanthosepion lycidas. Next base: position 116,076,351 of record OZ010587.1, read on the forward strand.
TTAACTTAGTCTACCACATGTTCATAAGTATTGGATACCCAGTGAGGATTGAACTTATTGTGCATGGTCTTGCCATCCATTATGCGCTAGTGGGGCTTTCTTAGCATTATTACTAATGTTGGTTTAAAAAGTAAGAACAGGATAATAAAATTTGTGTTGCGCCAATATTTCAAGTCATAGAAGACTTGTGCGGATCTATTACGCACGAACATACATACATGCAGAAATACAAATCACACGCAATGCCAAGCTTCATTGGTTAATAAATCACCACTACATTACTACAGGCAATTTACAAATCGCAGTAATGCGACAATTTTGGAATCGCTCTATTTTTAAGTAGTCAGTTTTGTGCACTTTTGGGAGAAGCGGATCACAGAAGCTTTCGTAAGTCTCCCCAAAGCTCGCTTGCTGATTGCTCGATGCCAACCAATCAGATCGTTTGCACGCGAAGAAAATTTTACCCGCGCATCGATTTGAAGCATATAGTCGCTTATTTAAGCCAAGGTATTTTTCATCCCAATTAGTGAGAATTCAACTGCCAAACGAATCCACGACTGTCTAAACCATGCGCCAACTTACTCACTCACACACACCACTCACATGCTGAACATACCTTGTACACACTCACATAAACTCTTCTTACACTGCAATATCTTTCAAGAACAATCAATACAAGAGACTCTCATGAACATTCTTCCAGTGAACTTTGAACAAAATGACTATTTCTCATTGAACACTAAAATAAAAATTAAAGAGAGACAACTCTTAGTTAATTCAACCTTTTCTTAAATGCATGCTTTCCTTCACATCTTTGTTTGATATTGTACATCTTGTTAAATACATATTTTATGTGTAACAATGTCTTTCGGTTATCCATTTTTGCGTGAGCCTTGTTTCCTAATCTAAAGTTAAATTAATGTGGTGAAGTCCGCCACATCTTCTTGTATGTCTTCTTGCTTTGTAATTCTTATCTGAAAAGAACCTTTTTAATCTGGGCTCAAAAATCAACCATTGAAATCGGTGGGAAATGTACAAATAGCCATCTTATCAAGCAGGTTCAGGGTTACGGTCTGATTAGCAAAAGATATCAGGCCTTATATTTAATATATTTCATTTTTATTTTGAATATTTATTTTATTACCAGTCTTATTCATTGCTGTTGTTGTATCACATGACTGGGTCGATAAACTCTTCGACAACTATTGCAGAGAACATATAATGTGAAATAAAAAAAAACAATCTAGTTCTCAAAGTGATTAAGGCAGTATCCTTAAAAGACAGATTCTATCGTGCGGAATGAGAGTTCGAGTATTGTCAGAGGCTAATACTTTATTTCCGACAGTAATAAGATCCAAGCAAATTAATAAACTATTATTATTAATACTAATAAATGGTAATCATTTATGGTTTCTTGTCTAATACTTTGACTTGAATCCCCATTATTTTGAGAAAAATGAGATTTTCGTTTGTGAACATTTTTCTTGCTGTCAGGAATTAAAAAAAAAATCCTTCATTGTTTTCTGTTTTTATGTTTATTGAGAATTAATAGGACTTTAATTAATTTTTATTGTCAACAATTTTTTTGTAATTCTGTAATTCAATAAAATATTGTCAATAATGTAAATGCGAAATTGTGCAAATATTTTTTGTATTAAAAGAAAAAAAAAACGTCTAAGATAGCTTGAATAAATTTTGAACAAAAGTATAGAAATTGGATAACGAAAAAATTGAAATTTAGTGTTGTATGCATCTGCATATGTCTATCTATATGAAAGTGAGAGAATTGAAGGAATGATATAAGTTTTTATTAGAGTGTATCTGAAAGAGAGAAAGTGTGCGCGCGTATGAAATAGTGTCATGTCCATGATATAGAGTGTGTGTCAAGAATAGAGTACGTAAGTTAAAAGTTTAAGCCGGAAGTTTTGGGGTGAGGAATTATCATTATTATATGTCTTGAAAATGGACCAGCATTTTCAACTTGATTGCTAAACTACGGTCATCTTCAGATGTTTGTCGTCGCACCCAGTTTACAAGAGTAGATTTTCTCATGCCCCTTTCCATGCTGAGGTGATATATCACTTAATGCCTATTAGTTTTATTCTTTTTTATGTCGCTTGCCTGTTTCTTCTACTGAACCAGAGTATGTGGCATTTATTTAACTCGCTTGCCAAGGGACAAGGTATGTTTTAATCAATGCTTTAGTCCATTAGATCATGTGTCTCTTGGACCATTTAGTGGTGTAATGAGGGATTCTTAAGCTTAATGTCTTTATTCATATGTACTGACACAGGTGAGAGAACTCTATGAGTGTCCTGACTCAAGTGGTGTAACTGTAAGAGCGTCCTGACAGCTGGTGGAATCAGAGTCTCCATTATGGTATTAATCTCTATGCTAGGTCTCCCAAGGAAGTTGTCAATGTCGGGCATTTGTACTGATTCTTCAGTCTTTTTATCCACTAGTGTTGTTCTCAACAGGGGTTGATGGATAACAATAACTTTCCTGCTATATATGATAATTCATGACTGATTTCAGTACAACATTTCGAACAACAGCTTTACGGTGTCCTTCAAACCTTACTACTAATAGGCAGTTTGGCTCTCCTTTGGAATACATAGAGTTCTTGGTATGTTTTACTCCTAGTGAGGGTAGGTGGCTTAGTTCAGAAGTGATATTCCCGATCTGTAGCGCTTTTGAATAATCTACTGATGCTGTACAGGCCGCAGATTCACTTTATCCTTTTAGATGTGTTCCTTATTTATGTTAGGCAGACAGCAGGAATGTATTAGACTTGAATGTGGAAGCTGATATTATGCTTACAGTGTAGGTATTACTATGAAGAGTGCTTGTTCAGCACTACTTCCTCAAGTATTAGCTGATATTGAAAACTGGTCTCACAGTTTGTTGTATCTCGTGCCATGACATTTCAACTGCAGTTAAAGCTCTCAAATTACTACTGATATCGCTTCTTCAGGTCATATTGTTCAGGTCCTTTGGAGTTTATTTCTATCTTATAAATTGTTAGGTAGGTTTCCAACAGGTTATATCGTTTATTTAGTAATTGATGCTTAATCTAACGGCTATGGCGGATACTTTCCATCACATGTTGGTGTTCAGTTGGTATTAGTTTCAGATTTCGACATCTGCAGTGGAATGCTAGATTGCTTATTATTGGCACTAGTGTCTTTTGGTGTTTTCTCACTCGTCTTCATTGGTGTATCACGTTGGATCCATATCAATTTAATAATTTAAATCATCAATATCTTTAGTTTATTTGTTAATTATATTGCCAATCAATTTGGAAATTCTTTACGAATGTATTGAAAGTAAGATTTTGCATCTGAGAAACAATATTTTTATCTTTATGGAAGCATTTACTCTTTTGAGAAAGACATGAATCTTCTTTTTTGGTAAAAAACCAGCGCTGACTAGACTGGTGTTTTATCAAAAAAGCCTCCCATGGAAATATGTTTTGAAGAATGGTAGCCCGGGTAAAGGATCTGCGTTGTGTGTCGATTTACACCAACGTGTGAAAAACTATTTGCTACTGAAACCGCAGCAGTATTACCCGTGGCAAGGTGTGGTTAATCCGCTGTACTGCACTAAGTATTAGGTTGGTGCAAAAATAATATCGTTTTTTGACGTTAAAAAATACGTTAAAAAATACGTCAAAAACGATATTATTTTTGCACCAACCTAATACCTAGCAAGTATAAATAAAAAAATACGTCCGTGGCAATTATCCAATTTCTTCTCCCTCATCCAACGTCGTATATAATCAATAAGATATTTCGCGGTGAATTCGAACTCTGTACGCCACCACAAAGAAATATACTTTTAGATAATATATACTGTATCATATTTAGGCACCCTAATGTTGGATAATGGTCAACAAACTAGTTTAAGAGACCATTACTTACTAGTCAGTTTAGCTCCCTACATATATGGCTATATACCTGACAAAGATAAACTTTTACGTTAGCATTTATAACTACTTAATATTAAATCACAAGATTGTTATCTCTGCCTTTTAAAACTGTTTAAAAATGCCATTTACACTTTTCTCTCACGCTAGAAGGTGCTACGTACATTTTAAAACACTTTGGAGACGGTACAATGAATAATTCCATCCAAAATAAATGCACATCTTAATCTGTCATTTAAAGCATCAAGCCAGGATCAGTAACGTGGGGTGAGCAGTCGAATGGCTAATAACTCGGAAAATGAAAGTTCAATTTTTGGCCGAGACGGTTTGTATTTATTTTGGACTCTAATTGGAACAGTTATGAATGTATCTTTTCTCTAGCGCTGGCAAAAAATAGAAGGTTAAACTGACCTCTCGAGCATAAGCTAGCAGTCGAGAAGAGAAACACTGAATTACATACCAGTGAGAACGCAAACTATTTCATTATCCCAAGAACAATCATGGTAATATACAGTGTACAGATATGAAGAAAAAAAGCTGTGGAGCGCCATGATCACTTATTGTTTGAATGGTCATGGCACTTATAGAGAAGGAGGTGGAGGTAAAGAAGAGTATAAACTTATGAATTAGAGAAGCAGTATTCGATTTATTTTACAAGTATTCGTTTTGCAGTGTCGAGAATTTCCAAGCATCAAACTCCGGAATTATATTTATTATACAAGGTTAACGATTTCCAAGATGTTTTTAGATATGTGAACATATACATACAGACACGAAGAATTACTGCCAGGGAGTTCTAGTGAGAAAATTAATCTCACAAAAAACTTGTTTGTGAAGTTGATTTACGTTCACAGGGTATTCCACTACCCTTCTTAAGGGTAAGCTATTCATAGTGAACATCTACATAATGACATATACTTAGTGTAGAAAGATTTTCTGGAAGTTCGTTGTGCAAAGTTTAATCACTATTTAGTACTTCAGTTACTTATTTTTAAAATTCTGGAAGAAAGAAAATTCAGTGGGAAAACAATGAATGCACACCATTTGTCGTTGCTGTCGTACTGTTTAGAAATTGAGTTGCTGAATTATGATATTTTTAAGACTATGATAATTTTAAATTGTGAAGATATTATTAAAACAGAAAATAAGACGGAGGGATTTGATCATAATGTCTATCTTTGTTATCTCAATGCATGCATCTTAACTGCACTGCTTCGTTGCATTGTTTACTTCGCATTGATAAAATTAGAAGTTCTAGAAATAACACTTTCTTTTCGTTTATATAATTTTAAATGTTGAAATAAAACAAAATAAATAATAAAGAAACAGACTTTTACCAAACTTAACTTAGTCGAGCACAAGGCTAAATGTGGAAAAAAAAACAAACTTATAAGCGAACTGCTTCTTATTTTCCTTGAAAAACATAATTTGAAATCCTACATTTTATTTCGAACACTGTTTAATGGCATCGGGAGAATAAGGTAACCTTGTAAGTTGTAAAGGCTAGCTTATCAATAGCCATATTCTGTATGGCACAGAACCAAATTACTGGTAACGAGGAAGATTGTACTACACTTTAGGCAAGGAGAGCTTACCTGTCTTGGAAATTAGCATTCAAAATCCTGACATTAGTTAAAAATTTTATCTCGAATACTGTCCATTAGAACTTGGAAAGACCCGCCTACCCGTATTTACTAAGAGTTCTTTAGTACGATTAAAAATCAAGGCTAAGAGAAGTAAAACTAAGGAAGATTATGCTAAACCAATTTTCTAAGTGGGAAGTACGTTACTAAGAAACAGCATTCAAAATCATGTTTTTTGTTTTCTTTTGGTGACGTGGGAGCTGGAAAAGTCTGATAGCTCAGTCCGATAAAAGCATATGTATTTACTAAACTTTAGTCGGGCATAAAACTGAATGGAGGTAAAATGATTATGTTAAATCAATCTTATAAATAGGAAATCAGCAGGGCCGGTGTAAAATTAAGTTGTCAAACCCCAAATACATGTTAGTATTGTCTCCTGATGTGGTTGATTATGAACCTAACATTTGGATACTTCTACAAGACAGATATGATAGGTAAGGGAGAGTGGTTTTCCTAAATATTCATAGGCGCATTTATCTTTCTTTCTCGCTCCGTCCACCACTTTCAGGAATATCATATGTAACATTGTTTAAGATTAATTCGCTTAATTCTTTTACTGTGTTTATACCTTGTTGAATATGCTTTTTATAGTCAATTTTTTATATTTTACATATAGACATCAGCACAAATTATACATATAGTCCAATTCTATACATTATGCTAGCATTTATTTCTGGTAACTAACGGTTCCTTTCTGCCTAATTTACAATACACTTTTAGAGTTTAAAACATTATCAATAATTAATATTATGTAATTAAATTCTGGATATAATCATTTTATTTTCTCAGTAGTGCTTTTCTTAATTTCTAGCCAGTGACAATATGCTGCACTTCGTTCGCAATATATTTCTATATTAAAAACCATTAACAGTGCGTTTTCATTAAAATGTAATAGTTTTTCTCTCGATAATATTAAAATTAATTTATGGTCATGGTAATTTTGCTATACATATGTATATTTGACAATTATTTTTATATAAAAATGTATTTTTATACTTTCACAGTGTTTTATTTTTGCTTGGAGCTTCACTATTTGCCCATAACTGGGACCCTACCACGCGGGTCAGGGTAGACCTGGGAACAATAACAACTAAGAGGTGGTTCCACGTTCCTCAACAAATCTCCTGATTAGAACCCTTGCATTAATTAATGACCATTGACATTTCCTTTTCTTCTGATTTTCAGTAGATAGCGAAATCAAAATATACATCATTTACTTTATACGAATAATATCTATGCTATAAGTAACATATTAATTTATAATCAGTGATATTCGTAGTTTCTTCATTTTCAATGAACAACATGAAGTTTGCATGTTGAAACTTAGTAAAAAAATTAAGTCAAAAACTGCAAATTTTGTTTCATTTCAAATTTTTGTTTCATGTTTCAAACTGATTTAATTTCTTCCTTCCCTGGCAGGTTTTGACTCACTATACATTCCGTCGATTTCAGAGTTAGTATTATTACAAAATTATTAGCCGTTTTGAACCAAAAATTATAAAACACAGTTTCAGTAACACGCAAAAAATAATGAAAGTATTTGTGGTAGGCTCAGCATATAGCTTGCATGAAGAAAACAATTCCATATATGACATGTTCGAGTTATTCCTCGTATAGTTGAACGATCATAGTGAGACATTGGTAGACAGACCCATTTTTCTAAGTTTATCCAAGAGGCTTCACCTGCTTATCGTAGAAAACGCCTTTATCAGCTCGCCAAAGGCAACGGAAAATCCTTTGTTTTGTTCCCGACATTCTTGGATTTGTCTTTGCCAAAAGACTAAACAATTCTCCGGTTTACTTGCAAAGTACATTGGTATTAAGGGTTAGGACCCCCAGAAATTTAGACAACTCATATGTTTGGTAATATTCAAGGGAGAATACTACCAAACAAGTTTAATTATAGTTTACAAGTAAACACATTTTATACCACATGTACAACAAGTGAAATATATAGTGGGTTTTGTCATGGCCTACACGGTTTGGATTTTATTTATCTTCAACACTAAAAATTCCGGTTTTGTCTCTATTTTCTTTCTTTCTTTCTTTCTCCAGCTATTCCAGAATTCGAGAGAGACTTCATAGCCTCCACCCAGCCACTACTTTTCCCGGAAGTCTGGAAATACTTGAGATTTAGGATGAAAGTACCGGATATTTTTGAAAAGTATAACGTCTTGAAAAAGAGAGTAAAACAGAAATATTCAAAGGAAAAAAGCGGGAAACGATTAAGAAGAAATAAAGAAAGTGAGAGGAAAGAGATAACGAGATAGAGAGGGAAAACAGCAATGGGAGAGATTACGAGAAATTTAAATAGGAGAGATTTGAGAGATTGATCACGTGTTGCACAATCAAATTTAATATTTGAACGCAACGAACGAGAAAAAAACGAAAGGGAGATGAGAGAAGTATTAGTGATATACTGAAAAGAGTGAATGGCATAAGTAAAAAGAGTGGGAAGTTTGTGATGAACAGAAAGAAAGAAAAAAGCTTTATGTTTAGCGAGATAGAGAAAGATAAAGGCATAGGAAAAGTGAATAGAAGCAAAGTCAAAGAAAGTTTTAAATGAACTGAAGTGATAAATGCAGTGATGATAATGGTAATATTAGTTGTTTCATTGACAGAGCAGCTTGTACTAATGTCGGTTGCAATTTATAAAATCTTTCTCTTAAAACAAATTTTCAGAAAAAAGTTTTCTCAAATTCAGTAGCTTTTATCGTTATTTCTAATACTGATTGTGGTGGTGGTGGTGGCGGTAGGGGGCTTCCTTCCTGTCCTTTTATTTGATGTAGTGTGGAATTTGAACATCTTGGTTATGCCATTATTTTCTCTTCGTGTAATATCCATTTTAGCTGTTTTTGCTGTTGAAAGTACGTAGGTGATTTGATACAGTTCTTTGTGATTCTCTAGTGCTCGTCAACAATGTTCGAAAATGCATGGTTTTCGCCAAGGCTCACAGACTTCACCAAACCATTTTAACGATTGGGCTGATAGTTTAGATATTTCTAAATGGATAGTTTAGATATTTCTAAATGGAAAGTCTTGATTTAATGTGGGTATTTAAGAAAATTTTTATGTTTATGACGCATTCATATTTTCAAAATGATTTTTAAAGTAAGTCCACGGAAATATAAAGCGGAAGATCTGAAACATTCCTGTATAAGACCCTAGTGTATCTCATATACCAAAATATACAAAGGACTTTAAATAATAGTGAGTAAAGACGAAGAGGGATTTTTTCATATTCAGAATAGAGTGACTTATCTGTGAGCAAATGGATATAAAATTTGCAAGTGTAAGAGTCAGCACTCATCAAAGCCTATTAATTATATGGAATATACTATTATTATTATTATTATTATTATTATTATTATTATTATTATTATTATTTTCTTTGATTCCTGTTGTATATATATATTCTCTTCGGTGTTTCAACCAGAGAAATAAGGTCAGAAATGGCTTCATGACATTTTCAACTGATCATTTTTGTAAAAGAAAAAACCTAATATTACATACAATTTACATAGATAAAGCTCTTCGTAATGTGTATGCTGTACTAGTGAGTACATTTTTTGCATTTCTTTAAGGCATACCAAGAATCGATTCAGTGAGTTTATCGGAACCTTTTCCAATCAACATGAGGGTTCCAACTACAACTGGGATATTTGATGTCCTCATGTGTCACATTTTTTAGATTCCCACTTCAAGATTCTTGAACTTTGAAGATAAATTACAATCTGCAGGCACTGCCATCTCAATAAGAAGGCATATTCTGTTTTTGTGGTCTTTGATCACGATGTATCTTTGTAACCGGGTCTCAGGGATGTTCATACCAGTTTATTGAAGTTTCCTTCCCGGGAAAGTAGCATATTTGCATATACTGACCCACTCTATCATGCCGAGTGTTATATTCTGTGGGTGCTAACTCTGTGAAACCTGATAAAATATTGTCAATTGCTTCTGGATATTTATTACATAATCTGCATTTCGACTAAACAAAATTTTTCAGTATGCGTCCTATGTAATTTCTAGTTAGCAAGCATTGGTTCTGTGTAGCAAGAATAAAACCCCCGGTTTCAGCTTTTAACCCTACATTCCGTAACCACTGATGGGTACGGGATTTGTCTCCATCAGCTTGTTTGCTATGAGGAGAATACTGACCATGAAGAGTCTTATCTTGCCATCCTGTCTGCCGCTGATACATTGAATTTTCTTTTGTTTTCTTTTTTAGGTTCTTTGACGCTGCAGTAGGTGTAGTATGGTTTACTTGCATTTCTCCACCAACTTGGAATTCCCTTTTGAATTTGTTGGCTCCCTTTATTACTGAATAAAGTTTCTTATTTCTTTCATGTTCTTTGACAGAGATCATCCTCCAGTGTTCTGTACTTTCTAGATATGTTTGAATAATGAGTGTTCTATTTGTCAGTTCTATTTGAATTAATCCTCTGCCTTCTCCGGATCTGGGCAAATACAGACGATTAATATAAGCCTTAGCAATCGATGGAAAGTGGGAAGCTTTCTCATTTTGACATCCATTTGCTTAATGTCAGCTTTGATCCAATTAAGAATGTTGAAACTGTATTGCACCACAGTGACAGCCAAGGTGTTTATGGCTGATATTCTGTTTTGTGAATTCAATTTGGTATTTAACACTAGACGCACATGCTTGTAGCATTCTTCTTTTAATTTCTCCTTAATTTTAGTATATTTATTCCATCTTCGCGGACTCCTAGGTTAGGCTTCTTCTTGTTCCAGTTCCTTAATCTTTTTGACAAAATCTAGATCTCTTGAGTGGGTTTCTGTAATTGTTTTTCCACAGTTTTATGCTATATTTAAGTAAATTTACTATCATCGAGGAGATTTTGTACATTTCAAAAGCCTTAAGGATTCAAGAGTGTGGCACACTATTAAAGGCTTTACAGTAATCTACACAAGCTGTGCTGAGATTTCTACCTTTTCCCCTGCAATTTTTGATGCTAATATAACTACAATGAAATAAATTAAAACTGAGCATGCCAGAGTAGCAACCGTAGTGTTCTGGGAATGCCTTTTTCTTTACAATGATATTCGTTCTGCACAAGGCCCAAAAGTCACAAAAGTAGAGGATTACATAAAGAGATGGCTTTAAAAAGAACCAAAAACCCAATTCTAAAGGGGAAAAAGAGTTAAAACTTTACTCATGTTAAAAAAAAAACAAAACAAAAAAAAAACGGGAAGGTATGTGAACCGGATGATAAGCAAACCTATCTACTCCTATTGAGAAAAGAAAATAAATTCAATAGTAAATAAGAGTTCAAAGTTTTAGACAGATATATTAGATGTATAGAGTTGAAGTAGACTTTAGAAAGAACAGGGAACTCAGTCCTAAACACAAAACAAGAGATAAATCTCTACTCCAGTTCAAAATACCGGAGAGCAGTGTGTTCTGGTTGATATCTGAATCTATCGACTCCTGTTGAGGAAAGAGAATAGATTATTATTTTAATTCCTTTGATTTCTGGTGTATACGCATTTCTTTCCGGGTCCCGACCAAATACCTAATGTCAGAAATGTCAACATGCCATTTTCCACTGAGCAATTTTAAAAAAAAATCACACATATAGATAAAGTCCTTCGTAATGTGTGTACTCTACTTGTGGGAACAATTTTTGTATTTCTTTAAGGTATGGGCTACCAGCAATCCCTTCAATGAGTCTATTATTAGAAATGGGATCATGACATTTTCCACTATTTTTGTGGGGGAAATATTATTATTATTATTATTATTATTATTATTATTATTATTATTATTATTATTATTATTATTATTATTATTTTATTTTTTAGATTTCTGATGTATGCTCATTTCTTTCCGGGTTCAAACCAGAGACCTAAGATCAGAAATGCTATCATGATATTTTCCACTGAGCATTTTTGGAGAAAAGAAAAAACACCTAAAATCCCACATATTTTACATCGAATACTAAAATTAAGGAGAAATTAAAAGAAGAATACTACAAGCATGCGCGTCTAGTGTTAAATACCAAATTGAATTCACAAAAGCTCTTGGTAAAGCGTGGACTTTACTCGTGAATACAATTATTATTATTATTATTATTATTATTATTATTATTATTATTATTATTATTATTACTATTATTCCTTTAATATTATTATATATACAATAAGAAATAAGTTTCGTAATATATCAAAGTCTGAAAAAAATTATAACATATGCAATAAATAATATATACCACAAACTAAGATATTTTATTTTATAAAATGTTAAAAATAAAATGTTTACTAATCTTAATCAAATAAAACTCTCCGATGATATCAAGCAATTAATTAAAATATATTTCCACAACCAACCTAACCCTAACTCTGCCGAGGGAACAACAATGACTTTTACAAATGCTTTCCAGATGAAATTTTGTTGTCTTAAAATCGACAATTAATTTCTGTGTTTGACAGAATGTATTTATATGCGAAAATATTTTGAAAACGAAGCATGTTAAATGTGTATATAGGTCGAATTTAACCAATTAATATTAACAGCCAATTTTGATGAGTGGAAGCACCCATTTTGAACCACAATTAGTTTTATCTTTGAACAACTATCTTCATTCTCATTGATTCTTCATCTTTCACATTATGGCAGTGTTAGAATCACAGAAGCAATATATTACTTAGTATGATTGAAAAAAATTTTAGTTACTAAAAACATAGTGTATATATATATCCATGTTTTTACTCTGAGTTTGTCTGGGACTGCAATCCTTGCTGTCTGGGCCCACTTACAGAACCAGCCCTGCACTAGAAAATTATGCTGTGCATTGTGTTAAAGTAGACTCTTTTCTAAAACGACTTCAGCATTTCATGTTTTTATCTTCAAAACCTTGAAACAGCTAACAAGTTATTGTTTGAGAAATGTCTTTATCCTGGATATTCTTAGACTCGTAGTCAACAAAGGTTGTTAATAATTCGCAGAAATAGCAACGCTAATCGTCGAAAGTTACATCAGCTGCTGATTTTGTTACATTGGCAATATTAAGAAGAGGAGGGAATGAGAAGGAGAAGTGAAAGAGGAGAATGAGAAAACACAACAATGTCAGTCTTTGTTGTTTCAAGAGGAAAATCATAGGGAACAAAGAGAAAGCAAAAGAAAGATAAACGAGACAGATGAATACAATATAAAAACAATGAAAAAGAAAAAAAGAGCAGTAATAATGCAAAGTAGGAGTTGGAGGGGAAATTATTTCACGCCTTAAACTTCAAACGCGAAAAAAAACAAAAAAACAAAAAAAAAACGATGAAAATAGCAGCAACAGCAGTGACAACAACAGCAACAATAATAATCATCATAATAATTTATTATAAATATAATATTACTCTTCAACCTGTCAGAAATACTGACCTAAATTCCTGACCACTGACAACACCCTTCTTTTTAATTTTCTATATATTTCTATAGTAAACTCATTAGCAATGCATTTGCATGATAGGTTTTGTGAGTAATGCTTGTCTTAATCCTTGAATACTGACAATCCTTTCTTCCTAGCTTTCAAGGCATACCCATAGAAAAAACAGTTTAATGCATTTGTATAGTAAAAAAATTAATGAATTTATGTAATACATTTCAGGTTATAACAAAATAAATAGCCATTTTGAATCATACATTTTAAAGCGACATTTCTGTCTCTAACACGATGTCATTAGTCAAAGTAAGTACAATTAAAATCAAAGTAATGTTGCCAATCCGTCACTTAATATAATCTCAATAAAAACTGAAGTCATGGGAACTGACAAATTGATGGAAGGGATTTTTTACCTCGTTCGCATTGATGCACATCTGCTTGTGCATAAATGTATCTCAGATCAGAGGAAGTGGTAATTGGTAGAAGACAGATTTGGTCAATATGGAAGGTGAGGCAAGGTCTCAGTACTTAAATACATCAAATCTTGCCGGGTGATTTTGAAGTATGACGTTTATAATAGACCACTGCTTGCGAAAATTTTTGCAACTTTTTACGCATCAGGTCCAAATTTCGACATTAGTGCTATAATGTAATTCATGTTAGCACCAACAAACATCCAGGAGGTTCTTTTGCGATTTAAAATTTAGTTTGATGGAGGTTGAGTGTGGAACAGATTTGTTGGTAAAAAGAATGCCACATTTACGGTTATCATAGAAAAGTAACTTTTAATCAATAGTAAACACACGTTCAAGAAATGGAACATTTTAAAACGAATAAGCAAAGTGCAGCAAGTGATAAACGTTACAAACTGTTTAATTGTCATTAATAATATCGTCTGAATGGTTTCATCATCAATTCACTTAAATATCAATTTGGCTGTTTCCGCTAGGTATCAAGTCACTTCTTATTTATGGGATTTATATTATAATTATTTACAAATGCTAATTATCGCTAGCTCAGTATATTTATATTATTAAGTAAGTAGTGTTATTGGATAACCACTTTAACTAGCGAGGGAGTTCAGAAAAGTTAAGGATTCTTCTCTGCTTATTTTTCTTTTTAAGAAAAAGGGAGCGAGTTTGGAATTAGCATTTGATAGAGTTGGATTTATCTCCCTTTTGAATACCTTTTTGTCAGTTCCTAATTAATTAAAAAGATTACACGGAAATAAGTGACATGATTGAGCGGAAAATTGCTTTTTCCTTCAAGTGACAGAATATTGCGCAAAGAAAACTTGCACTAGGTTATATTCGCTACTTTAGGATATACATATCACACAAACATACAAATATTGGATTGTTATAAAAGCAATTGCATTATTCGGTGAATTTTCCAATTTTCATTGGCTTTACTGGACATCAAATGACATGAAATCTTCCCATTAATTCAACCCTCTCTTAAGTGTTCTCGTTGAACATTATTCGGAGACCCTAACCCTGCCGTTTCCCTAGAAGGAAACATTTGGCATTCATTGACCAGATATACAGTAATGCTATCGATTGAAATTTATAAAATCTTTCTCTTAAAATAATTTTTAGAAAAATAGGTTTCTCAAGTCCAGTAGCTGTTATCGCTCTTTCCAGTATTGATCGGGCTTTCCTCCACAACCTTTTATTTGAAGTAGTGTGAAATGCCAACATCTTGATTATGTCATTATTTTCTCTTCGAATTACATGTGCTATCCATTTTGGTTTATGATCCTGTTGGTAGAAGATTCTGTGATTTGATACAGTTCTTTTTTTTGTGAATCTGTAGCGCAAGTCCACAATGTTAAAAAAGGGTGGTCTTTGCCAAGACACTCAGGCTTCAATCACTGAAAACATTTTTAACCATTGATTTTAGAAAGCGGTTGCATATAGCTGACAATTTAGATATTTCTAAACGAGTTTGACGACATGCATGAAATCCATATAAAATTCTCGATCTGACGAGCCTATTTAAGAACATGGCTAGAGTTTTCAGGATGATGTTTTGTCGCAATTTGTGATATTGGGTAAAAGTATCTCAAGTATATTCTTGAAATGATTTCAAGTGCTTCAGCTCATGACCATATGATGACATTTGATTCCCCTATATTTTGATCAAGATTTATTGACATCAATTTGGACTCTAGATTATAAATTTACCCTTTCATTGTTAAGGGATTGGATGGTATACCTCGGTGTTTTTCTTGATTTATGTGGGCGGAAGGACTGGATAGGTTCGCTTGGCCTGTACTTCCATGTTTATTGAACTGGAATAAAGGTTTACCCCTCGTTTCATGTTTAGGAGATAGTTTACTGGTCTCTTTTTTCTTCCATGGCAATAATGATTTAACTGTCAGTGAGTATGACTTTTCATTGTGAGGGTACCGGTTTGGCAGTTTTTTGTTTGCTGCATCCCACCTAGTAGTAAGAAACCTGAACTCTTAGGTAGCGCTTAGAAACACTGCTCTTGTCAAGAGTCGCATAATATCGAGATTTTTGTTGTGCTATGTCGCACATGAATTGGTGTCCCTGCATGTACTTACGGTGGGAAAGCCGAGGCCAAATTATGACTTAGTCTTAGCCATCTTTTGGCCAGTTTGTATTGCCATAGACGATGATCAGTGATAATTATTTTAGATTTTTCTTCTGAAAACATAATCTTTTTCTCTCCTTAATGCTGTTTCATTCTCTCACAATCAGTAACCACTTACATCTTAGGGCATCTATTGATGTGCTCGGGCTGAAATGATTTAAAAAAAATATTTTAGTACTGTTATTGTTTGTATAGTATATGCTCCTCCTTAAATTTACAGGACGGAATTTAGTGTAATGGTCTGCACTTTTACTCCTGGTCGAACATTTATAGTAAGACAAGACTGGTAACCGACATCACTCACCCTCATATTTCTTCAGCATTTCACTATCTTTTAGATTCTCTTTGTGACCGGCTATAGTAGTAACATACACTATTTGAGACATCCCTGGTATTATTATTATTATTATTATTATTATTATTATTATTATTATTATTCGTTCACTGAGTGTTTATATTTGTATTATCTGATACCTTACACTGGAGATTAAGTGACAGCAATTTTCCTTAAGTATCCATCA
The DNA here is from genome assembly GCA_963932145.1 of Acanthosepion lycidas. NCBI lineage: Eukaryota > Metazoa > Mollusca > Cephalopoda > Sepiida > Sepiidae > Acanthosepion > Acanthosepion lycidas. The sequence continues at coordinate 116,092,453 of OZ010587.1, forward strand.
CTCTCAGTATTATAATTCCTGTCGTTCAGGATTGTTGCGTGTGCTCTGATAATAACTAGCATGTATGAATGGTTATGATTAATTCTGGGATATCCATTTTGTAATTATGTTTCATTTTTCAAGTTTAAAACAACAGAAAATTTTATCTCTATTGCGTCTATGATTTGATTATAGTGGTGAATGTTTGTGTAGAACCAACTAAACATTTGGGAAGAAGTAATAACAAAGAAATGATGCACAATGTGTCACGAAATCTCAAAAAATTCTATTCAGGTTGATATTTACAGTTCTCTTTCTCCTAGACTGTTTACCAATCAATGATAGTGAGACTTGTCTGCCTTGCTATTTAAACCATGGCTGTGGCGGAAAATAGATGAATTTACAATGTTTTCCAAGGTTATTTGCGCGAAAGTGAACATATTGAAATCGCTCGGAACTAGAACTCGTGCATTTACGTGTAGCGTAGTAGCGCTAAAAGTTAAGTCGGCATTAGAGACACTGCCTTAACTAAATCTCCCTACAAACTCAATATCTGAGTGAGTGTCTAGTATTTTCAAAAATCTTTTTGTTCTCATTCATCTTCAATCTGCGATCTTCTGTTATATTTACACTTACGATCTCTCAGACATTTTTATTTTTCAAAATAGTCTATTCGATAATATATGTAAATTGGTTTAGAACTCAAAGTCTCAGAATAGTTTAATATTTTTTTTTAAATTCTATCATGTGTGCATGGACGCTTTGTTCACATGATCGCACTCAAATCATTTGCATAGTTCTCAGTGTCTCTGCGTTGTCGAGTTAACCCTAACCCTGCCAGATGCAATCATATATGTTTTTCGTATTTTCCTGCACGAAACGATTGTTTATTGCTGATTGTTGACAACAACAATGATGCTGATTAAAACGGCTATGATGATTATGAAGATTGTGATAAGAAAAGGGAGAGACGAGCCTCGGTTCGGTTGTTATTTACTTGTCTACAGATTTCGGCCTCGAAGACGAAGCTAATCAAAGGTTCCATTGTTTCGTATTCTCAAAAATGGCGGTAGATCTCTGTCTCCAGACTTGTCGTTTAAGTAGGGTGTAACACAAGATGGCAGCATCTGGAGGGGCTTTTCGTTTATTTTGAAAAGACTTTGGCGTTTCGTGCTTGGAGAGTTTTTTTTCATACATTTACAAACTCATACACACTTACAGGAATTATATATATATATATATATATATATATATATATATATATATATATATATATATATATATAGAGAGAGAGAGAGAGAGAGAGAGAGAGAGGCACTGAAAGTGCTCGGTCGGACCAAGAAGGCCTTCAAAAATAAATATGATGTTTGGTCATTTGATCTAATATTTCGTAGTTTAGAGGATGTGTGAACAGAAAAATCAGCACTGCATGGTGAATGACAGTTTTACACCTCACACGTTCACCAGAAATGTCCCTGCTTGTTTACATTTACACACACACACACACACACACACACACACACACACACACACACACACATATATATATATATATATATATATATATATATATATATATATAGAGAGAGAGAGAGAGAGAGAGATAATATTAGTGGTGAATATACACATATATATGCAAAATCCACAGGTGCATATACACACATGTATATTTTTTGAATAAAAATTCCGAGAGGATAGAAGCCAGGTAGAACTCAATGTCCAGGACAGAGTAAGGATATAATAAAAAGGCTTAAACACTAATATTCCATGGTCATAATTTATTCCATTGGAATCGGAAATACGATCCAATTCATCAGACCTACAAATTCAAAAAGGAAACGGAAAAGACCAACTCCGGAAATAAAAATAGAATTTAGAGAGAGTGTAAGTATGAGAGTGTGGGACGAATGTTAGTGCTAAAGAGAGGGGTAACATACGAGAGAATTTGGGAGATTAAAACTTAACAGAGAGGGTTTTTTAAAACTAGAGGTGAGTGGAAGGGGGAAATATGAATGTTGTCGGATGTCTAATACATTAAAGATACATTTCGTGGTGACATACACACACCATAGACGATCTAATGTTAAAGATCAGAATGAGAAGGAGGGAGAGAAAAGGAAAGAAGTGGTGTGGGAGAAAGATGGGGCGATGGGAAATTAAAATAGAAGGACATATACTGAAAGGGACGCTGTGTAATTGAGAAAATTTGACAAAAATAATATCGACTACAGGTTACAAATCAAATATAAACATATAAGGAATAAATATGACGATTATCTAATCTAGCAAGACCTATATTTTTATGTTCAAAACACATGCGAATACACACATACACAATAACATATACACGTATATACATACACATAATCGTGTACCTACATACACACATACATATACCCATGTACACATATACACATATATCCACATATCCACACAAATACACATATACATACACACACATATACACATATACATATATCTGATTCAATATCTTAGCTCTATCACTGATACTAAGTGCTTTCTAATAAGTACCGCGCATATAATATGCAAATAATTACACCTACATATATACATATACACGTACACATATACACACATACATACACACATATGTATATACACATATACACACATACATACACATATACATACATGTACATACCCACATACACACACACACACATATATATATATATATATATATATATACACACACATACATATATGCATACATATACATACACATATATCCACCTATACCCATATACACACATTTTCCACATACATATACATAAATACATACACATCCACACATAAATATATATATATATATATATACATACATACATACATACAAAAATACACACACACATACCTACTTATACACACATACATCCATACGCATCCAGTCCTTACACATTTACCCACATATATACATACGTGCACTTAAACATATATACCTAAAACCCTACATTTCTATACAATTACATGCACCCATTTAAACAAATAAACAATGTATCCCTGTATCTATCCGTCTAGCTATACATACATACATACATACATACATACATACATACATACATACATATACACCCATATACATATATATATGGGTACATACATACCAAAATATACACACATAAATATACACACATCTCTACATATACATCCATCTACATATACCTACATCCATATACGTATACACGAATATACATATACACACATATGCATGCATATACATATACATTCATACATATACATACATATACCTATACACACACACCTAAATATATACCCACATACACACGCAGCTAAGTACATACATACATATATACATCCATATACACATATACATGCATACACACACATACATATATACCTACATACATACATACATACATACATATACATACATATATATACATATAAATTAGAATTTAAAATCTAAATAAGTAAAATTTCAACAATTTGGGGGTAAAAAAAAAATAAAAAAATGTTTATCAATTAATTTCTGAAATTAATTGATAAACATTTTCACAGTAAACATCCACTACGTAAAATTTTCAATAGGGAGACTCTGAAAATGAGTTACTCATCCGTTAGAAATATAGAGAAAATCATATCTTCCCATAATTGCAGAATACTTAGAAACTACTATAGTAATGTAACTCAATCGAGTAACCCTACCTGCAATTGTAGGAATAAAGATCATTGTCCAATCGGGGGTAAATGTAAGTATGAAAATGTAATATACGAGGCAACAATCTTTCCCGAGGAAAATATAAACGAGAAAAAAATATATATAGGTATATCCTCCGGTGATTCGAAGCAGCGTCTATACAACCATAGACTCTCTTTTAGATATAGATGCCTCAGAAGTCAAACTTCCTTATCCAAACACTACTTGGATCTGGTGGATAAGGGATTAACCCCACTTTTGAAATGGAGATACCTATTAAGAGCCAGAACACCTAATAACTTCCGCCATCGGTGTGATCTATGCATGGCGGAAAAAATTTTTATTATCAAAGATAAGAATCAAGATGAACTGCTGAATCTTCGTAATGAGATATTTTCTAAATGTAGACATAAGAAACGATTCAAAACATAAACACCATTTTGTAACATTTTGTCACTTATGTCAGTTCCATCTTGGTTCAAATCATCGGGCATGACATTTTAACGGAATGACTATTATGTTTATTTTGTTTATCTCTATATAGATCATTGTGTATATTTATGTGATGCGCAATGTATTTAGTTGTTTTTTTTTAACCCCAAATTGTTGAAATTTTACTTATTTAGATTTTTTTCTCTCCCTCCTTCTTATTCTGATCTTTAACAGATCGTCTATGGTGTGTGTATGTCACCACGAAATGTATCTTTAATGTATTAGACATCCGACAACATTCATATTTCCCCCTTCCACTCACCTCTAGTTTTAAAAAACCCTCTCTGTTAAGTTTTAATCTCCCAAATTCTCTCGTATGTTACCCCTCTCTTTAGCACTAACATTCGTCCCACACTCTCATACTTACACTCTCTCTAAATTCTATTTTTATTTCCGGAGTTGGTCTTTTCCGTTTCCTTTTTGAATTTGTAGGTCTGATGAATTGGATCGTATTTCCGATTCCAATGGAATAAATTATGACCATGGAATATTAGTGTTTAAGCCTTTTTATTATATCCTTACTCTGTCCTGGACATTGAGTTCTACCTGGGTTTTATCCCCTCGGAATTTTTATTCAAAAAATATACATGTATGTATGTCTCCAACATCGTAATCAATCTCTTCAAATACCGTAACATTGTAGTTAGAACAGTCACTATTTTGCTCTGGATTTCTATTTTAATCAAACTGGTTTGTAACGTTTTTGCCATAGTTACAAATGTGCAAGTTATTATGGTCATCATCCGAAACTTCATGTTCAACAGATTACTCAATTCATGAGATACATTCCTGGCATTTTTTCAAAATGCTTGATTTCTTTTGTCTGGATCAGCCATATCTACAATCTGACAAACCCTTTTCTTGTTTGTCACTAGATCCATTTTTAATCCTTGAATGAGGTGATCAGTCTCGATTTGAAACGTATTTTAGTTTTTGTAATTTTTATTTGTTTATAGGGTTTAACCTAAACGTTTGCACAATTCCAAGAGTATCATAGTTTTTCCTGTGCTTTCTTTAACTTATAGTATAGAGTTTCGATTTCTTCTCTACAAATGTCGCATTTATTTTGTTATTATTATTAAATTTACTTTCTTACGTTATTGCTGCTTTATTTTTACAAGACTTTGGGTCATAAATTCTTTGACCGCAAGAGAAAACTGCGAAATCAGAATTTTAAGCTCATCGACCTAAAATGCGGTCCTAAATTTTAACAATGTTGAGATAAATCAAAATAAATGACGAAATAGTCAATAAAGCACAGAAACAAATGATAGCTATGAACAAACAGAAATACTGTTAGATAGATAGATAGATAGATAGATATGAACTGACTGTAATAAGTATAAAAAGACTGGGTTTGATAAGGAGAAGGAGGACAGAAAAAACAACAAATTGAGATAAACTTTTCATCGGAGAGGAGTACCGTTTAAGAAGTATGAGAACTGAGAAAAACGTTAATGGGGAAAGGAAGACAAATTTAATGAAGACAAATTTAATTACAGCTGTAGATAGAGAAATATAGATGGGAAAAAGAAAAAGAATTAAAGATGGTAATAGACAAATATCTGAAGATCTTTATAGCAGCAAAAAGGTCTGTATATAAATAGACTGATTTTTCGCCTGTCTAGGTGGGTAGCAGCTGTGCAAGGTATTCAGGTACATTGGCACATGTGAGATCCATTGGTAGACACAAATAGAAAGAGACGGGTATCACTTTAGGTAGGAGCGAAATAAGAGACCAAATTATTATTATTATTAGGTTGGTGCAAAAATAATGTCGGTTTTTGACGTTAAAAATAAGTCAAAAACCGACATTATTTTTGCACCAACCTAATATTATTATTATTAGGTTGGTGCAAAAATAATGACGTAATAATGTTTTTTTGACGTTAAAAAATACGTCAAAAAACGACATTATTACGTCATTATTTTTGAACCAACCTAATATTATTATTATTATTATTAGAAGAGGAAGAAGAAGAAGATGAAGAAGAAGAAGAAACAAAAAAGAAAAATCAACTTGATATTTACGAGAAAAAAGTATTTTAGACAATCAAAAAGTGACTGAAAGTACTGAATAGAAAGAGAAGGATAAAATCTTTCAGAGAAGTATTCATCCAGTGAAGTAAATAATAAAGACGTATAAATTATAAAAGATTTGTTTCTATTTTTACTGAAATACAAAAGAGAATAAGGACCTAATATAGATTAATAGTAAATTAGTTATCAGAACGTGAGCACTTTTATCCCATAGTGTATATAGTGCATAACATAAAAATACATTTTATTACTTTATCATATATATATATATATATATATATATATATATATATATATATATATATATATATATATGTATGTAGGATGCGATGAGTACATTAGAAAGAGTAAGTGAGAAAAACAAGCTGAGAGAGAGAAAGAGACAGAGAAAACTGGAAAATTAGCTTCTATCAGTTAGTTTTTATAGTTTATCTTCTGTAACATACACAGGCACACACACACACACACACACACGTGTGTGTGTGTGTATGCATCAAATAAAAAGCTCAATACATCATTAAAGAGATCGATAATAATTTATTTCAGACAGACAACTATCTCATCAAACGGGTGTTATAAATATTTTTTATATTTTTCATATTTTAATGTTATATTTTTATATCATATTGCTCTGTATTTTGATAAATTGACCTCTTTTCATGGATCTTTCTTTTTAATATTTTATATCTTCTGTAACACACACACACACACACACACACACACACACACATATATATATATATATATAGGAAGAAATATAGTTTTAAGGTGAGCTATAAAGTGCTCAATAATCAGAGATGGAACGTATGTAAATATAAATATAAAAGTGGACATTGAAGTCAACACTCAGAGGCGACAGGCTATTTCATGCTGGACACAATCGTCAGGCCACGAATGCTGGATTTTTCCTCTGCTATTTATATATATGGGTAAGTCGTGCATTGTGGGTAATCTATTCTGGCGGTTATTAGTAATAAACCCCCCAACAAACCATAAATGTGGCAGAAACATCAGTTAACTAGACGAAATCAATGCGAGACTAAGAAAAATAAGAAAAAACATTCATTGCTCCAAGCATTCACACAGACACACACACATTCATACACAACAACAAATACGAAAAACCACACACACGAAACGAAAGGCGCCCCGCATCCACCAGAGAACTGATATCACTGACCACCTAACGAGGGAGGGGATGGGGATTTAAACAAAAGAAAAAATAGGGACAAAAATAAAAGGGACCAATGCGCATGCATACCCTAGCTAAGTTTACTAGAAAAAAGGTAAAACTAAAGATTCAAGATACCAAACCTAGTCTAACCTAAAATCTGGGTGGGTTGCCTATGTTCAACCCTGTTAGGACAAATCCTGTTCCTAACCGACATCCAAGTGCCACTCTAGGTCAGCCCCTTTCACTCTACACGTTCGCGCAAGATTCACCCACCTTTTGCCAAATTCCGATGAGGTGAGCCGCCGCCTTTCCGTCCTAATCTTGACTTTAAGCTGATGCTTAAAGTACAAGATCAGTTGGGAAGAGGTGAACTTCTCGCCCTCATGGAATCCCTTCTGACGCGTCGTCCAAATCACGACTCTCATAATCCCTAGTAAGCAACAGAACACATAGTGTTCAGCCTTCGTCAATTGCGGCACCACATTGCTACAAACAACTGGCTTCCAGGACAAAGAACTTTCCCTGCAGCATGCGAACCATGAGGCCTTCAACAAACTTGCACAACGGCACTACCGTCTTGCACTGAAAAAAGGCGTGACCAATGGTCTCGACTTCCCCAGTACAGCGACGACAGTTTCGATATTTCTCCAAACCTGCTGAACAAAGTCTCTTGCCGACCCAGAGGGCCCCACGAATCATCAGACAGGTGAGTGATGCCTCATCATTATTGAGACATTTCAACCCAGGCGCCCAAGGCCATATCGAGCGAGCCTCGTAAGACCGAGCTCGTCGATCAGATCATCTTGAACGGACCCCCTAACTAACAATTGATACAATGCCTTACGAGACAACACCTGGGCATCGGAGAGGCCATCCGTCGTCCGTAAGAGGAGCTTCAAAGCACAACGACATTGCGGTAGAAGAAGCACTCGGCACGAGGTGAACGGCCGGCCTCCTCCTCGCACGAGTGCACACTTCTCAGGGATGGGAAATGTTTTCGGACATCTTCTTTCCAAAAGGTGCCCACCTCATCCAATCCACGACACATTCGGTCTAGAAAGGTAATACGAAGCATATATTGACGAATCTCAATGTTAGGCATACCCAGACCACCCTCAGAGGGATGAAGGCAACAGATCTTGCGAGATACCAAAGGGGCCTTGTCTCTCCACAAGAAAGAGAAAAAGGTCCGGACTAATGACATTAGTCTGGCATACGGGAGTGGAAGCACAGAGAGTCGGTAAAGGAGGATCGGATATATGTGTGAAACACATACCTCCGCCCTTCCCTTCAGGGAAAGTCTCGTCCGAGACCACAGATTAACCGCGATCTCGGCCTTCCCTTGCACCTCCGACCAATTCATTTCCAACTGGAGATCAGGACCGAACCAGACGCCGAGTATCTTGATCGGCCCATCCGTCCAGAGGAAAGGTCCGGGAAGAGAAACTCCCTTCCACGCACCCAACGGCAAGCCCACAGACTTATCGCGGTTGATCTTGGCCCCTGTCACCATCTCATACCCATTGATCTCTTTGCTGACTTCGTCAATCTCGGCTCTGCTCGACACAAGAACCGAAACGTCGTCAGCATAGGCAGAATACCTGGCTGAGGTGGAAACCCCAGGCAGGGAAATTCCGCGCAGGACCGGATTCGCCTTTAACTTGCGAAGGAATGGCTCCAACGCAAGAACGTAAAGCAGAGGCGAGAGTGGACAACCTTGACAAATGGAGCGAGACAATACGAAAGGCTTCGATCTTACCCCATTAACTTCCACCAGCGCACCTGGGGTCGCATACAAAAGTCGGATCCAGGAGCGAAAGTCGGCTCCGAAACCGGCCGCCGAAAGGACAGCCTCCAGAAATCGATGGTCAACCCTATCGAAGGCCTTGGACTGATCTAAATTAATCAGCGCGGCTTCACTGTCGACTTGTTCTAAGATCAAGCGTACCATATGAAGGTTATTCTGAATAGTCCTACCCTTCACAGCACAAGTCTGTTCAGGACCAATCAGACTAGACAGGACAAGCTGCAAACGGTTGGCTAAGATCTTCGCCAAAATCTTTAAGTCCGTATTTAACATCGTTAAAGGGCGAAAGTTCCCTAACCCATCCCCACCGTTCTTGTCCTTACGCAGCAACTTGATCACACCCCTGGTGAAGCGTTGGGGTAAAGACCCCTGCTTCATCCAGTGGTTGAAAATCAGCTCCAGCAATGGAACAAAAACGTGCAACAACCTCAAGTACACTTTGTAGGGAAGACCATCTAGTCCCGGAGACTTATCCAGGCCAACCTGCTTCAGCGCTTCCCAGATCTCCGACTCTGTAATGGGACCCTCGTACCTAGCCGCTTCAGCTGCCTTGAGGCAGGGAAAGTCAGCTAAATAGGCGTCGAACTGAGCAGAGCTCAGACCGGGCTCCCTGGTGAAAAGATCCTGAAAGTAGTCCCGAAAGACCTCACATATGCCCGCGTTTGTAGTCACGATCCGCTTATCCGGCAACGTGACGCATGCTATATGTCGCCTAGACGCGTTTCGATTTTCCTCTGCACGCAGTTCAGCGACCATATTCATTGCCTCAGAAGACATTCTTTTTAACCTAGCCCTAACTACCAGAGCTTGATCCTTCTTGATAAGCAAGGAGGACAACTCTGCCTTAGCTAAAGCTATATCCCCACTAACACGGGATTTCACAGCCCGATCGACTTTATTTTCTAAAGCAGTTTGCGCCGCTAATCTATCTAGATTGAGTCGACGACTAAAATCGGCAGCAAACGTTCGAATTTTAGATTTTAGATTTCCCCACCAGGCATTTCCCACAACCGCTCCCGTCAATTCCCTTTGTATCGTTAGTAACAGCTGGTCCCGGAAACCCTGATCACCAAAAAGTGAACAGTTCAATTTCCAGTAACCAGCCAATCTAACCTTAGGCTTATCTAAGTTTACACGGACCCGGACAAGCCTATGATCCGTATAAACTATATAATGGAACCTTGGACACCCTAAGAGCCCTACATCGACTCTCCTAACTAAGACTCGGTCCAGGTAGCTCGCAAGCGTCCCAGGAGCCGAGTTGCCACTAGTTGTCCAAGTCCATGCTACCTCCCGAGGGTGTTCATTCCGGAACTTATCGACAAAATCAAACTCATCGATAAAGTCCCGAAATGGTTTCACATCCGGGTTGTTAGTACCTTGTTTATGCCCTATACGATCTATATCGGGGTCAAGGACGGCATTCCAATCCCCTGCTAAAACTACCCGACGAGATTTGCCGAAACAAAGCAGGCCGCTCGGAATGGATATTGGGCGCATAAACCCTAATGAGACGTAGAACCTTATCCTTCATGGTAACATCTAGCACGCAAAGTCTGCCCGCCGGATCCGCGAAGACAAGGGTACAAGCAGCCTTCAAAAACTTGCTCACTAGCCAAGAGACACCCCTCGAGCGACCATCAAAACAGGCTGAATAAAGGGCGAACCCCTTAGACAGTATGTCCACACGATCATGAGAAGAAAAACGGGTCTCTTGTATACAACATACATTCACCCCGAGGCGCTGAAGGTCACGAGTGAGCCTCGCCCTGCGAGACTCAGACCTCAGGCCCCGGACATTTAAACTGGCTAACCAGAGTGCCATTGTGAAGCCGATTAGGGTTGTCCTTCAGGATAGAACATGGCTTGGGTGAGGACACCGACAGCCCGTCCCATATATCCGGACGCCATCTCATTTTCGATAGTATCATCTTGAGACAAGCCGCCGATGTCCGAAGGGTAAGTTAATTTCAGAGCCCTATAAAGGGATGGGTGAACGAAAACTGGGACCCTCCCTTTAAGTTTTTGATTAGATTCATCCGTTTCAGGGTCGAGAAGATAGGCAGCTGGGGGCACCATTTTGAGCGACGACTGGGCCTCCTCTATCATGCCCCAAATCTCCCGCGTACCCGAGCCAGTTCTGATTACAGTTAAAATTCTTCCAGCTGAAGGGAAATTAGCAGGATTTTCCACCTCCATACCATTTAATTTTTGGAAGTTCCATAGAACTTTGAGGTCTTTGGGATTTCTTGTCTGCCCAAAGACCCTCTCCGCTTGGTCCCGAGATACGCGGCAGACGTCTTCCCCTGGGAGGTAAGGTGGTTTGATGATGATTTTCTTTTTCTTTTTGTCGGTGACTGCTTGCGTATCAGGGCTCCTGACCCTTTTCTTTTGAGGTGATTGAATGGGTGTAGCCATGGGTGAGACATTGGGAGTGGTTGAAGGGGTCCATCCGGACGGCGTCCTCACCGGTGAAGGTTTAGACGAATGAATTCGTTTTGCCGGTGAGTTTGATACAGATTTGGGAGGAGGTGGTTTAATGAAGGATTTTTTTGATGCAGAAGGGGAAGACGGGGCAGAGGATAGGGGGCCCGGTGCCCCCAGCGATTTTTGCTTTTTAGCCCGCGTCTCATCTAATTTGTCCTTCAACTTTTTAAGGTCTAAAATTTTCCTCCAGCCGGGTTCATTAATCTTTTGCGCATTTGTTGCATTAGCTTCATAAGACGCCGGTAGAGGGAATGGGGCTGTAGGTGACTTTGTCTCCGGTGTCATGTTGGTACTGAGGAACCGCTGTTTGGGTCTTCCCCTTGCCCCTAACTACGAGGCGCCATTCCCCCTCGTCCTTCTCCTTAACCACACTAGTGGCAGGCGTCGGTTTCGGGAGTAATGTGGGTCTGGACCCAACCGGGGGATTTTCCTCACCGGTCCGCCTCGCAGCTAGGCCCACTACAGGTGCCGCGGATTTTAGCTTCTCGGCCAAGGGGGGATTTTGGTCGCCAGCGACCGGAACTCCAGGGGCCTTCTTTCCTGGGCAGGAGGAGGAAAGGTGACCAGTCTCTCCACACCACCAGCAAGCTGGTCTTCTACCGGTCACTATACTCCAAACAGTTGGGGACAGACTTGAAGGCCTTCTGGTCGAACATAATATCAAAAGTCCATCCCCCGTTCAAATTGTCGGAGAGAGCCCCTAAAATTTGACCGAACTGCATAAAAAATGCAGCCAGGAGCTCTCCCGAAATTTGAGGAGGAACCTCGAAGACGGCCACTCTGGTCCGCCTGCGGCCTTCATATTCCGTTCTTATGATAAAATCTTTCGTTATTAATTCTTTTTTGCCATGGCCAGGCAATCTTCTGGGGTGGGTAGCAGAATGTCCCACATGAAGAACCCTGTACCCTTAATTACTCTTTGGGGTTTTATCCCCAGGGACAAAAGTGATTTAATCACTGTGTCTTTTGTGGAGCGACAAATCTTTCTAGTTTTCTTATCGACCACAATAACGGTCACCATTCTTTTTGCGAACACATCGAGTTCCTGGACAATATCGACGAACCCATCTTTGTTAACAAGATGGGCGTACCCCCTCGCCTTATCCAAGAAATCCGCCATGTTCAGAATACAACTTGGTGGGGACTTCCAGCATGAGGGCAATTCATCGGCAGTCTTTTGTGCCTCCTTTGGCACCTCGACATTTTTACTAGTATCTCCTTTTTTGGAAACTCTAGCAACATTTTTCAAAATTGGGCTAGCATTAGCCTGCTTTTTAGTGAATTTATCTGGCGGGCCTGCTTTAGCCGCCGCCCCAAAAAGGTCTTTTTTTACATTAGACCGACTGGCTTCGTCGGCCATGGTGAATTAGAGTAGAGACTTCCACCTGCGGGTTTAAATTTTGGGGAAAGGAGTTGGGAGAAGGTAGAAAAAAAAGAGAAATTAAACAAATAAAGAAAAAGCCTGGATGCACCAGTAAATAAAAATAGCAAAGACAAAAAAATAAATAAACTGGGAAGAATAAAAAAAAACTAGATCAAACATAAATAAATAAATAGACAGGTAAGACTAAGAAAAAAAATAAAGATGGCGCTCAAAGGCTGCCGAAAATAAAAGAAAAAACAAAAACAGAAACTCCTCTCTTTTTTTTCAAAAATTCAAAAAATGTTCACGATAAAAAGAAAAGAAAAATTCTGGTTTGCAACCAGAAAAAAAAAATAAAAATAAAAAAAATAAAATAAAGGTTTGCGGCCGAAGCCGCTAAAGAAAATAAATTAAAATCAAAAGAAAAACAAACTAGTCAAACCAAAAGAAAAGAATGCGACCGAAGTCGCTAATAAAAATGACTTCAGACGGAACTCTCTGCTTCCTCTTGAGGCGCAGTATTTATTACGTTTGGAATAGCCCATTATGTTATTATGGGTAAGGTCCCATAACATATATATATATATATATATATATATATATATATATATATATATATATTAACTGATTTAAAAATATGGTTCCATCGCCACACAGGAATTACCATGTTTGAAAAAGAGAAACTAAAGATTTCAAATTCAATTTGATAATTAAATTAAAGACCCTAGTTTTGTTTCATTTTTAAGCAAATTTTGGAATAACTTATTTTGAAGTTTTATAAGCACATACATTCATAATATTTGTTTCCAAGGATACAGGGGAATCCAATCATTTTGACAAGGGGCGGTAGCGTGTACATTTATATTCAGTTTTCGATTTTTGAGTAACGTAGTAATTTTTTTATCGAATGGAGTATATAAAAATATACAAAATAAAAATGAATAAAAAATAAGCAAATAAATTAGAAAAAAAACAAGTAAAAATTAATTCAAAATAAATAAACAAATGAATAAATTACAAATCGCTCCCGCTAAAATAGCCGTTACAACAAATAAAAATAAACATAAATAAGCAAAAACAAGTAAAATAGGCGACCTAAGCAAATCCCCACCCCAATTTTTTCACCACGTTAATAAAACATAGAAAAGAATGATAAATATATAAAATAAAAAATGAAAATAAAAATCAAGTAAAATAAATTAACCCAAATAAATAAATAATTAAAGAAACCAATAACCGTTAGAATGGATTACCCACAATAAACCACAGACCCATATATTTAAAGAGTCGAGGGAAAATCCAACAATCGTGGCCTGACGATTGCGTATAACATGAAACAGCCTGCCTCCTCTGAGCGGTGACTTCAATGTTCACACACACACACACACACACACACACACACACACACACATATATATATATATATATAAAGAATTAATCACTAAAACAAGCAAAATAGAAACATTCTTCTAGCCTATGAAACAAAAAAGAATAATTCCAGAATTCCATGTTTTTTTTATTTTAATTAAAACATTCACAATATCGTAACAAAAGATTTACAGCATTTAAAAGTCGACCAAGCAATTAGAAGGAAAACCTACTTCACGCTAGGCGTCAGCTCCCAATCTATACAGACTCCGGCATACATAATTCATCACTTCAACAAAGGAAATATCAATAAACCCCGATGCCAAGTCTGTAAACATATCATCAACTTCACTCGCCTCCGGAGCTCACACAATATTCACACAATATTCATAACTTCGGCCCTGACTTGTGACAGATTAAATATTATATATTTACTTTTCTACCACAAATATAGAAAAGGAAATATATTATAGAAACTTTGATGGAATTCTGTCTTCGATTCAATAGCCATAATAAACCATCAAAGATTACAACAACGGTTTTTCTGTCGCTGTTGACTTCAACCAACCATTTCATAACATTGATGATATCAGATGCGTGCTTTTTAGCGTCTTCATTCAACAGCTGAGAAGAATGGCTCAAATCGCAGTTGAAATATATTTTCAAAATAAAAACACACATTAAGAGATTAAAAAAGGATTTAGGTTTACTCAGAAAGTATAATTTCCACAGGGATACCTTTAACCAACAACAAAATATCCTTTAAAGAGTAAGTCCCACTTCTTTGTTTATTCCCCATCTCGTTGAAAAAAGACAGGCGTGTCCAAAAATTCCGACTTAACATCTTTCTCTTCGTTCTTTATTTTAGTCTAAAGACTGATTGATATATAATAGATATCATCAAATTTATTGTCATTATTGTTATTATTTTGTTGGCATTTTATTTCTCAAATTTTATTAACCAGCGTATTAAATCTCTCTCTCTCTCTCTCTCTCTCTCTCTCTCTCTCTCTCTATATATATATATATATATATATATATATATATATATATATATATATAAGTTTTAAAATAATAACTATAAATATAGTTTTAAGGTATGCTATATTATGGGAAAATTGCTCAATATCGATAGAGCGTATGTAAATATAAAATGTAAGTGAACATTGAGGTCAGCACCAAGCGGCAACAGTGTCTGTTTCATGCTTGAACGCAATCTGCATCGCCTGAATATATATATATATATATATATATATATATATATATATATATATATATATATATATATATATATATAATGAAAAACAAACCACTTTAAGGTACCATTACGATAATTTATTTCACCCAAATCCTTTTTTAAGGATTCAGGATCATCAGGTAAAACTTCCAACAACGAATTGAGAGGAAAAATGGGATTAGAAATTGGTGGGTAGTGTAATTTTTGTAATTTAATAGAGGGGGTTGAGAGTAGTAGTTAAACAGACAATATAAAGTATAGGGAGGGGTTAATTTTATATCTCTCTTAAGTATGTTTTATATTGGAGTAGGAGGAGTGACAGAACCTTGAAAAGGATTTAGGTGAATGGTACCTTAAAGTGGTTTATATATATATATATATATATATATATATATATATATATATATATATATAGAGAGAGAGAGAGAGAGAGAGAAGGAGAGAGATAAAGAGATAGATAGATAGATAGATGTACACACATATATGTGTGCGCGTGTGTGTGTGCGTGTGTCTTCACGCAACGTGTGTGTGTAACCGTTATTCCACTCAGCATCGCATCTGAAATGAACTAAAAATTCTTTTAGATAAGTAGAAAGATGCGTTGCTGGAGATGGTGGGATAAGCGTTACAAAA
The DNA here is from genome assembly GCA_963932145.1 of Acanthosepion lycidas. Classification (NCBI taxonomy): domain Eukaryota; kingdom Metazoa; phylum Mollusca; class Cephalopoda; order Sepiida; family Sepiidae; genus Acanthosepion; species Acanthosepion lycidas. The sequence goes on from OZ010587.1 coordinate 116,108,712, forward strand.
CTGAGGTTATATTCACTTTGCCCTAACGCTATTTGGAAAGAAATGAGTCCACTTCTCCCTGCGCTCTCACCTATCATCAGATATCTTGGAAAAAATGTTTCGACAGCGTATTCCAAGATGGTTTACCGAAAAGCGAATACATAATTAGCAACCAGGAACATCACTCTCCCATAACTAATTTTCTTGTTCAAGAATTAGCAGCTGAATTCTGATCACTGACAGAAACAATGCAGATATTATTATTATTATGACTTTAGGTAATATGAGATAGCGTTCGTTGTATATTAAGTGACATGGCCCTCTTCAGCATTTTTCTTGAATTTTGTTCTGCTGTTTTCAGTTCTTCCACATATTTCTAGATCTCTCAACCTCTTTCTTCTTCTTATTTACTCATTCAGTGTTCCCGCCAGAATAACCGCTTATTTTGAAGATGAAACGGCAGCAAGTTATCTCAATACACCAACATTCTCTCTAGTATCATAACAATTTTTTGCTATGATGTCACCTGGATGGTTCCAACTCTTACTTTGAATTCCAGTTCCTACAGTACTTTTCTTCGCCTTTTTGAGACAGTTCCCACCATTTTAATATCGACTAGTATGACTATCATCTTCCTATTCCACGCATTTCTCAGTACTCCCAGTGGTAGGGTCATTATACTTATATATGTTTTCAGTTTTATTTTATTTTGACTTTATATTTACTAAATGGTTTACCAGAACAGCTAAATCCAATGTCTGGTATGATCCTGTTTACAACTATTAGATCCAGTCTCCTGGCCTGGATTGGAGGATCCATCTGAATGTCAATCTCCTAAAGGATTGTATATTTCATCTATTAGGACATATTCTGATCTTATATTATTGGTCAGTATGTACAGTATGTAATCTCTTGCACAATTCCAAGTGGATTATCATTCCCACTCAGTTGTGCCTATTTTTGCATTCTTTCTGGGTTAATTTATTACATTCACTGATTATATGATTGACAGTTTATATTTGCTGCTATATATTTTAACTATCTTGGCCGTTATATTAGGTTGGTGCAAAAATAATGACGTAATAATTTCGTTTTTTGACGTATTTTTGGAATTTTCCGTAAGAGAATCGTTTCCCGTTTGATTGAGCTGCTTAAAGGCATATATTCAAAGCTTAATTTTTCTTGAGATATGCAAATTATACCAATAAAGACTAATTCAACCTAATCATCTAAACGTATTAGCAGATAATACAAATTTTTTCTAGAAAAATAACGTATAAATGTTTTTTGCTGCATAAGGTTCCACCTATTGCATGCATTATGCTGTTCTATGTTTGTTGAGAGATGGCATTATGAGTGTTTAGTTTTAACTTCATTTTGAAAAGATCGCCTTGATTATATTTTTAGAGATGCATTATTTAAAATTGTCAAATAAGCGTTTTTAACGAAAGTTAAAAATTTTCGGCATACTATACATTTTATATTAAGAAAGAAAAAGTATATATAGTTTATGGAGAAAGTACTGCGTATAATCTAATGTATTAAAAGTGGTATGCAAATAATGCATGGTCAGATCGACCGGTTGAGAAATTAGTTGAGAATAATCAATAGCCTACGATACAAGAGATGGCTATCCAAAAATATCCAAATTTCGAAAATAATTTGTATCAACTTAGTTTTTTGGTCACTTGGATGTGTTTCATCAACATAAAATCTACTCCCATATTTCCGTTTACGATTCGATGCTTAAACAATCCCAAATTGTTGAACTTGATATTTTATAATGACTGCTTAAAGCGAATTTTGCATGCCTGCAGTTGTACTTTGTCAAGTGAATTCTTGTATATTCATAGAAGGAAGTTTCTTCAATTAATATTGAAAACTTCGAGGTTAAATTGTCTTGTTGACATTACGCATCGAAGTCCGGATCATGCGATTTTTGGAGTTGTTTTTTTTTTATGAGGAATATTTAATCTGAATGGACTGATTGTCTTAGAAAAGTGGAACTCATTTTGATTTGGAATGAAACTATGTAAATAAAGTTGAAAAGTTACCTCTCGGGACAAATTTTTGGCCTGATCCAATCTGTCTTAACAAATCGTGAAATGAAAATTATCCTGAATCGCCACTCTTCTAGATCCTTTTGTACTAAACGCAGGTGTCCCCAAGCGCTCTATCGTTGGTCCTACTTCATTTCCAATTTTCTTTAACGACCTTCTCGATAGTCCCAGCCCTAAACTTGGTATTTATGTTGATGTCAACCATTTACTCCTGTCTCGATAGTAATTTTGACCAGTTTGATACGGTCAAATTGCCAGCTTATGTTGTAAACGAAATTCAGTCTGTTATTAACTTGGGCAAAGACTGGATTGTTAATTTTAACGCCCCCAAAACAAAACCGCCCTGTATTAATCATCTGAGATACGCCTTCCATCAATATAGCTGAGGCTAACATCCAGGTGACTCGTTGCGCCTTCTCGTGCTAACATTATCGGCTGACGTGATGTGGAAAGACCACATTGAATCTATTGCTAGGTCAGTTTCTAAGACATTTTTCCAAAATCTATCTAACATATCTATAAGTGTACCATTAGTCTATGCTGAGAGTATTGCTGCCATTTATGATCCGGTGCTCCTACTATATTTTTAGAGATCTTTAGTAATAGTGTTTTCTATTTTTTCCCTAGCTGTAACCCCTTGTGTCTTAGTAGCTTTACTGCCTTACTCACTGGCATAACACACTATAGCACGGATGAACTGAGTAGACAAAAATTTCGATAGTCTTTTTATGGCGTTCAAATCTACATCATCCAACTTACCACATTTGTACTAAGCTGGCTAACTTTCCAAAGAAGTTTCAATGCTACACATTAAACATTAAAACACGTGTATTTCATTTTGGGTACTTGAAAAAGCTTTCATTTTGCATTTATTATTACATCACGGACCCTCTGTCATCCCCTCTCTCTGTATAAAGTTATACGTTAACGCCCTAAACTTTACTTTCTATTACAGTATATATCTTCATAGCTTTCTCTTTATTTCTCTTTCTCTCTCAAACTATTTCTCTCTTAATTTATTACCGAATGGCTCTGCTCATATATGTATTAGCCTCTCGCTTTAATTGCTTTTTATATGAATGTTGCTTACTTTCTTTATAACTTAAAATATATTTTTTATCTTGCTCTCTTTTTTATGACGTGATGTTCTTGCATCATTCCAGGAATGACGGGAGTTTATCTCCCATCTTGTGTTTGAACGGCTGTTTCTACCAAGGCATGTCTAGCTTTTGTTTGAATCTCTTTATGTCCGTTTCCTTTTCTTTTCTTTTTCTTTTTTTCTCAGGACTATCTTGTACTTTATTGTAAATTTGCATCCTTTCTTTTATTTAACATTCTCGATTACGAAATTGCTTGTCCTGTCCGTCTTCCTGCGTCTACTCTTTCATTTTATTTTTCATTCTCTATTATCTTTTAAAATATTTGTAATCATTCTCTCTATGTGTTAGACAGAGTGTCTGTGTGTGCGATTGTATGTGTGTGTGAGAGAGAGAGAGCGCGAGAGAGCGCGAGAGAGAGCGATAGAGAGAAAGAGACAGCATGCGAAGAAATAGAGAAAGGGTTTGACTGGAACTCATTATTTTTAAACCTGCTGTTCGACATTCAGATGATGTACAGATTGTGTTTTTTAAAAAACAATTTCGAAGGATTTCCCAAAATAAACGTAGACAATTCCAACGGTCTGGAACATTTATTGCGAGTCAACATTTCTATGAATTTTTTTTTAGGGGGAGAAGTATTATGCATTGAAAAAGAAGAAAGACGTAGCAAAACCATTGCATAGATAGAATGTACCTACTGTTTCTTGAAAAACGATTCAGCAAAATATACCAAAGAATAAGATTAAGCATAATTCGAAAGAAATGAAGAAAAAAAGATTAGAAAAGAAAATGGTTTGTTAAAAAAGAGAAAGAAATATAAGTAGGATATCAAAAAGATAACATAAAGTTAGTAGAAATGAAAGAAAGAAGGAAGGAATTGAAAGTGTTTGAAAAGAGGAAGGAAAACAAACGAGAATGATGAAATATAAAAGAATAGAAAGAATTAAGGTAAGCAGAAATCTGTGAAATAACGAAGGAAAAAAGAAAATAGGCACGAGAGAAAAAAGAATAAAAATAAACAGAAAAAAAGAAAGAAGGGGGTAATTAGGAGAGTATATTATATCTGAAAAACAAGTGTAAAAGAAAATAGAGAAAAGAATGACTGTAGGTTAAAATACAACAAATAAATGTATGGATGGATGGAAGGAAGGAAGGAAGGAACGAAGGAAGGAACGAACGAACGAACGAAAGAAGGAACGAAGAATGGAATTAAATTATGAAAGCGAAAACTGAAACTAAATCCGGGCAACAAACTTTTCAAATTTTAAAAAAGTAAAGAATAATGAAATAAAATATGTCCGAAAAAAAAAAAGTGAGAGAAAGAAATGAAAATCAGTGTGAAAAAAGAAAAGAAGGAGAAGAATAAGAATTGTTGAAAGTAAGATGCGATAAAATAAGGGGGCAAAGAAGGAAACAGAAAGAAAATGAAAAAGAAAGACATAAAAGTAAAGAAAGTTACCAGTAAGAAAAACAAAAAGAACAAAAATAAGAGGTAATGAAAAGAAATTTAATTAAAACCTAAAGAAATAAAAAGAAAAATAAAGCAAGAAAGCAAAATATGAAAAAAATGTGAATAGAACGAAATGAAAATAAAAGAGATTTTAAGAATAAGGAAAATAAAATTACCCCCACCCCGAAAAAAAGTACGAAAGAACAACCGACTTAAATGAAAGATTGAGAGATCAAAAGAATGAAAAAGGGGCAAGGAACGAGCTTGATGCGATAGAAGGCGGTGATTAGAGTTTTTATTGTACTTTCCGATCGTAAGAAAATATTGACATTTCGAAACGTTTTTTACTCGGACGACAAGCAAAAAGAAAAGCCGTCATTAGATTCACAAATGGTAACAATCAAAGCATTCACTGTGAGCCTTTAAACATAAACTTGCTTTAGAATCTCAATAATTTTATTTGTTTAGGTGAAAAGCACCGGTCTCTGATTATATTGATTTTTATACAATTCATTTTCGATAAAGAATTGTATAAAATCCAATATAATAGCTATATTTGGCAAAATCAAGAATTCCCTGAGCTGTTTTTTTTTCAGACAAAACATAGTTCTTTAAGGCTTGTATCAGGTTTTGACAAAATAAATGGCCATTTTGAACCACAAGCTTAAAAACGATGTAACAAGGCTTAAACGCAACTTTATTACTGGAAGTGAACGCTATCAGAATCAGCAAAATATTGCCAACTCCCTGCACGGAAGTTTATAACTTCACGATAAAAGCAGGTTAGAGGATTCAAAATATTTTTAACTGTTCCGTGACGCATTTAAAGTTAGAAAAAATGGTAAACGGTAGGGGACAGACTTGATTAACAGGGAAGTGAGGAACATGATTTCGGTGCCGAATTGCATCAGTTGTGTGCTTTGTTTTTATTGTCTTGTTTTTTATACTGCAGAGAGATAGGTTATTTCTAATCACAATAGCTGGATAAAACGTTTGTAACATTTAGCGCCAGTTCCAAATCTCAATAACAGGACTTTGCTGTGATGACCTGACCAGGTTACAAGAGTTTAATTCGTTACAGCTCCACCAAACGGTCAAGAGAATATTGGGTCGGGTGGCATTTGGGTTGCGGAAAGTTGAGGAGGTAGCAACTTTTTCAACCTGAAGAAAGCTACGTTTCTGATTATCACACAGAAAACATTTTCTTTCACAAGATGCACACGATAAAAATAGGGCACTGTTTCAAACGAACAGATTACAGTAAGTATAAAATTGTGCATGTTGCTGATCCTCAGTCAAATCATAGAAAAACATATTTTTCATTTTCTTCTCTTTCCTGAGGTATTATTAGATGACTTTTGACTATTGTATAGACTATCCTCAACTTTGCTCCCAATTCTTGAGTATTTTGGGATTAATTTCTACGAAAGTCTTCATTTTTTCATTGTTGAGTGATAACTTGCGATCACGGCCATAATTATCTTAAAGATCCAGATCACCAGAAGCGAAATATTAGTGGCAACGGGAAACGTTCCGAAGTTAAATTAGCACACACATTCATTGTTTGATAACTTGAACCCATGAAGCATAATGACGTAAAAGTTATATTTATTCATTTTTGCTCTGATGCTCAATAAAAAGTAGTTAAAAATTCTAACAGTGAAAACAAGAGGCTTAGAGTTTTTTAAATAATATATAGTTGTACATATAATCAGGAGGGTATGATTTGAAAGACCGAAGAAGTACCAGCCATGCGATAGTTTATAAATGATTCACTATTGGAAGTGGACAACCATTGGAGACGGACCGGGACGAATTTTTTCAGCTCATGTCAGTCAATCCACGGTTGATCAGTCGGTAGTACGGTTTGAGTCGTTTGGCCGTAATCGACAATATCGGAAAATGAATGTAGTATTCACTGACAACCGAAATCGCCGTTTGTACATGCGAACGTCTTTCACTTCCTTAAAGTGTTCAAATGTATATTTGAATATTATGATCACAGATAGTGAAAATAGATGAGGTGTATATGAAAACAACAGAGTTTATGAATTCTTTGAGGTGGATGAAAGTAATTATTTTGAAGAAACAATGTTAAACTATTTTAAAAAATTGCGAATATTGTATTCTTTGAACTTGGATAACTTTAAGGAACTTTATATCCAACCCAATATTTGCCCGTATGTTTTATGATGTACGTGCTTTACATTTGTCTCCATGTGTGTATACGGGTTCTTTGTGCCTGTAAATTTGTGAGTGTGCTCTTGTATGTAAATCTGTAAATGTGTGTGTACGCTGATACTTTTGAATACGTATGTATTTACGCGTGTATTTTTGTGAGTGTGTATGTTCAGGTTTATAGAAAATGCGCCATATTGTTTGAATAATAATATTATTATATCAGAACTTTCCGTAGTCAACACGCTGAGATTATTTTAGATAAGAAGAGATTTTTAGATTATTTTCTGTCTTCTTGCTTCATTTTCAAATACAAATCATTTCATGGTGTCAAACATCTTCCCTAAAATAGCTTTTCTCGAAAAGCTAAAATAAGATAAAAACTGATTAAGCCCTTTCTATTTTGTTGACTTCAGCATCTTAGCCCCAGTTGATAATTAAGTGGTTAGAGAATTGGACTGAGGATAAAAAAGGTTAATGTTCAAGATTAGAGATCACATATTACAATTTATAAACATACTTATGAAGAATAAATGAAACAATTATTTTAACATTTTGATAACACACGACGCACATGGCATTTGCGTGTTTTCTTTGAGGTATATGTGCTTTTATTTCACAGTTTTATTTTGGGTAATATAAATAGCCGCGTTTTGTTAACCCCCAATAAAAATGTCGACAATGTAAGTTTTAGAGTTTTATATAATAATGCCAATGCTATTACTGTAATTCTTAAAGTTTAATAAATTTAATTTTACCTACCAAATTGGAGAATAAGTAGTCACATATGCCATTTTCTAATGGTAACCTCCTCTCCCACAAAAAATATAGATCATATTAAATAACTGCACATATATTCAAGAGAGAAGTGAATATGTTAAATATGCTTTTGCTAGAATAAAATAGTGGTTGGTGGATTATCTCTCGACTAACGGATGCCCGTAACAGAAAGTGCTAACCATGAAATAAATAATGTGCTTTATAGCTATGAAATGATTATGAATCGTCTCTATTTTTATGTGCATCATTCAAGCCGTACAGTAATTTCACTATCTTATAAAATCGCGTTCGTTTAGATTTTCGGATATAAAATAAGAAAGCACAATGAATGACGAGAAATCATATTTAAGACTAAATGGTGTTAAGGTAGAGAATAAAGAACTTTATTATGCATGGTACGCAAATTCTATAACCATTGAATCACCAGAGTATTGTTAATGCATGTGTCTAAATTAATGTTATGAGACTTAACTCGAGCATTAGTGAGGTGCCTATGTTAAATCGAAATTTAATCTCCCATATTTATTAGCGGTTCACAAATTATAGTATCGTGAAGTACGAAGACTACCGTAAAATCAATTATAAGGCTAAAAATCAAATTCTTTATTTCGTCAAAGTTGTAACGACATATTCTTTGTCTGCCATTTATTTTACAGTAGATGCAAGAAGGGAAGGGAAGGAAATGTCGCGTTATTTCTGGTGCTTTTTTCTTTCAGCTCCTTCATTTCGTGTCGACACCAACATCTCATATATTAAGAGGAAAATCTTGACAATTTTAAAGTATATAATAGACCATAAAATAGATCATAAAAGATATAAAAACAAAATCATGAACATCTTGCTTTATTTAAGATCAATTTTAGATAATATTTATAATAAGATTCAGGTAATTCAAAAATTTGATAAAAAAATGAAACTACCGAAATATTTGTAATTGATGTCGGCTTGTTGGTTTTCATACCTTAATCGGCAATGTGCTGTTTCATTAAGATTGCTACTCAAGTATACAGTGTGAAATGTTCAAAACCCATTGGAATATTAGTCTTCATTATCAATCTCGGATGTTTCTTAATGGTCGTAGAATGTAAAAATAACGTGAAAGTTTCAGTAAAATTCGTCCAAAAGAAGATTAAACTAATAAAAATTAATAATAAGATTTACTTACCTCCTGTATGATGAATACTGTTTACACTGTTTTATTTGCCGCTTCGCACTATCAGTCTTGAATTTATTTGAAAGTAATTCACTTTCTTTTAAGATTTCATAAAATAACGATTCAAAATAATGATGTTCTGCTTCAAGATTTGTAACATGATTTCCATCCCGGTATCGTGATAATTATCTGTTTAACAAATTTTTCTACCTCTCATCATGGTCGATTTATCAAAGAGGTGACTTTTTGATAATATCGAGAAGACCAGCGTTGGGAAGTGCCTGAAAGCCATGACATGGATTGACCCAACAATTGTGAGTGAAATTGGCTAGACGAAAATGTTCGGATGGTTGGTTCGGATGCTATGCAATGGTTGTGTTAGCATTCGTGACGGTGTCTTTGAGCGTGCAGGTCGTATTCAAATATGTGACCACACTAAATTGTGTGTTCTCTCTCAGAAACTGTAGTGGTGTTACAGTATAAGCTATGCGTTGGCTATTTGAGTGTTAAACAAAAACAAATACGCCTGATCAAGCGTCTGCTACTGGGATTATTTAGCCATTTTAGTAGACAGGCCTACTCGGAAAAGACTATACTAGAAATTTAAATACAACCATACTACAAATGTAGTCACACACACAGAAATATAAGAATGGGTAGGATAAAAAAATGAACGCACATATACTTGCACATACATATATATAATATATTTCTCCTTCAGGTGTTATAAATACCGCGTTCAATGTTGTGAAACAGTGCTATAAATATATATTAGTGAATATACATAATATCCAACGTCGATAGCCCGACTCGGAGTTTCATGCAGTTCTTGCAATCTTCAGGTGCAAATATAATCTGATCTCTTTTAATCGGAGTCAGTATATTTGAGCAGGTCCTTAGATTTGTGGATACATGTAGATATTCATTGGGATCTCGTGTTCAGCAAGGTAGAGTTATTTAAGTGTTTTGATAGAATAAGCTTTTCCAACAAACACAAGTTACATCTGTCTTCCATTCCATTGAATGGTTTAGCTTTCGCGATTATCTCTTAGCTAATAGTTGGGTTCTTATGGCTGTTTTTAATCGCCAAGCATACTTTAAAAGTGTTGTGCAGTTTTTTGTTTTTGATATTGCTCAGTGCTCTTGTGGTGATAAAAAACGCGATTTCCAGTTATTCTCCGTGGATCCAAAGTAATGTGTAACATTATCATCTGAATTGATCCTAGCTCTGTATATTATGCCTTCAATCATGTACTTGCCATTTAACAGACGTGTTGCGTTTTTATGGCCGTTGTATTGACTTTTAGTAGGATTATTTTTTAGTGTTTTGTTTGAGAGCTTGCTTAATATATTATTGTTATGTTGGGATATGTCATTATCTATGTTTTTGTACAGCTATAGCTTACCTTAATGTTATTTTTAATGAAAATCTTTTTTAGTGTTGGAGAATGACCGAAGTGTTTGTGAATTAAATAACCATGATGTTGTTTTGGGATAGGTTGAGCAGTCGGTATTGGGGGTTATTTAGGAAATTCTGCTTGTGGTCGTTAATCGTGACTAAAGCCTGTTTGTAAAGTTTAAGGATTCTATCGTCTATTTTAAGTTCAGTTGGTATAGCTTTGGCATAATGGTTAATAACTTTTCCCAGTTTTAATCCGCTTTTTTATAGAATTTACATACTTCTGTAGTGATGGATTTGTGGTATAATTCTGCGTCAATGTAATAGTCTTATCCGATTTGATAATTGTCTCATCGGATTTCTTGATCTTATCGATGTCTCTTCTCGTAGATCATTGTAAAAAAAGAGATTTATCCTCCTTTATATATTGTTTACTTTTAAATCGAACTTTTTTTCAATTATTTAATTTTTTTATTCTTCGCCTTTCGAACTTAAGAATTTGAATGATATAAATTATTAATAGTTAATTCTAATATCTTATGCAACAACAATTAAATAAACAAGCTTTTGCACATAATTTTGAATCACCACCACGAGAACGCGAAATATATAACGGTCAGATTATATTTGCACCTGAAGATTGCAAGAACTGCATGAAACTCCGAGTCGTGCTATCGACGTTGGATATTATGTACATTCACTAATATATATATATATATATATATATATATATATATATATATATATATATATATATATATATATATATATATATATATATATCATTATTTTGTTTTAAAAATATGATTCCATTGCAACACAGAAATTACTATGTTTCTAAACAGGTCTGCAGTATTTAAGCTTAATTCCAATATTAAACCATAACCACTGTGTGGCAGTTTCATCCTCAAGCCTTGTTTTGGAATAACTATGGTATGGAATGTCTTAATCATTTATAGTTTTGAATGGAGGTGTAATATGGGGTTTGTCTTTTTTCTTTATCAAGGGGTCACTGCTTTGATGGAAGTAGTGGTGTTTGTGTTATGTCAAGTTTTTGGAGTCGTGTATGGTTGTTTTTTTTGTCTGGCTACAATGGCTAATCTTATCAGCAGTCCCCCTTGTAAGACTAACCTATTGATGTTGTAGTTCTGATAGTTTTTGGTGAAAACTGCACATTATTAAGTTTCCAAAAAACAAAAGAAATCAAATAAATGAGATAACGGGATTTTGTCGACATCAACAAATATTCGCCTTAAATAATTAGCATTTTATAAAAAGAATAAAAAATTTCAAACTCAAGAAATAGGTTTAAAAATATAACCCAATCATAATCTTAAAACCCCTTTAAGGAGTCATCAACAAAAAAATAAACACCAAAAACTATCAGAACTACAACATCAATAAGTTAAAGTCTTAGCATACAGTAATAAAAAAGAAAAACTGAACTACTACATCAATTAGCTAGGGTTTTAGCAGGGGGTCTGCTGATAAGATTAGCCATTGTAGCCAGACAAAAAACCCCAACCCAACCTTACACAACTCTAAAAACTTGACATACCACAAGCACCCCTACTTCCATCAAAGCAGTGACCCCTTGATAAAGAAAAAAACAAATCCTAGACCACACTTCCATTCGAAATTATAGATGAGTAAAATATTCCATACGATAGTTATTCCAAAAGAAGGCTTGAGAATGAAACTGCCACCCAGTGGTTATGGTTTAATATTGGAATTAAACTTAAATACTGCTAACCAGCTTGGAAACATAGTAATTTCTGTGTCGTGATGGAATCATATTTTTTTTTTTAATAATTATAATCTAGGCTCTACAATAGGCTCTACATATATCAATATATACGCGCGCACACACACACACACACACACACACACACACACACACACACACACATATATATATATATATATATATATATATATATATATATATATATATATATATATATATAGCGTCATAATTTAATTTAAGGGTGTAAACATACTAATCTTAAAATCTGTACTAAAATTTTGCTTATTTGAGCGTGTACGATCATTAAACTTCTTTTCTTTACCTAGGCAGAGCGCAGATAAGAATGGAAAGTTTTAAAATTACGATACGTTAAAATTCTTTATGGAGAAATACAGCAAAAGATAGATAAAAGAGAGTATGCGGTAAAAATATTTTAGCGTTTTTTATTTCTTTTTGTGTATGAAACTACTACATGCTTGGATAAGAGTTGGATTTTTAAAAATGGTTTGGCAACGAACATTGGAAGAGAGAAGGAAGGGAATGGGAAATCAAGTAGTGGGTTCTGACTTTCCTGAAAAGGTGTCTGTCGTAGCACGATGTTTAACAAACCTATCTCAAATATCATGCTCATTTGTGCTTTCAATTCTCATTGTGTGACTCATTAGTGTAACTCTGTACTAATCTAAGTTTGACAAAAGGCTCTCATGTTTTGTGAACCTAATTTGTGAATTATTGTTTAGCTAAGTCTAGCAGAAGGCCACATTTGTCAGGTATTCAATGTGGGTCAAACCTACGAAATGATTCCCGAAAAGAGTTTGCTAAAGTTCGTGTTATGAAAGAGGTCTGTGCCAATGTGTATTCTTTTAATCATATCACCCTATGCAAGGCAGTAAAGCCACTAAGACACAAGGTGTTACTGAGTGTGAAAAAATAAGAAAAAAGATAGTCATTATTAAGGAGCAAGAACAATAGAAGACTAATCAAGAAAACAGTAGATAACGATTGACATTGCATTTAAATGTTTGAGGATTAATGTTGGTTGGTAAGAAAGGAGCCAGAAGAGAGTACCACAAGTGAAAAGCGTGAGTAAAGAAACTGTTAGCATAGAACTTACGGTTACATCTATCATATTCAACTGTGAATTGATGAGACCTTTCCGCCAGTCTAGTACTGCGCTTAAATTTATGTATCAGTATGCACCCAAGCGCGTGTTTGCGTACTTTTCTGAAACACATACATTTTTATGAAGCTGTTCAGCAATAATTTATTAAAATGACTCATTTCTCTATGACTTTCCGAAGCAGCGTGTCCTTACTGCTATACCTGGGTTTCTTTACCACGTTTTAGCTGCTATATATTCCAGTACTACATAACTCAGGAATTAAATTCACGATGATATACAATCTACATAAAGGAGGCGCTGAAAAGTTTACGTCCCGACATATTTTTCAAAAACTTACTAAATGATCACATAATTTCCTTTTGAAATAGTTTCTTGCCGAAACCTTTTCAGCACTTCCTCGTACATATTTATTAAACTTAGGTTAGTAAGATGATCTTGTTAATCACGTAATGTTACAGTAGAATGGGCTGGTAGTATAATAACAAATGACAGAAAGTGTGGCACAGGAACTTCGAACAAAATAATATCAAAAACAAAAGAAAGAGTGCTAAACTGTTATTTAATGTCTAATCTCCTTACGATTAAATAAAAAAAAAATACGGTAAATGAAAATTAATTAAAAAATGTATAATGCATTCTCTGATATATCCTATGGTTTTAACAAAAATGCTCTCTTAATCATGTAGTAGTCTATTATTCAAACTGGCCAACTCGAATTCTAGAAATGGCGTCATAGCAATTTGCAATGTTGATTAAGTAGGCTGTGCTACTTTTAAATGGAAAATGCTGACCTCTGATTTGGGTAGGGTACAACTGAGAAATTAGGCAACTCCCGACTGCTATCTGAAGAATGCCAGGCGTGCTTTACTCTCTTCTAAGGTTAATAGAAAGCAATTGTTTGAGAAAATTGCTAAAAATATTATACCTCAAAAGGTCATTGTATTTCTACTGTATTATAATCCAAAATAAGTCTGTCTGACAACCGGATGCCTCTCGTTTCATATCATAAACCCCTTTGTTCCTTTGCAAATCACTGCAATGGGTTTGCAAGAATAAATTAGAAAAATAATGATTTTTGATCAATGCCGGGACTTTTATTGACAAGAGAACTTGGTAAGGTGGAGAAATTGACGCATTCATATTCTTTTACTTCCCTTTCTCTTAGATGAAGCACTGTCACTTATTACTTTTTGGTTAACACGCCTTTCTATTTAATTTCTGTTTCTTATATCACAACTCTCGGGTCATAATTACCATTAAATATCTATGAAATTATATATTGGATGAAGATATTAGTTCGAGATAAACATTTGGATGAATATAAAACATTAGAAATATTGTAGAAACTACTGAGAGAATTATTGTCACATGATTGCCATTATGTCTGTACTGATTCCGTATGTTTTCCGTTTTTACGCTTACTTTCTTTTGCTAATCCATTTAATAATGACCAAGTTCAACTGTAGAAAAAAGACGGAAGCTTTCTTACTTAAAATGGATATGGAACCTGTTTCTTCGAAATATATTAAAATTCCAGAAACAAGGCTATAACTTAACTGACTTGCGCTCACGCCAGACCTTTTTATACAAACAGAATTTGGTACAAAAATGTCTTTGGATACCGGAAAAGACTCTCGCGAATACATGCATTTCCGAGTGTTAGAATCTGGGGAAATAAAACGATCCGTAAAAAGAATCTTAGAAAAGATACTTAACCGAGTGAATAAAAATATCAAAGAATTGTCTTATGTTTGATAAAAATTCTGTAATGCGACACATTTTCTTTTATTATAATTTAGTACCAAATGATCTGCCATTTGAGAATACAGCGCTAAAATAAATACAGATTTCCGCTGGGATCCAAACAATCCATAGCCATCCAATGTATGGTAGCTCACTCTGACGGGGAGGAACTTGGAGCATGTTACTTTCTCTTCAACGGTTAGGTAACTATAAGAGTACGTAAATGTGATAAGTGGTGTAAAGTTTATCGATTCAGAAATCGTAATCGACTGACCGAAATCAAATTTCGATAATGATTGATTATATTGATATTAATATATATGGAGTATAAATACAAATTACTCAGAGTTTTGTTCTTTTGGCATGCTACAACAGGGCAGAAAGAATAAAATAAAGTGGTGAATGAGTCTCGAAACCATGTTTCACTACAGGATGCGAAAGAGTTTTCAAATGATATATACAGGGGTTGGACAAAATAATTGGAACACTTGTTAAATTCAAAGAAAATTTCTTTAATATGGAGTTGGTTCTCCTTTAGACTCACAGACAGCTTTAATACGTCTAGGAATGGAATCATACAGCTTCCTGACTTCATACAGAGGAATTTTCAGTCATTCTTCCATTAAAACCTTCTTCAGCTCTTAAACGACACGACGGTGGAGGATAGCGGCTCCAAAATGCACCACAAATGTTCAATAATATGGATATCTTGAGATTGGGGAGACCACTCCATGTGTTCTAGCTCACTTTCATGCTCTTCATACAATTTATTAACCACTCGAGCATTATCGTCTTGGCAGTCACCATCAGGGAATAAAGTCTTGGCCATTGGATGAACATGATCTCCCAAAATGTTCAGGTAATCTTTGCTGTTGATTCTACCATGCAGGGAAACTATTGGACTGAGACATTTCCATGATATGGTGGCCCAAACTATCACTGATCCACCTCCATACTTCACTGTTGGAAGAAGGCAGTCAGGGTTGTAAGCTTCTTTGGGCTGCCTCCACACATAAACTCGCCCTGAAGTTGGGAAAAGAGAAATACTGGACTTGTTTGAGAATATAACTTGCTTCCATTGGTCTGCAGACCAGGCATTGTGATCTCTGAACCACTTCAACCTCTTTTGAATGTTGCGAGTGGAGAGAAGAGGTTTCCTCACAGCGGCTCTTCCATGATATGGTGCCTTATGGAGCTCACGGTGAACAGTTTTAGTAGAAACTGAACTATTCAGATGGTTATTCAACTCAGCAGTCACTTTGGCCGCATTTGTCCCATGAATTTTTGCCACATTGCGTTTCAATGCACGTCAGTCCATGTCAGTAAGTTTGCAAGTCCGGCCCGAATTGCTACGGTTGATAGAGGTCTTGCTCTGTTTCTCGAATTGCATCAATGTTCTTGATATGGTAGCTCTTGAAAAACAAAACAGTTCAGCAACCTTAGTGATCCAGGTTCCTGCCATGCGAACTCCAACAATTTGCTCTTTTTGGAACTCGGAGATACTGATCGAACTTATGCAACGCAAAAACACCCTTTATTGTGTTCCATCCTCATACTTCAAACCAATGCTTAAGGAAGGATTCGAGACGGAGTAAAACTATTTTGACTGATTTCAACCATCCACTATTTTTTCGCGGTGCACAATTACAGACACGAAAGAAAATGTTTAATATATTACTTAAAAATTGAAAATTAAAGACGAATACTTTATAGAATACCATCATAAAATAATGTCACATACTTTAGGCATCCAAACCGCAGAAAATAATCTAAATAAATGAATTAAGTAAATAATAAATAAATTAGCAAACTAAGAATGAACACAGAAACATAAATAAAATTAAATAATAATAATAATTAATAAAGTAATCAATAATAAATAATGAGTAAAAAGTAAACAAACAACATTATAAGATAGCAGCAAATAACCACATTCGGATCCATAATTATTTCTACTCAATAGCCCACGGAATAATTGGAAACATAACCGCTATCGCCAACCCAATAACTGTCAGGATAATACAATAGACCTTACTACCCATAATGCATCAACATATATAAATAGTTGAGCCAAAACACATAGCCTGCACTGAATGATAAAATAGATTGTCGCCGCTTGGTGTTTACCTCAGTGTCCACTAATCTATTTACATACTGTCTATCTCTGGTACTGTGCACTTTTACCCATAAATATAGCATGTCTTAAAACTATATATATATATATATATATATATATATATATATACATACATGTATGTATGTGTGTGTATGTGTGTGTATGTGTCTATGTGTTTGTGAGACTGTGACTGTGACTACTACTAGTAAAGCTGTAAAACAGTACAACCTGTTTCAGCCAACAGAGAGGCTCATACCGAAGAAGATATGTAAACCACCATGAATCTTTTTGCTGATGCATGTAAGTCTTTTGGGATTACTATCCGTTTGAGGAAGACCAAGGTAATGTTCACACTACCTCCTGGTCAACCATATCATGAACCAAAAATACTTGTGGATAGCCGGAGGCTGGAGGTGGTGGATATCTATGTATACCTTGGAAAACACACTATTACGAGATGGGATGCTAAATGCTGAAATACTTCACCGCATTGAGAAAGCTGTTAAATCTTTTGCATGCTTGGAGAAGCGGATTTGATCTGACAGAAACATCACACTTAACATCAAGGTAAATGTTTATGACTCATGTTTTGACTGCCCTATTTAACTCTTCAGAAACATGGACTACATACAGACGTCATATTAACACCCTTGAAAGAATACACCAAAAGCTCACCAGAAGAATCATGAATATTTCATGGCAGTCTTTGGTACTTGACACAGAAATTCTGGTGAAAGCTAATATCCCCAGTATTGAGAAGCTAATCACCCTTAATCAAATCCGCTGCTCAGCTCACTTGGTGCACATGGATGATTCAAATTTGCCTAAAAGTGCCTTTTATGGTGAATTATCTGCAGGCAAGCGTCCTAGACACAAACCTAGAAAGTGCTTAAAAGACTGCGTCAAAACCAATCTCAAAACTTTTGGGATATCAGTTGATACGTTGTAACTGGAAGTAGAATGTCGACCTTCGTGGAGAACGACAGATTATCAAGTTTGTAACCAGTTTGTAAAGGACAAGATGGTACATGGTAAGGTTAAGCGCAATCTTCGTAAAGGAAATCTTGAAGCTCTACCTTCCATGTATGTAGTTTATGTGGTAATTTTGCTCTTTCAAAAGCAAGTCTTCAAAGTCACCATAGGTCTCATTAGACTCGATCCATTGAGAGAAGCCGGCAGTCAATCCATCATGTCATAAAGTATGCAAGTCAGCTTCTGGATTAACAAGACACATGAAAATTCACGTTGATGCCATGCCTGTTGGATTTGTGGATCTCCCATTCAGGTGCAACATTTGCACGAAATCTTATAAAAGTAAGGCTGGTTTAAAGAGTCGTCTGCTCTCTCATGATCGGTGAGTCTGAAAGTTATATATATATAAAAAAACGAAAGAAATTTGTTGTGAAGATGATCTTCTGTCAAGGTGTATGTGTGTGTATTTCGCTGAATATCTAGAAAAGGGAATATTTTGTTAGTTTTTATTTAGTTTTCTACTGTCCTTACAATTTTTCTGTTTTGAAGACCAAATTTGTTGAGGAAATGTCCGTATTCCTTGTCCGTCATATTCAACATAACTTGCCTAAAAGAAGGAATGCTTCCCAAATATATAGAATATATATAGATATATGTGTGTATAAGAAAGAGAGAGTGGATGCATGAAAGCGTTTTTGTGCGTGTATAAGGTGGTTAATTATTACAATGAGCTTATTTTACACAAAGCCACAGCAGTGTAACAGCTACTGGGATCGAGCTCACAACACGATTGAAGTGAAGCGAACTTGCTAATCATCACGCTGCTGTATTTGTGCCTGTACGTGTACGCTCGTGTGTGTGAAGCATCTGAGCATGTGTCTATTTTGTGTGTAATCGCAGAAGTGTGTGTCTAAATGTGTATTGTGCGTCTGAGGAAGCGCGTGTAAATATTTTGTGTCCGTGTGAAGAAATGTTTGTGATAGAATGTGTATATATGTGTTCATGTATGCGTATGAAGAGTGTGTATATGTGTGATTGATATTAACTGTATGTATGTTTGCAAAAGTAGCCTTTCATCTCAGACCACCCACATTAAGGAAGCACCTGTTACATCTAAAGACGATTTTTGCGTCTTATGTTTCCGAACATTTCGTTAATGGTTCCCTTTTCAAAGTTTCGAAAATCTTGTCGCCCGATTGCTTAGCTACCGAAGTGGAGTTTGTTGGCTATTTCTAAAGTGAATGACAATAATAAACACACGTGAAAGTGCGAAAATTTTATTTATATTTTATTTGTTTTGCAAAATAAGATAATCCATTACTGATACGTTCTCCGGATTCCCTCAGTTGTTGAGTTCAACTGGTAGTTTTTTTCTATTATGGATTGTTTTATTTGACTCCAGGTGTAACGGCCGTGTAAGCGACTTCCACTCAAAAATGACATTCTGCATAAAATTGAGTCCCTAATGAGATCACTTTCTGTTAAACTAGGCGAGACAGTTTGAAAAATCTTAAGTAAAAAATTATGCTCTCTGTCAGGATTCGAACATGCGTTCCTCTGGGCAGAGGGATCTGTCGCTAAATCCAATAAAGTGATAAATCCGTTTAAAGCGATAAAAATCTGTCGGATTAATAAACATTTCATTACTTTCTCTAAAATTCTCTTCGTTTACGTTTGGATCTGAAAATTTGCAGATATGAAAAATATCGGGAAGTCTATATCAAGAGAAATTTCGCTTACCGGTGTTAAATAATAGTTTTGTAGACATTATTTACATTATTCGGACTATTGTCCACATCTTTCACAAAGATGAGGACAATAGTCCGAATAATGTACATAATACCTCATCTCAGAAATATAGACAGATACTAGTTTAGCAGACTATTATTTTTAGGGGGAAGTGTATCTCTGCTCTGACTTACTCAGGTTGACCTTAGGGATCAGATACAAAACCAAATAAAGAAGTCGATTTTGATTGGTTGAATGAGCGCGGGAATGATAGGGATAGATAAAGGGTTTTCGAGGAGTTAGTTCTTACACGTCAAGTAAATTAGACGTGTTGACATTCGTGTCTGAAACGGTTTCTCAGTTGAGGATGGCGCACCCAATGGATATCCGGAAGATGTATACGTCGACGTTAATAAAATAGTTAAGTAAAACTCCCTGTGTTGAAGTTCTTTCCATCTGAATCAAAACAACTAGCGAGCACCGGCTGGAAGAAGACGAGAGAATAAACAACATATGAGCGAATCGACGCCGTCGCCCAAGACCACTCCGACATTGTATTAATTGGCGCAGTAACCAGTTTCTTCCAGCTGAAGTAGGCGATGCAACATCGGTACAATTCGGCCTTGCCTGACTAATTGGTTCATTGTAGTTCAGTTGGTCAGAGCGTGACACATTTAACGATAGCTCCCTCTACCCATAAATAATCTAATCAAATACAAGTATCCACTAAAACTAACGTTTAAAGTTATATATATATATATATATATATATATATATATATATATATATATATATATATATATATATATATATATATATGTCTGTGTGTGTATATATATATATATATATATATACAGTCGTTCTTACGAAGGAGTTACAGGATGCTACTGATAGATTCAACTTTAAAATTATTCTATCAGAAAGTAAGGGGGTGACTTTGGACCTGTGTCAAATGGCTTAACTCTCATCTTTTCATCCAGTGACAAAACGGATAAAAAGGAGATCACAACACTGTTCAAAAATGTTTTAAACATGGATTTGAATGATGACTAGAATTTTATCAGCAACTTACCACAGAGGCGATTCTTGAAGGGTTATCAGCTACTCCATGTATTGCTGAGATAAAAAGGTAACCAAACGGGAAGATCCATAGTACTGATGTCATATAAGCAGAGATATGTAAATGTGACAACAATCTTCTGGTCTTTTTTATATCTTTTCTTTAATTCAGAATCAGTTCCTCAATAGTTTAAAGACACTTCTATTGTCCACCTCTATACGTGCAAAGGCAATAGATGCGAATGTCACAAACATAGAAATATCTTCCTTCTCTGTTGCTGTAAAAATTCTTGGCAGGATTATCTTGAACAGACTTAACTCTTCCCTGGCTGATTCAGCCTTGTCTGAGTCTCAGTGCAGTTTTCGATCGGGTAGAAGCACTTTTTCGTTTAAGGCAATTACAGGAGAAAGAACGAGAGCATTTCAAGGATTTATTTATTACTATTGTTGATCTCACTAAGGCCTTTGATACCGTTTCAAGGGATTCTCTTTGAGTCGTCCTTAGGAAACTGGGTGTTCCTGAAAGGATGCTCAGCCTCATTATGTCTTTCCATCAGGGGATGATGGCATCAGATCTAGTGTAGAGGTGTCAACCCCATTCATTATCTCCAATAGAACAAAACAAGTTTGTTTTCTTGCACCTCTCTTATTTGCTTGGTATTTTTCTGTCATTCTGAAAACAGCATTTGGGAATGTTAACGGTGTGAAATGTGAGTTTAGTACAAGTGGTGGGTTGTTCAACCAGCAACGCTTCAGAACAAGGACTAAGACGATTGTACAAACTGCTTGTGATTTTCTCTTTGCAGAAAATTGTGCACTTGTAGCCCACACCCATGAGGATATGCAATGAATCGCCAGCAAATTCTCTTATGCAAAAAAAGCTTTCGGTCTAACTATCCACATTAAAAAATGAAACTTGTCCATCAGCCTATCTGCTAAAATGGGCAAAGAAACTGAGTGCAGGATTGGAAAAGCAACTTCTATCTTCAGTAATCATTATTACAGTCTTCAGATTATCCGTGATGTTTGGTTAAAGGTGCAAATTGATGTGCACAAGTCAGTAGTACTATCATGACTACTCTATAGTGAAGAATCTTGGACTCTGTACCGGCGATACGTCAATCAACTTCATTCTTGCCACATACGATGCCAACTTACGATCTGCAACAGAAAATTGGGTGATAGCATTAGAATCAGTGAAATTCTGACTAAATACAACACGACAGTCATTGAAACCATCCTAATGAAAATCCAACTCATGTGCACAGGGCATCTTTCTCGTATGAGCGATAGCAGACTTCCAAAGCAACTCCACTTTGGCCAGATCATAACAAGAAGGTTATCTGGAAGGTCACTCTTGCCTTACAAAGACAAATAGAAAGACAATCTGAAACGACGCAGCATCCCCTTTTCTTCCTATGCATGTCCATAAAAGTTGAGTATCTCTTTATTTATCGTCCGCAACGAGAGAGTCCACTATATATATATATATATATATATATATATATATATATATATATATATATATATATATATATATATATATGTTTGTGTGTGTGTGTGTTGGATCCGAATGACCTTCTGCTTGTGTGCGCCCGGATCCTTTAAGCAAGTAAGTTTTTACGCGGGGAAATTACTCGTTACGCTTTTGCTATTTTTACCCATAACTGTAGGGAGGAATAGTTTCCACTTCTGGCTTTGCATTCAAACTGGTCTTTTACCTAAATTTGTTATAAAACAAGAATATCTAGTTCCATTAACCTGCCTATTTTATTCGTATCCGGAGCGAAACAACATGGATTCATATCTTTCTCAAAGGTATTAGTGCAAATTGAATAAAAACTGCTTAAACAGAATTTGAATTCTCCTCAGAGATTCTATTTTGTGTACTGTTAATCATTACAAAATGCAAATATGAAACAAGCTAAATAACTATCATTCATTTTTTAATAGAGAAGAATATCTGTTTTTTTCACCAAAAGTGATACATAATTATTTACGCCTATTTATTTGCGAACGGCTTTACCGGAAGAGCTGTGTAATTGTCGGTTTATGTATCCATACAATTTGACTATACGTTTGCGAAAAGAGTGAGGGAAAAGATTTTGAAAGTGTCCATAAGCTTTGGTAACAAATATACCTGCGTTATTGAAGAAAATGATGCTTAATTCACCCTTTACGCTTTTCATATGCGCTTTTGAAGAGTAAAAAGGCGCAAAGCTGAAAGGCTTTAGGAAAGAATCATGAACATGACAAGGTATTCCATATATATATATATATATATATATATATATATATATATATATATATATTGATCAACCCACTTTCAAAAAACTGACCAAATAACCAAACAAGAATTATGTTTTGGAAGTGTTTGAGAACTTGTCATTCTCCACGCTTTGAAGAGGATCTTTTTTTTCTTTTATTTAAGATATTAGATATTGGCTTGATGTTTGTACCCGAGAGGCAAAACTGTCAAAGGGATTTAGAAGCGGTGCTTAAATGATAGCTGGGACGATGAGTGGAAGTGGTTGGGTGTCACTGATGTTGCGGGTCTGGAGATTCGCTTCTTTGAACACGTCGGTAATTCTCGCTCATTTACTGAGCCAACTGTCAACCTGCCTTGATCGACAAGAAATCTGGGGAAAACGTTTGTTTTTTTAAATACTTGCTTCCGTTCTTAGATTCCGTTTTTTTTTTTTTTTGAATTTTCATAATTTTTTTGCTTTTCGTTTCACCTTATTTTTTCTTAATATTTTTTTGCCATTATTCTGTTTTACTCTTTATTATTTTCAGTCATTTTCACATTTTCTTTCCTTTTCATGATTTCTTTTTCTTTACTCTTCCTTCGTTGTACTAATATATTTCATCAAATTTCTGTTTTTATAACCCTTTTCTTTCTTTTTCTGAAATTTTACACTACTTCATTCTTTTCTTCTTTCCTACTTAGTTGGGTGTTCTTTTCCATTTTCTATTCTAATATATTTTTTCCGGCACAATATAATATTTTCTCAGAATATTTATTCTTTTCTTTCTTTTGTTTTTCTTTGTTTTCTTCATTCTCTGTTTCATTCTTTCTCATTCGGTACTTTCTTTCTTTGTATTTTTCAATCTTTCTCTTCACTTTACTCTCATTTATCCTATTGTTAATGGAGTTCATTTCATATCCTTTCATATTTCTTTGAAATTAAAATATTTCTTTTTTCATTATTTTAATGTGCTTTTCTGTTTTTCACGCTTGCGTTTTTCTTTCGTGCTTTACAATTTTTTCTTTTTCTTCGGGATCATTCATTCATCATCTAAGTTATATTTTCTTTGTATACATTCTTTAATTTTTATTGTATTTCATCTGATACAATTACATTGAAAGATACGTAGATGTAAACTTTGTGAAAATAGAAATAAACAATGTCATAGTGACTGGCAGTTTCATGCCTTAAGATTTCATCAGAATATATATCCATCTTTCTCTAGCTATGGGTTAAATAACAGTGAACACTTGGGTGGCATCCAGGCTAGTGGAAGAAAAACTGCATTTAAATCATCTTTCCGGAGAAGGTCATATTTAAGTACATAAACCGTCATTAGGCTTTCATAGTATTCAGAAGAGGCTAAATTCCGTGAGGATAAAAACATAAATATGGTTGCTCGGAGATTTTCTGGCACACTGGCACAATTTCTCTCTTATCTTCCGAAAAGTGTGGCTGTTCCGATAGAGACTACCATTATCATATTTGTGTAGTCTTCTGAAATCGACGAGAGGTCCCATTGTTATAAAATAAAATAAGTCATATATCGGCTGATTTACAGGCAAATACTCAAGAGCGAGAACGGATGTGAACGGGACAAAGCCCCGTCACAAAATGAACATTATCTTCGTTTACAAATGTTCCCGAACTCGAGTTCCGGTCGAAAAATAAAATAATATTTAAAGTGCTCTATTTTTCGTCCAATAAAAATGCTTTCCTCCTAATTATACTCGCTTCGTTTTTCGAGCCTGTTAAGACATAAAAAACGCTATAAAAGGGGTCACACGGAAGTTCAACGGGCAGTCACAGGTGGCCAGTGAACAGACCTGTCACGGTCAGGACGAGCAACACCAGCTATCAACAGGGAGTGCCAGCGTCAACATGTGTGAACTACTATGAGAGATCGACCTAGATCCGAAGCCGGCTTATGAACTTTTCCACAAGGGAGCTGTCCCAAACCCTCACGTTCCTGTTGAAATAAACCACGTAAATCTATTTCTGCTGTTGTCGTATTTCTTTCTTGCAACCATACGCTTATCTATAACACCATCATATATACAATCCGAAAAAGACAATTAGCCTCAACTCTAATTATTTTACTATAGCACAGCAATTCAACTCACCTAATAATAATATAGAAAATGTTAGACGTCTATTCTAGCCTATTCTTTTAATTGGCAGTTATTATTTTTCTATTTTAAATGTAGCATAGTACTGTTGTTGTATAGATATCTTGAGTGCCTTAGACTCTAATTTTTGAAGTTTGCTTGCTGTACCCAATTAGTCAGATTTTTGTAACGTTCGAAAAGTTTATTTTACGCAAGCTTGATCGGCATATTCTTTAAACTTGAATTAGATGGGTCAAGTGTCACAATCACTATCTGGATGACTTGAAGATTTTCTCTAGCGTTTTCTACAATCTGACAATAACAACCTTCAGTTCAGAATAGTTGCTAATCTTTTCTATTTTTCCTGGTATACAGTAGCCAGTAGGTATGGCCATGCCAATTATTTGGCATTTATTTTCAATTGTATTGAGCACGACCATATCTGGTCTTCGATGTTCAATAACTCGATGTGCTTGAAAGTCATAATTCCAGATTATCTTTGCCTTGCCTTCTCCTTTCATGACTCTCGACAGTACGTGATCGTATTATTTCTCGGACATGTTGTAATCATATTTTCTGCATAAGAGCCAGAGCAAGCTAAAGCAAACTCAGTCCTGTCGTATTTTGTAGTCTATTTATGCCAGCATTGATTACATATGTGAAAATCCCTGGTTTCTCTTTACAAAGCCTACATATTGGGTCATCTGTAGCGTGGTACTCATTGCTGGCTATGGTTTTCGTATGTAAGGTTTGTCTCTGTGCAGCCATGATCACATTTTTAATTCCTCTTTTCAAGAAGTCACCATGCATCAAACATTCCTGGGAAGTTTCATGGTTTTATTCCTTCCGTTGCTAGTTCAAATTGTCTATTCAGCTACATTGAACATTTGAAATAGCATTGGAATATAAATAAATAAATAATAATAATAATAGCAATACACACAGACAGAACGATAAAATCTAATCACCCAGACATCGTCATCAGAGACCACAAAAACAGAATATGCCTTCTTACTGACATGGAAGTCACTACAGACTGTAATGTAACTTTGAAGATCTTAAAAACTATCAAAATACAAGGAACATGGAAAAGAAATCTCGAAATTGTGGCAGGGAAGGAAATCAACAATTCCAGTTGTAGTTGGAGCCCTCGGTTTAATTGTGAAAGGTTCCGAAAGACTCATTGAAAGAATCCCTGGTAACCCAAGCCTTAAAAATTTCAACAAATTTTACTCACAAGTACAGCTGGTTCTGACCTTAGGTCTCTGGTTGGGGTCCGGAAAGAAATGAATATACCTCAGAATCAAAAGAAACGAAATAATAATAATAATTATTATTATTTTTAAATATCCATCATTTTATATTCTCGCATATACACTTATATTAATAAATTAATAAAACAAAGTAGAAAAGCTTTTTCAACTAAGTATCTTCTCCTTATAGAAGACTCCTTCTGACTTAAGTAAGAGAAAATGGTGTTTTAAAAATGGAGAAGAGGAAATAAAGGTGCTTATCGGATATCACGGGCGAGGAATTGTTGTTTTCGACTCTGAAGCCATGAACATCCGGTGGATTTTAAATTTAGCCCAATTCAAAAAGTATTATTCAGTATGAAGTACTGACGAAAGTATTTTGTGATTTTTAAAAATAATTTGTTGTGCTTCCACGTGTCAACTATATGAAAAACAAATAATATTCAGAAAATATTTTTGCCATTGTCATTCAGTTTTTGTATATATATATATATATATATATATATATATATATATATATATATATATATATATATATATATATATATAAGTGTACATTGAGGTCAACAATCTGTTTCACGCTTAAAAGCAATATTCACGCTATTGATTTAAAAACTTTTTGAAACTACCGGCGTTTCTCATTGCGTGCGCAAGTGTAGACGTGGCAACATGAATAAAGCTTAGTTTGATGAAATCTTAACGGATAAAAACACGTCACTAACAAAAACACACACACGCATTACACACAAAAAAGATACAAACGTCATTAAAAAATAAAAACAAAGATCTATGTTGACTTCTTTTTCTGGGTTATCCCAAGCATTGTCTTTTCCATTTATCTTCATGCATTTCTAAGTTTTATTTTTCAGATGGTTTTCTAAGTTCCATGTTTCGCAGTCAAACTTCACCGATGACAAATTAACTTGATACACTATGTTTAAAAAAGTGATAAGTTCATTTTTATTTTGTCTCTATTTTTATTAAATGTTCCCAAACCAATTGTCGTCTGTCACATTTATTTCTTTTATATAGATTTTATATTATCATCATTAGGAAATATATTGCAGAACTTCTTCGTATACTATTCTTATGATCTATTCGAAACGATACTATTAAACATTGCTTTTGTTCCTTCACAATCTGTGTGCATATGTATCCATAAACTGTTGTCTGTATTGCGCAGATATATCTTTATAAAGTGGCAATAATGCTCCTATGTCTAACTCCCATTTAGTTTAAATTATGAATTTGTGACAGACTAAGATCTGTTTTGTAAACATACCTTGGGAAATGAATCGTTCTTAGCCAAGTTAGCTGTGTAATTTCTACGGATATCACTATGCCACTAGTTAGGTTTCAAACACTTCATAAGAAGTAGAATTTCTAATACTGATTGGTAATCTGCTATCTTCCTACGCCTATATTTTCCATTTATCTACTAAAGGCAATTTAACCTGTAATGGGCATTGAAAATATTAAGAGGCTGTTTCAATTTTATCTTCCACCCTCTCTTTCGCTCCCCGTCTTGCTCTCTCTCTCTCTCAACTACTGAAAACATGAAAGACACATAAAAAGTAAAACATAACAACAAAGAACATTTTCTCGCACAATCCAGGAAATATATGTTCTTCCATTCATCAATAAATAAAATACTTCTTAATGTTCCTTTCAATGGATTTATGAACAAGACTTCACGCTGAAAACCACCACAAAATGAGTAATACTTCTTTGTCTTTTACTCATTTACTATTTTAAAAAGTTATTAGCAATTGCATCTCGGTGTAAAAAATGCTTCTGATAGAAATTTATAGAAAATTGGAGCAATGTATATTGTTACATGACCCTCTATATTTATATTAAAAGTAATTAAATTAAATCGATCTACAGAGTAAGCAAATTCAGCAAACCGGGTTCAAATTTCAGATAGAGTTGCTTCCTTTCGCATTAACATCCGACTGCACAGTATGAATCTACTGTCCTGTCATCAGATATCTGGTACAATCTGTATGAATAGAGTTGACTGAAATGTTAAAGTGAGAACAACGGCAACACAATTTTAAAGCTTTTTACCTTAAAAGGGAAAATGAAGGAAAATGAGATTCATTTTCGTCATTCGATGCTTATCTTATTTCCGGAAAGGAAAAAAATAAACGTTGTACTGTTTATGGATATAGCACTATAATAATATTATTAAGTACTTCGATAGGTTCATAGGTGGAAATGTTGTTCTGGAAGGACAAAAACGTGTCGGCAGCCTTGCAGTCGAAGATGATAATCAAAACGAAATCTAGATTAGAATAATCCAGGTAGACAACACAGGACTTCATACAGATACTCACGTCTCATGACTGTTGTAAAGCTTGAATATGTGACTAGTTTTAATGTTTTGGTCCATTGCAATTTAACGGAAAAAAATCCTTAAAATCAAATATTCAATTCAAAAAAGTACTATTCCCATTTGGACTGATTAAAGGCAGCAATCGATGAAAGTGTCCGGAATTGGCTAAGCATATCTTGTTCCATCATGGCACAGACAGATTTAACGTGTTTTTGCATCTTTTTGCATACCCCGGTAGAAATTGGTGCAGCTTGGATGCCCTAATATACTCATCGTACTCACCTGATCTTACGCCTTCAGATTACCACTTATTTTCTACTTCAATTATTTGGAAGCCTGTCAAAGTTATTTGGGCCATTTCATCAGTAATAAAGATACCAAGTTCTAGGAGAATGAAATCATGAAGCTGCCTCAAAGATGGCGAAATTTAGTGGAACAAAATGATACATATGTGGTAGAATAAATCTATGCGCAAATATCTAAGTACTTTCTTTGAAAATCACTTAAAACGCTACAAATATTTCTTCTAATCCAATATAAATATTTACAATATATTGTTTTCCGATGTTACATTTTTACTCGAGTTTTTTTTTTCATATTGTCACTAAATACAATTTTAGGAATATTGTTTAAGTTTGTTTAGCTTTTGTTGCTAATTTAATCCGTCAGTTGTATCTTTTCTTTCATAAACTTAAGCAAAGAATTTATAAATTTGTAAAATTTGTTGCGCATAAACTTACAGTAAGGAACATCGATCAGCATTTAAACACTTCTCTTTCTCTTCTTGCTCTTCTCAGAAAATATCATTTTTCGATAAGATAGTCGATAGCGGTTAATAAATGAATGACAATGAATGATCGAGAATCTAAAATGAGGAAAATAGTGACTAAATTCAGGACAACATTTAAAATTACAACCTTAACGGAAACTACGAAGGATGAAACGTCATGTATGTTCCTTGACATTCAAAGGAAATATAATAAACTTACTGGAACCTGAACAAACTATTACTGCGCAAAACAAAGCGAGATTTTGAAAATAAGTATAATTTATCACGTCACAACGAAAATGATTTAGTTAAGAACTCAACTCTTGAAAGTTTTTAGTCGTTTTGGGGTAGTTTACTTTATTGCAATTGATTCGAAAGTTTACTGGCATGAAAATTAGAAAGATAAGAGCAGGTATGAGTATGGTAATGAAGGAATGGTGGAATGAGGCAAGCAAAGAGTTTCCAAATATTTAGATATACACCAGCATATTTATGTGAAACACCTCATCTGTTTACAGACACCGAGACGCCAAAAATGTAGACAGGATGCATCAAAACGTTTACACATAAAACTATCCCCGTATTAAGCTATAAAATCTTAATATACGTGAATACATATTTCCTATATATACAGGGGGTCCTCAACTTACATCGGAGATCCGTTCCTACGGCGCGGAGTAACCTGATTTTTCACGTCGGTTGGAAGTCACTTACATAAGCACACACGAATCTGCCTTACGCTTGGGAGCCATCATGAAGGGCAAAAAGTTTCCAAAAACGATACAAACGAGAGATAGCGAATGTAGCACAATCCAATAAGGCATACAGCCAGTGAAGAAACAACCCTTCTTCACATAGCGCTGTATGTCGACGTATTATATTATGGGAGATGGCGCCGAAAGCACGAAACGCCATACATCGGGTCCAAAGTAACCCGAGAATTTATATATATATATATATATATATATATATGTGTGTGTGTGTGTGTGTGTATATATATATATATATATATATATATATATATATATATATATATATATATACATATATATATACGTTAAGAAATGGACAAAGTCCGACAATTAAAAATAAAAAGAACGTTAAACATAAAAATGTCTTTAATAAATATATATATATATGCATGTGTGAAGAAAGGGATATTTATTAATTCGACATAATTTTAGTACTTAAACGTTATTTTTAGTGGATACACGTATTTGAGTACATGCTCCGTTTAGAACAAAAACATAATTTACTACAGAACATCAAACAACGCCAACATAATCACCACCTAATAAGCTAAGTTTAGAACCGATTAAAAGTGTGTAATTTGTTCTTTATTTTCCTAATTTAAAAAGTAGAATGATTCCTTGTTGATGAATTGTTACAAATGACGTTTTTTGGATCCAGATCCTTGAGGCAAAACTTTCTCATTTAATGATATAATTTCAATCTTAATTCCTAAGAAGTGGAATTGCATTATTATACTCGATGTTGTCCTCACGCGGAGTTGATGCAGTTAAAATATTTTAGTTATTGTACTTAATTGTCTGGTATTATTAGCTATTATAAAACAAAATAGCTAGAAAGAACTTTGCACAATAAGATGAGTGAAAGTATCAAAGCACATGCTAAGTTCTAATAACATTGTCAGCAGGCATAAGAGAGAATAAATTATCATATGAGAGGCTGATGATGTTAATTAAAATTGGTAACATAGCTTGTTTATTAATTTTGGTAACTTACTGATGGAATATGTCTTAGTTTTCATAAGAAGCCACGAGTGAAAATTGAAAGTTCTGAACCATTGACATTAAGTTTTACTTTCAATACCGTGAACATCTGTGTGTAAATTAACCGTTGTCATTAATTCGCTTAGTTCATATTTCGTTGCATGTTTAATTTCAAGAGGAAATAGTAATGATTGTTTGGAATAAACGAACTTTGCCATTCGACACCGGATCCTGGAATTCGTCCCCAAACATTATTTTTTTTATTGAACAATGTCGGATAAACTAAGAAATCTAATATTTTGACGTGTGCTATGACATTTTCTAATCGGTTATCTTGCCAGTATAACTTTTTTCAAAAGCAAATTTGCAACATATATATATATATATATATATATATATAAATATAAAAGTGAACATAGAAGTCAACACTTAGAGGCGACAGTCTGTTTCATGCTATATGCAATCGTCAGGCCACGTATGCTGTTATTTTTCTCGGCTATTTATACATATTCGGGTCAGTGGTGCATTGTGGGTAGTCTATTATGCCGGTTATTTTACCGGAAGTCGTTTATTTATTTATTTGGGTTAAATTATTTTGCTTGTTTTTATTTTTTGTTTCTTATTTTATTTATTTATTTATTTACTTATTTTTTAATCGGTGTTTTTTTTATTAATGTAGTAAAGATTTGTTTATATCACTTATTTAATAGTTTTGTTTTGGTTTGAGAATTTAATTAAAGCTATTTGTTCGGTTTTGGGGTTGGTTGTTGTAGTTTATTCTAACTATTATTTTGGCAGAAACAGTTTTTTAATACGTGTTTATTTGGGTTTATTATCTTTATTTATTTTTTCTAACGGTAACTTTATCGGGATTGGTTAGTTTAAAGGAAATAATAAACAAAGTAGCAAACCATTATGACCAAAATATTAGTTAGACTAAAAAATCAAACCAAAAATTCGGACGAAAAATAGCTATAATTGCTATATAACAATAAAAAAATAATAATAAATAAAAATAAAATAAAACAAAATA
Source organism: Acanthosepion lycidas (assembly GCA_963932145.1). NCBI lineage: Eukaryota > Metazoa > Mollusca > Cephalopoda > Sepiida > Sepiidae > Acanthosepion > Acanthosepion lycidas. Next base: position 116,140,782 of record OZ010587.1, read on the forward strand.
AAAATAAAATAAAAATAAAAAATAAATAAATATATACTACGTTACTTAAAAATCGAAAAACCGAAAAGAGAAAATATACAAGTAAAATAAATTGACCTAAATTCATCCAAGTAAATAAATAAACTAAACACAAAATCGCAGCTATCATATCTATCTATCTATCTATCTATCTATCTACACACGCACACACACACACACACACATATAAGACACCGATGGTGTTGAAACAAAATGGCTATTTTTGTAGTGATTTTATAACATATTTATGTTATAAATTTTTTTTAAAATAAATAATTATATATATATATATATATATATATATATATAAAGCAGGTTTGGTTGAATAATTTAGACATATGTCTATTTATTTTAATGTTAATCCTGTCAAGTTCAGAATCAATTTCTTAGTGTCTGTACAAAACTGATCAAGAAGAATTATGCATATGGCCTTTATTTTCTCAGGTACTTTCAATCTCATTCAAGATCATTTTCAGGGGTTGAATTTCTAAGACAAAAAATAATTTATGTTATGAACATGTGAGCATGGACGCAGTAAAACTCGAAAAATCTTAACCGCTATTTCGTGTAATAGCTATTTTGTAATAGGACATTCACTTTCATAGTTGAGAGTGCACGTATGTATTCTAATTTTTTTTTTTATATATGAGGAAGTCATAAATATATTAATATTAGTGTCTCTCACTACATTAAGTGGTCGACTTGTTCACGCGAATTTAACTGGAGTGAATATTTTCGTTTGGAGAGGATGTTCCTTTAGCATAAACATCAGAAATTACCCAACAAAGTTGAGTTTTGAATTCAGTGTAGGTTTTTTCATTTGACAAAATACTACTGTTCATAAAATTCATAAATGAACAACTTTAAAAAATAATTTTATATGGAGCATACATTTTTCAGCAAGGTTGTCTTTATAGCTTTGTCGTCATTATAATTACACTATTTTTTTTTCAAAACATTCGCTTTGTAAATATTGCGGTCGTTTTGTAGCTATAATTTTAATTACTTGGTTCTTGGAGTTTCAGTAACCTGTAAATAATGTAAAACTTGGAAAGTCCGAAAAAATTCATAAAATATTGTTACAATTCTATGTAATAATAATGTAATATTTGCATAAATTGTTTTCTAAGGTAATTCATGTCAGCAACTTTTGCTGGAATAAATATCATATGACATCTGCTAGAATGTAATTCATATAAGTATCAAGATATGGAAAAGGAATAAAACTATCGCTTTTTGGTTTCTGGTAGACGTGAATTCACTCTCCAGTTAGTTAATCATGTCTTTCGGGATTTGTTAGTTCTAAGAAAGTAGAAAATTATTGAGATTAGATTGATGATGATAGGAATTGGGCATCCAATTAGTAGAAAAAACAGCATTCATCCCATCATAGGTTGTTTTCAATATGAACTTGCGAACCAATAATTTCATTGCAGGCGTCTTTAGTCATACAAAACATATATATACATCGACAAAAATAGACCTGCCAGTGACAATCAGACACGTTACAGTTGATTATCATCGGCGAGACGAGCTCACAAAATATTGCTCTATGATAGCCATCTATGTTTTAACAAATGTATTATAAAAAATGCATATGGATCTGCATACATCGGATCAGAATATATTGTTTTATAAATGTGAATTATTATAATGTACATTATTCACTCCTTCAATTGCATACCAATAGTAAATAGTGGTATCTGCATGAGATTACATGACAGCAAATCTCCTCAGTATACTAGCACTTTCCTCAGTTTTTTTGACAGTTTAGTATTTTTTGTATTGCTTCAGTTCTTCTTTTGGATTCCAAGTTCTTCCATCAATAAAATATATATTTGCAAGTGTTCCAGTGACAATGGCTCTAATCGTCGCCTTTGAATTCCATAACCTTTTTTCCTTATTCTATCACGCTATAAATATATTTCCAGCTTTTCACTCTTTTAGCTTCTTATTGAACATCATTGTACAAAATCTGAGGATTTGTTTACATTTACTATATTTTTTACTGATTTGTAATCGGGAATTATTGGTTCCAAATAATCTCCTCTTCTTCAGCGATATTTATAGCCTGGCAATATACATTTGTGTGCATGATCAAAACTAAATAATTTGCACAACTACCAGTGATTAACAGTTCCTATCCAGTCATGTCTATTTTTATAATTTTGAGATAATTTACTGAATTCATTTATGATTCATAGTTTCTTATCCATCTTCTTACTGCTTAGCATTTCCAAATATCAAATGACCGTAAGAATTCTCTGCGAGAAACTTCTTTAAGATTAACTCCAAAAGAGATATACTGTATTTGATATCATAAGAAACATCACCTGCAAATGTAGTCTTGCAAAATATCGCCCTAGTGTTAAATGCTGTGTTGAAATATGTTATCGGTTAAATGTTTACTCATATGCAATAGATTACCAGTACTTTTACTTTGTCTCAATGAATAATTCTGTAATATTAAATGCAAATGGCAAATATGCTATAATGACATTACACACGGTAATTACAAATTGATGTTTTTACTGTCATCTGCAGAAATCTTGAGAATTTTAATTCACTTAGTCATTTATAAATTTAACTCAGAATTTGTCAGTGCTATCTCTTGAATAATGATCTTTCAAGTAAACTCAACTGCTTTTTAAAATAATTTTTTGCTCACTATAAGACCTAAGGGTCACTCAAGGTAGAGGGTTATTAAATGAGATTGATACACTTAAGTGGAAGAGATAAGTGCAGTTTATGAGAATATGTAAGAAACATAAGGGTTACCCCTAGATTTGAATAGGTTAAGATTATCATGATAGGTGTGATATTCTCTCGTGAGTGTGTTCCATAAAGGTGTGGGTCCTGGGAAGAAGCACTTCGAATGAAATTTCCTTCTAACTAATGGAACATGAAGGGAATGGGATGATTCGTTCCATGGTGTGGCGTGCCTTAGATGTGAAGGTCAGAACTGTTGGAATAAAAGAAATATAGTTCGTTAGAACACCTGCCATGCTTATTGCCTGTGAGATCAGTCAATTGTGGCATGTCGTTTACAAGCCTTAGGAAGAATTCACAAGCTAGCAAGATGACTACACATAAAATGAAAATCTGTCATCATTTAAACAGTTGTTATTCATTTGTTGCTCAGCATATGAACCCAGCAACCACTGCCAATGAATAATGGATTTATTGTAAAAATTTGAAACGAAGAAATTCGTGTCTAGATCCAGGACAGCCTTAACTTTCAAATTAAATGAACATTGTTATTTACTTTGCATGGTAGTCAAAGAAAATTCTTATTATCTTCATACTGTTACTTTTTTCGCTGCATGTAACATCCCTTGTCTGGACAGTGGTTCTAACAATTGTAATATATCGAAAATATTTGAAAACAGCATCGAATTAAAATCGGAATTGTTATTTTATGTTGCAATACGCAATTTAGCTGGAACGTGGCCTAGAGTCATAGAAAACCAAAGAAAATATTTTGATAAAAGTAAAAGTAAGACAAATGCTCGAAAAAGTTATATCAGCCTTATACAAAAAGTATTATTATTTTAATTCATTTTGAGATAATAAAAAACAAAAAAAACTTACGCATTCTTTCCTCTTCATTCCCGCATCGTCTACATTTCGTCTCTCAGTTTATCTTATTTTACAACACAATTGGTTATAAGAAACTTTGGGATAAAATTCTAGTGAGAAGTGAAACAATTATAGAGAAAGACAGAATAAAGAATGGAGAAAAAACTATTTTTACCTAATTACATCCGCTTCACGTCTCAGCGCGTGAAATGCCAGCGATTGACTTGTTAGATATGAAACAAGCTTTTCAGTATTTCAGCTGTCACAATACAAAGCCAGTTATATGTAACAGATGGACCAAATTCTATGATCAATGTTAGCCAATTCGCGTCACGTGACACCTATGGGATTCATACGGTTTCACTTGGCCTATTCGCCTGTTTCGAACAGTCAGGTTCAATGTAAATTTTAAATCAGTCACTAATACTCTGAATTAAATGAGATTTTCTATTCAATACGCTGTTCTCATGAGTTAGGCAAAATTTAAGAGACATATGCTATGTTTATTTTCGTAAGCTCGTGTATTCTTCCAATGCGTTTCACTGACTAAATCAGTAAAATTACGTGCGAGAAACAAGATTTCTTTCATATATCAGGTTTCATACATCGCTAACAAATTGCACATACACAGAGGCAAAATTATCATTGCCTTTATAGTTATTTATTAAGCATAGCTTAGTTTTGGCTCGATGTTAACTCACCCATTCAGAATGAAGTTCACTCACAATTTGTCAGTCCATCATGGTCACCTTCATTTTCTGAAATGGCCACTTACATATTATACACCAGAAACTTGCTTTAGGCTGTATATTCAATATATGTGACATAACATCCCCTTGCCTTCCAACTCACTCTCATGGCTTACATTGAAAACAGAAGTTGATTAGTGCCTATAAATATGAGCTTCCAGATAATTTTGCATTTTGACCTTTCAATAGCTGATAACAAAAGGGGTTGCATTTTCCTGCTGTAGCATGCAGTTTTGCCCTAACTGAAATGTATTCCTCTTGTATCTGTCTTTTCGATAACTGAAGAAGTAGATCTAGTGTTCGAAGCAATAGTCACTCGAAGCTTGCAAGTACTACGTACTAATTCCACACAATCCGAGGATGGGATAATTTTGTTGTAGAGATTTAATTCTCAAGACGCCAAGTTGCTATTCTAGGTTGCAGAATTCTGTATATTCTGATTTGTGATGAGAAATTTCCTTATTCTAATATGACAGCTGGTTAAAGCTAATGAGTTCAGCATTCCCCGAAGATTGTCGTAAACGTAATACTAATTTTAAGTATATCCATTAAAACTTTGTGTCTTAGTTTCTGTAACCAAACTTAAATATGACAAATCCAAAATATGTGAAGAGTTAGGTAAGTGACAAACTGACAGACACAAACACACACATATATATATATAAGATAAAATATATTTTTACGTTATACTATTGTTATGGGATCTTACCCATATTAATAATAATAGACTATTCCATATTAATAAATACTGCGCCTCAGGAGTAGGCAAGGAGTCAGTCGCTCAACTTTTGAACGACTGCACGGTTGTACTCTCATCCTACGGACGGGAGGAACCGGAAGGAGGCTACGCCGAAGGGTGGAGTCTCCTTCGGGGAGGTAGACAGGCCCTGAACCCATTTATACGGGTTCAATGGGTATATTTTTGGCCGAGCCCATGGGCTCGGAATGCCCACGTTAAAAAGACTTGAACAACTGTTCGGTTGTACTCTCTTCCTACGGACGGGAGGAACCCGAAGGAGGCTAGGCCGAAGGGTGGAGTCTCCTTCGGGGAGGAAGACCGGCCCTGAACCCTTTTATACGGGATCAATGGGCATATGTTTGGCCGAGCCCACGGGCTCGGAATGCCCATGGGCTCGGAATGCCCACGTTAAAAAGGGCTTGTGCCACATGACACCCTCGTGAGGGGTGACTGAATATCGTCAGTCGCTCAAGCCTTGACATGAACAACTGTTCGGTTGTACTCTCTTCCTACGGACGGGAGGAACCCGAAGGAGGCTACGCCGAAGGGCGGAGTCTGTTTCGGGGAAGTAGACCGGCCCTCAACCCGTTTATACGGGTTCAATGGGCATACGGTTGGCCGAGCCCACGGGCTCGGAATGCCCACGTTAAAAAGGCCTTGTGCCATATGACACCCTCGTGGGCGGGGGGTGACTGAATATCGTCAGTCGGTCAACTTTTGACTTGAACAACCGTTCGGTTGTACTCTCTTCCTGCGGACGGGAGGAACCCGAAGGACGATACGCCGAAGGGCGGAGTCTCATTCGGGGAGGTAGACCGGCCCTCAACCCGTTTATACGGGTTCAATGGGTATATTTTTCCCCGAGCCCATGGCCTCGGAATGATCACGTTAAAAAGGACATGTGCCATATGACACCCTCGTGGGGGGTGACTGAATATCGTCAGTCGCTCAAGTCTTGACTTGAACAACTGATCGGTTGTACTCTCTTCCTACGGACGAGATGAACCCGAAGGACGATACGCCGAAGGGCGGAGTCTCCTTCGGGGAGGTAGACCGGCCCTGAACCCGTTTATACGGGATCAATGGACATATGTTTGGCCGAACCCACGGGCTCGGAATGCCCACGGGCTCGGAATTCCCACGTTAAAAAGGGCTTGTGCCACATGACACCCTCGTGGGAGGTGAGTGAATATCGTCAGTCGCTCAAGTCTTGACTTGAACAACTGTTCGGTTGTACTCTCTTCCCACGGACGGGAGGAACCCGAAGGAGGCTACGCCGAAGGGCGGAGTCTGTTTCGGGGAGATAGACCGGGCCTCAACCCGTTTATACGGGTTCAATGGGCATATGTTTGGACGAGCCCACGGGCTCGGAATGCCCACGTTAAAAAGGGCTTGTGCCACATGACACCCTCGTAAGGGGTGACTGAATATCGTCAGTCGCTCAAGTCTTGACATGAACAACTGTTCGGTTGTACTCCCTTCCTACGGACGGGAGTATTCCGAAGGAGGATGCGCCGAAGGGCGGAGTCTCCTTCAGGGATGTAGACCGGCCCTCAACCTGTTTATACGAGTTAAATGTGCATATTTTTAACCGCGCCCACGGACTCGGAATGCCCACATTAAAAAGGCCTTGTGCCACATGACAGGCTCGTGGGGGGGGTGACTGAATATCGTCAGTCGCTCAAGTCTTGACTTGAACAACTGTTCGGTTGTACTCCCTTCCTACGGACGGGAGTAACCCGAAGAAGGCTACGCCGAAGGATGGAGTCTCCTTCGGGGAGGTAGACCGGCCCTCAACCCGTTTATACGTGTTCAATGGGCATATTTTTGGCCAAGCCCACGGGCTCGGTATGCCCACGTTAAAAAGGCCTTGTGCCACATGAGACCCTCGTGGGTGTGGTGACTGAATATCGTCAGTCGGTCAAGTTTTGACTTGAGCAACTGTTCGGTTGTACTCTCATCCTACGGACGGGAGGAACCCGAAAGAGGGTACGCCGAAGGGCGGAGTTTCTATCGGGGAGGTAGACCGGCCCTCAACCCGTTTATACGGGTTCAATGGGCATATTTTTGGCCGACCCCACGGGCTCGGAATGCCCACGTTAAAAAGGCCTTGTGCCACATGTCACCCTCGTGGGGGCAGACTGAATATCGTCAGTCGCTCAAGTTTGACTTGAACAACTGTTCGGTTGTACTCTCTTCCTACGGACGGGAGGAACCCGAAGGAGTCTACGCCGAAGGGCGGAGTCTCTTTCGGGGAGGTAGACCGGCCCTGCACCCGTTTATACGGGTTCAATGGGTATATTTTTGGCCGACCCCATGGGCTCGGAATGCCCACGTTAAAAAGGCCTTGTGCCACATGACGCCCTCGTGGGTGGGTGACTGAATATCGTCAGTTGGTCAAGTTTTGACTTGAACAACTGTTCGGTTGTACTCTCTTCCTACGGTCGGGAGGAACCCGAAGGAGGCTACGCCGAAGGGTGGAGTCTCCTTCGGGGAGGTAGACCGGGCCTGAACCCGTTTATGCCGTTTCAATGGCCTATTTTTTGGCCGAGATTATGGGCTCGGAATGCCCACGTTAAAAAGGCCTTGTGCTACATGACACCCTCGTGGTGGGTGACTGAATATCGTCAGTAGTTCAAATCGATCGGCTGATCGGTTGAACTCTCTCCCTTCGGGTGGGAGGAACCCGAAGGAGGCTGCGCCTAAGGGCGGACTCTCTTTCGGGGATGTAAACCCACCCTAAACTGGTTTATTCGGGTTGAATGGGCATATTTTTGGCCGGGCCCACGGGATCGGAGATCCCACGTTAAAAAGGCCTTGTGCCACATGACGCCCTCGTAGGGGGGTGCCTGAATATCGTCAGTAGTTCAAGTCGAGTCAAGAGTCGAATCAGAGGCAGTCCGAAACAGAGTCGCGTTCAGACAATTACTGCAAGACATTGGATTAGTTATACTGGTCGAGACTACATTGTTCTCTCTACTAAACCTGATTGTTCATACTAGCACTTCTACTTCTCTGTATATATTCCTGTTTGTAATATATCTTTATTATTCCATACCTGTGTCCGCGTTCTTCTTTATTGGTTCTACCTCGGACTATCACCGTGGTACAAGGAACCTGACCATAACAACTATATATATATATATATATATATATATATATATATATATATATATATAGGTAAAAGTGCTCAATATCAGAGATAGAGTGTATGTAAATATAAAAATGAATACTGAGGTCAACACCGAGCAGTGAGAGTCTGTTTCCTGCTTAGACGCAATCTTCAGGCCATGCGTGTCGTCTTTTGGCTCGACTATTTATATATGCTGGTCAATAGTGCATTAAGGGTAGAAAAACTTATTGTCGTATCTTAACGTTTATTGGGTATACGGTAACGGTTATTTTTTAAAATTATTCTAGAGGCGACTGATTAGGATTAATTATTGATCTGAATGAGGCTATTGCTAGCTATTTTATTGTGTTATTTGTTAAATTTTACACATTATCTATTATTGATTAATTGTTTATTATTATTATTATTATTATTATTAAATTTATTTGTCTTCTTGAGGGCATTCAGATTTTATTAATTTGTTTATTAATTGCTTAATTTATTTAGATATTTTGTTTATTTATTTCATTTTGTTTCTGTTGGTTCGTTATCTTATTTGCTTAATTTGAAGTATTGGCTGTGTCTAAAGTATATTACATTATTTACATTGTATATAGTTTCATTGAATATGACAGACAAGGTCATTTGATTTAGTTTTTTATACAATTTTTTATGTGATCTAATAATTTTTTTCTTTTCAGATGATAAATTATATAAAAACTGCCCGAATGTTCTTTTTAGCCATTTCCAAGTTTGAAATATATTAACTGTTAACAAGAAATAGTTTGTTTCATGTATGTATTTATATAAGGTTATCATTTTTCAATTGTATAAAAAACTAAATCAAAGCACCTTATCTGTCGTATTCAATGAAATGTGCATGAAAAAATGACTGAAGTTTAAATACACAAATTTTAAATTGTATATAGTGCATATATTTGCATCTTTTATGTTGGTATTTTGCGATGTATTCATTTTAGTTTTTGATTTTAAAGTAACTTAGTTAAAGTTTTTTTCACGTCTGAGTTTTGATTTAAGTTCTGATCGTTTATTTGGTAATTTTTGTTGGTCTCGGAATGTGAATATAGCTATTTTTCTGATTTCATATTTAATATTTGTAAATGATGTTTTGTGCGTGTAGTTCTGTTTCCATGATTCTCCAATTACCCCTATGTATATTTCCTTCGTCATCTGCTGATTTTATAGTGGTTAGGTATATTTTATATTTTGTTTTTGCAAGTAACTATCATTTAAAGAATATTCGTTCTTTGTTCAGCACTTACAGCTGGGTTTTGTTTGTTCGGATATTTGGTTAAATCTTACTTCTGCATTTTATTATTTGTGTCAGGTTCTCCATGCAACTAGAGCTGATTTTTATTGTACTTCTGTTAAATATCCTGTTGAGAGTTTTTATGGGTGGAAGTGATTGTGTACGCGTTTAATGAATATTTTTATACGTTTTTGTTGTACGGTTGGCTGAACTAGATGTTGTTTATTTTCCTGATGACTTTTTGTACTGTGTGGCGTGGTATGAGTGCTGCCGAACACCCATTATCTTTTAGAATGTTTCATAATATTTTTCTGGCTTCGTTGAAGATAGTTGCACTAGAAGAATTTTCAGATAACCTTAGGTTAATTGATTGTGGTATCTGCTTTATTTCTGTTGGTGGGTGCTTGGAAGATGTATGTATGTACGTAGAGTGGTTTATTTTTGGATTTTCTATATGGTAGATATCCACCTTTTCTTAGTTTGTGTGTGGCATCTAAGAAATATACTCTTTATGTTTATTTTATTTCTATGTGGATTCTCATACTTTTGCAATTTGTTATGATTATTTTTTGGTTTTGGTTGTTTTATGTTTGTTACAGTTTGTTAGGATTATGAGACCGTCGTCCAGATAGAGGCCTATATCATTTTACCGATGATTTTACTTAGTTCATGTCGTAATTTTATACTTATAAGCTCGCAAATTTGTTCACAATCCAAACGTCTCACTGTAATGTCGGATGTTCCTTCTGTCTTCATCCACGCGTCTTCGATGTGGAATAATAGCGATTTTCGGCAGTGCTTATGATTTTGACTTAGTTTTTGCTTATTTTTTATTTGTTCTTGTGCTGAGATGTCCTTATCTAGCATGAATTCAATTATAGAAGTGTAGAATTCTTTTGTATCTAATTGTATAAGTTTGCAATTATGTTGCCTTTTAAGCTATGGAACCACTTTATAGTTGTTCTTTTGTTCGTCTACTGATTTATTCCTACATTCCTTCCTAGTTCTGAGCTAATTTATTCTAGTATTATATTACATACTTTACTTTTAGTTAGGTTTATGATTTGTATGTTGCATTTGAAGTTGGGTTGGAAGTTTTCTTTGTGGTCTTTCAGTTTAATAATCGTTTGCCATTTAGAGATGCAATTTATTCGGTGGTCTAGGTCTAATGTTTGGGCAATTTTTTAGCTCCCATATATATCGTATTTTGTAGTTTTTTGTTGCTTTTCTGTATATCTTAATTATTTTGTCCGTGAGAAGTTTGTTGGATTTTTTTTTGGGGGGGGTGCTTACGCCATATAAATTTCGAGTTACGTAAGCTGCGATAAATACGCCAGTTAAATTATTTTGATAATATCTCATTTTATTTTTAGGATAGCATTTAATTGTTTATGAAATGTTATGCTTCTTACTAAGTTAATTAAATATCTCTCGAAGTTGTCTAGTTCTTTGTGTTGCGGGAGGCGGCATTTTTTAAACTCCTATTTTTCTTTGAGTGTGACATTTGTTTTAAATTCTTGGTTTGAGAAGAAATGCACTTTCTATCTCATTCTTTTCATGAGGCTTTCTATTTTTTATTAACTTTAGTAGGTTGATGGTGGTGGGATGTGTATGTCGGGCAGAGAGTAGTCGAGGCTAAATTTTTCAATGTCCCTGATAGATTATAAGTGTCACGAAATTTCTCTGCTATTTATCAGGATCCAAAGATGATAAAAATATAGTTTAAATATAGTTTAATGTATACGGTAGTAATGGGCAACAGTGCGCAATATCAGGGATAGACCGTACGTAAACTCTGCCTGGAGTAGAAAATAGCAGTAATCACCCTTCTAGACCAACAGAAATTACTAAATAAAGGATCAGAACCAATCTTAAAATGTAGGCACAGAAACAACTTTTACTACTTTAAAATCGAAAAATAAAAAAAAATACATTTTAAAATACCAGCATGAAAAATGCCAACTTACGCACTATATACAACGCAGATAATGTGAAAGACTTCAGATATAGCCAACATTTTAAACTAAACAAATAAGATAACCAACCAACGAAAACGTAAAATAAAATAAACAAAAAATCTAAATCTACAAATTAAGTAAATATTAAGCAAATTGACAAACCACGAATGGACTACTAAACACAAATAATAATAATAATAATAATAATAATAATAATAATAAACAAATAATTAATTAATCAATAATAAATAACGAGTTTAAAAGTTAACAAACACTATGAAATATATCCTAACTTGGCATTTCGACTTCAGTCTCTTTCTCACTGACGTGACATAGATTCCCTCTGTCTTTTCTACAAATATGACAACTGCTCTGACGAGCTTTTTCCCTGGTGCCCGCACTACGTGAGTTTAAGCGTCCTACTAGACTGGTATCTAGGTCCCAACTTTTTACTGTTGAGTTAGTTAAATGTAACTGCCACTTAAACTCCAGCAGTTTCTTTTTTCGCACATTTCGCCCATGGAGCACTCTTCCGTTTCTTTGCTTGCCCGAATAACAACGATCTTCAAAAATGTAAATACAACGTCAATCATCGTATTCCATCTTCTTGAACACCGTTCAGCATTTATCCATTCCTCGATTCCCCTTAACCACTTTTTTCTCCCACTGTCACTCTCTGTAACCACCTGCATACCAGTGGCATTCCCAGTTTGCTTAGGGTAAAATGATTAAAACAAAATATGCAAATAACCACATTCGGATCCACAATTGTTTCTATGCAACATTCTCTAGAATAATTGGATACATAACCGTTACTGCCTACCCAATAACCGTTATATATATATATATATATATATATATATATATATATATATATATATATATATATATGTGTGTGTGTGTGTGTGTGTGTGTATTGAGACAATGAATAATTTGACAGGTTTTGTCTACTTATTTTCAATTGGATCATTTCATATGTATCAACACGGTGATTTTCTCCTTTCCTTTAATAATGACTCCAAAAAGCTTGATTCAATTGAAAATGAGCAGACAAAATCTGTCTAAATTATTCAGTGAAACATGTCTCAACCAACCGGTAAAGGATGAGAAGAAAGACTTAAGTGGTTTACGCCTTGGAGGACAACTTCCTTCGAGGCCAAGTCCGGACCGACGCTCCGAATTTTGCCTGTACTTCTGACCAATTTTTCTCCAGCTGGGGGTCGGGTTCAAAACACACTCCAAGAATGTGGACAAGACCGTCCGTCCAACCCAAGGGGCCTGGAGGAGAGACCTCCTTCCAAGCATCTAACTGCAAGTTGGAAGGCTTGTTACGGTTAATCTTGCCCCCGTCTCCTTTTCGTACCGTTCAAGCGCCTTCTGTACCACCTCAATGTTGTTGCGGCATGACACGAAAATGGATATGTCATCGGCGTCCGCGGGAACCCTGGCTCGAGCCCCGCCAGAAACAGCGATTCCACGTAGGGCCGAACTGCTCTCTTCATCTCTTAGCCGGCGAAGTTGAGACTCTAACAGCAAAGTGTAAAGTAGGAGCAAAAGCAGGCAACCCTGACGAACAGACCGAGACAGCGCAAAAGTTCGCGAACGCTATCCGTTCACCTGTATCACAGCACTGGGGAAGCGATGCTAGAGGCTAATCCACCTGCAGAAGTCGGGTTTGAATCTGGCGGCCTGAAGAACAGTAGCCAGATACCAATAGTCGACCCTATCAAATACCTTGGACTAATCCAAATTGATCAGCGCGGCTTGCTAATCGCATTTTACACCATCTAGGATCGTGCAGATCAGATGCAGGTTGCTCTGAATTGTTCGGTTCTTCACAGCACTTCAAGTTTGATCGGGTCTCAACAAACTCTCGGTAACTGACTGCAAACGTTCCGTCAGAATCTTGGCCTAAATCTTTAACTTTGTGTTTAGCAGGGTTATGGGCTTGTAATCATCTATTCATCCTTGTTCTTTTTCAACAGCGTGATCACACCCCTGGTAATCCGATTGGGGATGGACCTCTGCCGGAACCAGTTGTTGAACATGATAGTCAAAATCGGCATAAAGATGTGCAATTAATACGGTAAACCATCAAGTCCCGAAGACGTGCATCTGTTGACCTTCTTCAATGCCAAATAGACTTCACCCTTCATGATCTCACGCAGCTAGCCGCTTTAGTAGGTGGAAACCGAGGAAAGTCAGCCAAATAGCTCGGAAACTCATCGTCACTGAGACCTGACTTCTTGTTAAACTGCTCTCGAAATGCCGCCGAAACGCCACACACATGTCGCCAGTCACCCTCAGAGTACGTCCCTCCGTGTTTTGACCTTACGAATGTAACGATCGGAACCTCAACGGATCTCTTACTTGCGCAATTGTGCACCCCTGTTCACGGCTTCGTTAGACATCTTGATTAACATCTGACCCTCGTAGCGCTCGCTAGCCGCGCGTTTTAGAGCCTGTCTAGTTAAACGTATCTCTAGGGAGTCCCCCCAGACTTCGCCCGGAACAGACTATCATTAAGTGACCACGTTTTTATCTTTATCTAGTGCGAGCCGCTGGCTATATTCGGTGATGAAGGACGTAATCCTGTCCTTAAGCCTCTCCCACCATCTACCCCTAATAACCGCTCACACTAATTCTCGCTGCACTAGTCTAAATAGCTGTTGCTAGAAAATCCCGTCTGTCCAGTAAAGACAGAGTGAACTTTCATGTCCAGCCATTCTACGCCTAGCATCTAACGCTATCCGGGCACAGACAACTCTGTGGTCCGAATAGCCTAACTAGCGGAACGTGAGACAATCTAGCAAGTCTATATCGGCCCTTCTCACTAACATTTTATCCAGGTAGCTGTCTACTTGGGTAGACGGCCACTTACGAGTCCCACCCACATCTCCTGCGCAGGGTGATCAACTCCGTATCTATCGACGAGACCAAACTCGCCGATCTTATCATCCAATGATCTCCGGCTAGTTCCCCGCCCCCTGTTTATCTTTCTAGTCCCCCACTAAGACTAAGCATGCAGAGTCAACCAGGAACGTCCCCAACTACCGGAAAAATGAGACACGATTCTTCTGATCGTTGGGCGCGTAAACCGCAACGACCCGAAAGGAACTACTGTTTACGGCAGTATCGGCCACGATCAACCGCCTCCCCGATGGACATGGACATGGTCCACCTTTGCGTTCAGGGTATGTTTAATCAGCAAGGAAAACCTCTGGCAGGCTAGTCTACGTATGCTGAAGAAACAACATAGTCGTTAGACAGCACACGAGCATCAATCTCGCAAACAAAGTGCGTTTCCTGGATCGCAGCTACATCTACGCCAAAGGACAGGAGATCACGAAGTAAGCGGGCGGCCTTACTCCGATCCCTCAAGCCCCTCACATTCAAACTAGCTATCTTGAGAAACTTTTTCAAGTTGATTCCCCTAGTCACAGATTGCACGGAAATCCAGGTGAAAGGACTTCGACAGATTGACCCAAGCTCCCTGTCCCCATCTCTATCGTCATGCTACCATCCAGGACAGTACCACCGATGTCCGAGGGATGGGTCAGATTACTGGGACCCTCCCTGCACAATATTTTTGAAGTTTTTCAGGTCCGGAGTTCCCATTTCTACCATATGGATCTCCGAAAAGGCATCATTTGCTTCGTGTGGGTCAGTGGTTATCACCCTTTTTTTTATATAATTAAGCTTTATTTTTAAATGAAAACTAATTTAATGCAAATAAATTATTCTAAATAATAATAATAATTTTTATTGATCAATATCTTGTATTACATACAATATTACAATGTTTATTCCATGGTCAAGCCCATGGGGAGCAGATCTCTTCAGGTCTTTGAATTCACTGCATCAATTATTTATACACACTGGTAAAAATTTTAATAAACCAATTTAAGTTAAGTGTGTTTAGAGAAAATAAGAAAGGCATATTTATTCAATAAGATCCCTGTGGTTGATGCTGCTCAGCGAGTTTCTTTATATCTAGTTCCATCGATGTTAATGATAATCGAAGATCACATCTTTTCACAATGTCAAGTCTACTGTGAACTTTTGATAACAGTTGAGAAACACGACTAAATTCCGATTCAACAAGATGTTGGAAAAGCAGTAACGTAGAACTGTGCTTTATCTCAGAGCAAAGGGTACTTTGTAGCAATATCATTTGTTTTTCATAAATTGTATTTTCCATCTTGGAATTTGGCACGCATTATTTCATCACTTTCTAATTCGACGAGGGACTCTTGCAAAGATATGCCTATATCGGCAACATTAACTTCGAAAGGAATTGAAACTCAAGTCGGTATATCCATCATGAGTAGGTCACTAAACCGAGTTTGCATATCTTCATGCATATTTTCCAAATATTCACCATATAATGCAAGATCTTCATTTTGAAAATCGCTGCTAGCAGAGGCCAAACAATGAAACTGTTCAAATGCACGACGTCTGATATTATTCTTATACAACTGTAATTTCCTCAGAAAAGCAGCAATAGCACTTTTACTAGATATCAGATCAGAATCTTTTCCTTGGAGCTGTTTATTATGTGAATTCATTTTTTCAAATATATCTGATAAGTAAAATATATCACATTTATTTGCAAGCAGTCGTTCTCCATGTTGCTTGGTTTTTTATGCCATAATTAAGCAATATTTCTTTCAAATCAGATTAACTTTTTTTAAATTTTCTAATTTTACTGAAATTACGTGTCAAATATATAATTTAATTTTGGAAGATTTTAAAAATCGATAAATTTGTTTTGTTTACAAATTTCTTAAAATTAAGAAAATGGCCGCTTTTAAGAAAATTTTAAAAAATCGAACAATTATTTGACATTCCATTCTATATAATTTCTATCTGAAATACACCAGAAATAATAAATTCAATAATTTAGCTTTAAGGTAAACCTAAAATGAAATCTTCAAGAATGTTTTTTCATTTTTAAAAATTAATTTTCAACCTTAGGTGTCGAAAATTCAGTGGAGGTACCTATGTAACAAAAGAAATAAATGAAGAAAGAACCATTCATATATATATTTCAATATAGTGTAAATTACAGTAGAAATTTAATTTTTAATAATAAAAACCATTACTAGTTGGCTTTCTTCATGGACCACCAAAATATCATTGTGGATCCCCAATTTGTTATATTTTGCCTGTGGGCCCCAGAAATATTACGTGGACGCCTAGGGCCCATGTGGACCCCGGTTGGGAACTCATGGTTTAGATGATCCCACACTTTCTAATCCAAGTTATTACCCCAGCAGCCTTGGGGAAATTTTGGTTGTCTTCTATAGAGCGCCCGTCTACTGACGATATTTTGAGTAAGGGTTTTAACAACGCTCTCTTTTGTGTTGAAATGTCCCTTTCTTTTGCCCGTCTGTTTATTTGACATAATCTTACCCCCACCCTCGGGAATTTATTATGAGAAGAACTCTGGTGGGAGGTGCTGGGCGTTGTGTTGGTGGAAAGGCTGCAATGCTATTGGGAGGGGGTGGGAGTAGTAGTATTGGTGCTTTCAGAGGAGAAGAAGGGAGGCTCCTTGAGGTAATTTCCTCTTGTTTCTTGACTGGCGAAGACGGATTCAGCCTTGTTTTTAACTGTTTCTTTTTTTCTTCAACACTACTTTTGCCAGCTCGCTTATCCTTTTTAGTGATTTTTTCCTCTTTTTCTTCTTCCACTTCCTCTTTTTCTCTTTTCAGTTATGAAAACCGAGGTTGAGTTACTTCCATTTCTGCCTCTACTGTATCTTGGTCCGGCTGCTGGTCCTTCTGCTCAAGTTGGGGCTTCTCATTCTGTTGTTGCTGCTGAAGGGAAGTGGTGGTCACTTTGGATCTCTTCTTTACTATTTCCATCGACTCTCCTGTTTTCTTTACAGCTTTTGTTTTTTCTCTGTTGCTGTCTGTGCTGTTGACGATGCCTTCCTCACTTTTCTTTTTCGGTTGTGCTTCTGGATTTTGACCCGGGCAAGCTTTCGGCAAATGCCACGAGGCCACACAAGCCCAAGAAAGTGGTCGCTGCCCCTCCACAATGAGATGAATTAGTCTTCCTTCACGCATTAATGTGTTAGGTATTTTCATAAATTGTTTTCTGTTTAGGGTAATTGCGATTTCAAAATCGCCGGTGGCTATTCATGCCTTACTTTTAATTGTCGAGACGTACCCAGACCCTGAAAAGAAAAAAGCCTAGATCATCCTCCGATAAGAATAGGCGAACTCTATGTAGAGTCATCTTCGCTTTTCTTGTTCCCAAGTATTTGGTTTGTAACCTGAATAAATAAAGCCTGCCAACGCTTTAGCTGCATGTTCTGTAGCTAACAAAATATCCCACATTGCTTTACTCCTTCTTGTCAAGATTTTCGCCTATATTTCAGGGCTTCCTCTATAACATCTCCATTCACTCTAATTAATTTTCGAGTCTTTGGGTAGTACGAGTGTTCACCGTATACAACAGAGACGGCACCGGTAGCAACTCGTTTCCTTTAACAAATGATTCAAATTTGTCCTTGTTCATTTTCTTAGGCTGAATGTGAAATCTAGGAAAAATATTTCTTTTATTTTAGTTTTATGTTAGTGGCTATATTGAATCCCATTTTATTTAACATTTTTATAATTGTTTTTCTGGTTCTGTCTGCCTTTATCTGATACAGTTTCTTAAGATTATGAGACCGTTGTACCTGTGGAAACCTATGTCATTTTTATAAATTATTTTATTTAGTTCGTGTAGCAAATTCATACCTCAAAGCTCACAGGTCTACACCGTCAAAGCTTCCCATTATGATCTCCAATTTTCTATCTTTCTTTATCCACGCGTCTTCGATGTCGAATAATACTAATTTTTGAGAGTGTTTAATGATTTTTTATTTAGTTTGTGTTTATTTTTATTTAGATGGCCTTATCCAGCATGGGTTATGTTATAGAAGAGTAACAATCTTTTATATTTACTTGTATAAATTCGCAGTTATATTTCCTTTTTGCGGAACCGGTCAACAGTTGTTTTTGTGTTTTTCTACTGGTTTACTCCTAACATCTTCCTTAGTTCTGAATTAATTCTTTCTGGTATTCTTTTACTTATTTTACTTAGTTCACTTTTGGTTGGCTTTATGATTCTGAATATTGGATTTGTTCTGAAATTTTATTTGTGGGCTTTTACTATGATAAATTCTTGTGACTTAGCTAATGTAATTTATTCGATCATATAGGTTTAATGTTTTGGGCCATTGTATAGTTACCATATTAATATCCTATTTTGTTGTTTTTAGTGCTTTTCTGTATGTTTTAGTTATATTTTCCTTGAGTAGTTGTGATTTGCTGGGCTTAGTTTGTATAATATTCAAGTTTTGTCCGCTGCGAAAAATACGTTAGGTGAATTGTTTATTTTAGTTTATACTTTTTTTAGTTTTTTTTAATGAAGCTATCTATTTTTCTATTAATGTTAGTTTGTAGGTGATGAGACGGGTATGTAATTCACACTATTAAAAAGAACAGGTCGTCTATTTAAAGCACGTCCATCCACTAAAATATAAAATATATGCTTTTGGTTTTACCATCAGCATAAAAAACTAAACTTATATAAACACTTCTGTCTGTAGCCTTCATTCTGAAACAAAACATTCTGCTCAGACGCAACTGATTAGTGATTGTTGATACCTTTCCTTATCTAAGCAGCACCATATTAAGGTTTAAATATCTTGACGTTGAAATACATACCCGCATTCAGATGGCCAGCATATTTTTCGGAAATATGGATTCAAGACTCTAATCAGACAGATATATAACCATCAGTACCAAAGTCAATGTTTACAATGCATGTGTACTTAGCTTTCTGCTTTATTTTTCTGAGACCTGGAATAGAAATCGTAGGAAAATTGTTCAGAATAATTCTCAATATCAAATAGCAGTCAATGATACCAGAAATCAAGATTCTAGAGCACTCTAACACTGTAAGCATTGAATCCATACCTCTTTCCAATTAGATGAGGGAGACTGATTATTGTTCGTATGCAGAACTGATGGTTCAGAAAGCGTCTATTTTATGGCAATCTCAAAATTATAATACACTAAAAGAGACCCATCGTTTGAGCCAAGGAAAACGTTATAGCTTTTGATATGAATATGAACGACTGGAATAGAGAAGATCCATTCGAGAGGATACACTTTGAGTCTAGCCGCATTGATAATTAAAAGATGAAATGTTAGAAAGTGTAGGCCATATCTGACAGTTCTTCTGAATTTCATTCGTTGGAGTGTAATATATACCATCATACACTGAAATCAAAATTTGCTTATGACAACCACCTTAAATATGATGACATGCTCTTACGCACTATCTTGATAGCTTTCTATTAAAACCAGTTGAAAATGTGAGTGAAATGTGTGGTAAAATCTGTAAATTAAGTCCGGGTCTAAAAAGATATATGAGGATGACGTCAGTTTGATCCAATAAACTCTGTCAAGGAGACCTCTATTGTGTGTCATATGTTTCAAGCTATGCAAATCTCCTACCTGGTTAAAAGATCAATGCTTGTTTATAAATTAAATGTTGTACAATTAACCAGAGAGCAAACAGCTCTAAAGATGGTCTAATTATATATATATATATATATATATATATATATATATATATATATATATATATATATACTATCCCTGATGTTGAGCACTTTAACTCATAGATATTAAATACAGCATAGCTTAACACTATATTTTATCATATATATATATATATATATATATATATATATATATATATATATGATAAAATATATATATGATAAAATATAGTGTTAAGCTATGCTATATTTTATACTTATGAGTTAAAGTGGTCAATATCAGGGATAGGGTGTATGTAAATATAAAAGTGGATAGTGAGGCCAACACCCAGCGGCGACTGCATGTTTCATGCTTAAATACAGTCTTCAGATTAACCTCAATGCCCACTCATATATATATATATATATATATATATATATATATATATATATATATATATATATATATGAGTGGGCATTGAGGTTAATCTGATATATATATATATATATATATATATATATATATATATATAAAGGGAGAGGGAGCTGATACCATACAGTTGGTATCAGCTCCCTGCAATCGATGCAAACAAAGTAAAGCAATAAAGCCGCTAAGACGCAAGTGGTTACTGAGAGTGAAAGAGTCTAAGAAAATCATTATTAAGGACAATAATTAATAATCAATTGACATTGCATTTAAATTTTTGAAATCAAAGTTGATGGTAAGGTAAGAAGTCGTAAGTGAGTTCCACAATTGTGATGTGTGAGAGAAGACATTGTTAGCATAAAACTTACGGTTACATCTCACAATTTCAAATCTAAAATAATGAGACCAAGTTGTCAATCTAGAACTGCGTTTATATTCTGTAAAAATACTGGAGCTATAGTACACCGTAACCAACATTACAATATCTGTCACAGGGAATAGTGTAGTAGGACACTTGCTGCATCCAGAACTGAGTGTAATCATTGCAAGAGAGTTCTATAAAATGCAAAGTGTAGCTATGTACATGCTGTCCAGACCAAGATCGAAATCAAACCACTTGGATCCCGGGAATTTTGGAAGATCTTCATTAATGTTCTGAATAGAGGCAAATCGTTAGTGTCTACTATTATAAATGACATCGAGATCATCTATTCCTCGTCAGATAAGGCGAAGCTCTTCGTCACGACCTTTGCTTGACTCAACATTAGATAACAAAGGCCATCGCCTTCCTGAATTCCCTCTTTTCAATGAAGCCAATATAGGTGATATTTTTATTACAACCAGAGAAGTCTCAAGATTTATCCGAAGTCTTGACCCTGAGAAGGCTACTTGTTCCGGGAAAAACACCAGGGGTTGTCATTTAGAGTATTAATCTGGAATTATCCCTGATTAACGAAATGATTTAACCGCTGAGAAATCTTTCCCAAGTCTGTTGAAGGTATTAAATGTATGCCCTGTATTCTAAAATGTGGATGAGTACTGATCCCGTCATCCATCAGCCTCCTCAGTGTCATTAGCAAACTGAAGCTATAATGAACAAGAAGCTTGCTGATCATCCCAATAGAGACAACCTCTTGAATGACAAACAGTACCAATTTCGATCGGTTCTCAGTTCACCTGATATCCTTACTACCATTACTCACATAATCAGTGAGGCACTAGAAAGAAAATGTATCTCAAAGAGGACCACATTAAATATTTTAAAGGCCCTTGACAAGGTGTGACATAAAGGGTTACTGCACAAGCTTTCTAGCTATGGAATAACTGGATGAGTCATCTCAATTATAAAATCATTCCTAATGGATAGCGCCCTGAAGTTAGTTATTATTGACTAGTTCTTCAAGGCCCAAGAGAACAATGCAGGCACTGCAAGATTCGCTTCTAGGCTCAAACCTCTTACCGAAGATTTGTGGAACTGTCTCCAAAGTGGATGTTACGCTGATCACAACAATCTGAGCTTGTTCAAGTCAAGGAAAAGCCGTTATCTTCCCCACATATCCCTATAAACTGTACCTCTTATTCTGTAACCATCTACCTCGAGTGGCTCTTGCGCTTTTGTACTAGATGAACATCTTAAAATTTTTTTAATGAAAATGTAATCAGAACAATTACCATGTAAATATTTATAGAAAAGGCGTTACGGTGGTTGGAAAGTGATTAAAAATGGATGACAAATCAGGACAAATAAAATTGCACATTCTTCTTTGGATGTTATCAAGAACTTCTAGATACACATCAGAAGCACCAGATGTGGCAACAACATTCAATGGATGGACGAATGGTAGACTTATAAAGGTGTAAGATATACTCTGGAGAGAAAAATTGTCTTGAACGATAGTGAAACATCTTTCCTAGCAGCAAACCTACCAATTGATTGATATAATAGTTCCACTTCATGTCAGTGAAAATAGTTGGCCCGAGAAGGCGCAATAAGTTATTCTCCTGAAAATCATCATTATCCATACTGATGGGCTGATGGGGTCGTTAAAATGAACAAACCATTTCTTACTACAGTTAACAACAGATTGAATGTCATTTTTCATTTTTTATTTGAATTTATCGAACTTACGATTAAAACAGGAGTAAGTAGTTGTCATCAGCATAGATACCAAGTCAAGAACTGATGACATCGGGAAGGTCGTTGATAAAAATTAGGAGTAACCTAGGTTCAAGGATAGAAAATTGGCGGTCACCTGCATTAATGTAAAAAGATGTAGAAAAGTGGCCGTTCAAAACAGTTTTCATTTCGCGATTTAATATGATAGATTGAAGCAAATGAAAAATTCGGCCATAAACAAAACACCATAACCTTTCAACTATGTGAATAAGACTAGCATGCCAAACCATGTAAAACGCCTTTGCAATATATACACCACTAGTTCAAACTTCATCATTCTTATCTAAGGCTTGACAGACTGTTTGAACAATAACAGTTAACACATTAGAAGTTGACGTAGATAAGCGAAAGTATATTGTTTGTCTGCTAGGACTCTTCAAGGTGAGATGCTTAACCATTCGACCTGGATAAGACTAGAGGTAGAAAACTAATAGGTTATAGTTTGAAGACTCAGATGGTTGGCTCGATTTCTTAAAACAATAACTACAGAAAATGATTTCTAACAAGAATGAAAATAAGACGTAGCAAACCTTTTGTTGTGGTGTTTAGAGAAAATCGGAGCAATTTCAAGAGCACATTTCTTTAGGAATACTGTAGGGATACCATCAAGTCCGCATGCTTTGTGAGTATGTAGTTTAGAGAAACCATAAACAGAATAAGAATATCACACAGTATAAACTAAGTGGAAAGTTAAGCAAATAACCCCAGCTGGGTTATGAGTAGAACTGGAAAAGAATTTATGAGCCACACATACTTCTCTATCAACAAATAATGATACCACCTCAAATCGAGTGAATATTTACCTTATTTAACACACTATTGCTGAGCCAACAGTCATCGCCAGAACCAAAGAGGCTATACAATGCCTCATTCTGCCAACGAACAAAGATTTATTTACAATTATTACGAGCGGACATAAAGTGACGTCTGTTTTAAACAGAACTATCACGTTGGTACTGCTGGAAAAATGATTCCTGAGTGCTATAGCAGCTGAACAGGCAGGTGTAAATCAAGAAATGTTTTCTTTCCTATACTTAAATGTTTAAACCATAAAGTCTCCGTTCTACATTATGGTTAAGCCAAGAGCATGTGTCTCGTGCAAGAGCATTTGTTAAATGCACCATCATTTGCTGAATACATTTAAAATCACAATTCCAGTATTGAATAAGATTTTGTTTCGATTCGAATTTTTCATTTTTTTAGATTTTATTTTTCATTTTTATTTTATTTTATTGTTAGAGTGTAATTATTCTTCTTTAAAGAAGCAGTGGTAGTTTACAGCTTTTATCATAACGTACTGGCTTTATGCTTAAAGGATGCATCATCACAAATATTCGAACTGTCAGCTAAAATATATACATAGATTTCGAAGCAGTATTTAAAGATTCTTATTAGTTTACCAGCAAGCCTACTTGGCTTTGCTCTTGTTAAAATACCATTATTGCTGAACAAGTATTG
This sequence comes from Acanthosepion lycidas, assembly GCA_963932145.1. Classification (NCBI taxonomy): domain Eukaryota; kingdom Metazoa; phylum Mollusca; class Cephalopoda; order Sepiida; family Sepiidae; genus Acanthosepion; species Acanthosepion lycidas. The sequence continues at coordinate 116,164,810 of OZ010587.1, forward strand.
AAGATAACCTCAAAACAGAATGTTTTTATTTTTGATGGCATGAACGTATAATTTCATCGTCACTTGGATAGAACGTTCGTCCTCTACTGTAACTGTGAACCTTGTTAATTTTATAAACCTTGATTGATTACTGCCGAGGTGGGCCTATTATGACATTGGGAGACATAGTAATTTTTCTTTCAATTATCAAATATTTTAGCCCTTTTTTTTAATAGCAGACTACATCGAGCATGTATTTCCTATCTCAGTACATGCACATATACATGTATTTCCTATCTCTGCCAGGGTCTTGTATTGGAGCGGAAGTAAAGACCAGGATGTTATATGCTAACTTTCAAAGTAAACGTCCTTTTTCCATTTAAAAGATTGGAGTATAATCTTCTCACAATCATTTAGCTTTTATTGCAGTATTAGACTCAATTTAGTAAATATCACTTAGCATTTATATTCAATAGTAATTTGGGACTCCCGAACTTCTCTCCTGATGTTCTAATCAATAATTACCATTTCTTGCGCGTCTCTTTTAACAGCTGTTCACATTAATAGAACACATGTGGCAGTAGGAAAAAGAGTTGCGATGCTTCTTTTTCTGTTTGATGATTACTTCCTTGGAAGATGACTCCTTAGTTAATAACCCCGAACAAAATCTCATCTAACCAATGAAAGATGTTATTTTTTAGCATAAATGTCTTAGGTAACAGGTGGAAACAACCTGAACTATGTGAATGCATTCCTGATAGGAAAAATAACCAAAACACGAAAGACGAGAAAAACAAGCTCCTAGATTAATTACAATTAATTAGCAGTTCCTATGAGAAGTAATTCAGCAATAAATACTTAGTAATAATCTAATTTTGATGGATTGAAGTTGAAATTTTCCTTTTCAAAAGAATATTCATTTAGGTTTATTGTCTACAATTTCCGTAAATGAAGCGTTGTCATTTTCAATAAGTTCTGAATATATTTTTTTAATTATTTTTTAATTTTATTTATTTTAATTTTTCTTATCTTAACTCTTAGTTAATCTAAGATATTTAACAATCCGAGAGTAGCGATAAAACCAATAAAGAAATAAAAAGGCCCCAAAATTAATAATAATTCATTTAGTTATTTAACAGAAAAGTGTATATTATGTTTTCATTAAATTAGGAATTATGTACACCGAATCACCAAATATGAATCCTCCGCCGGGGAAGTGAATTTCATAATACCAGTTTATTGGCAACAATGTATTATTTTCAAACATACAAATGAAGACATTTCTCCTACCTAATTATATATATATATATATATATATATATATATATATATATATATATATATATATATATATATATATATATATATATGATTACGATATATATTTTTTATATATCAAGAATAATTTTAGGAGAAAGAAGTATGACTAAGTAGAAAAAGTTTTCATATGACGCGTTTTGTTCTTTAGGATATCATCGCACTAAGTTTATATTTCGTTGATGTGAATACACGTGAGCATTAATTAGAGACACTGATAATTTTAAATTCAAAGTATATTTTTAAAGTATGTGTTTTGGGTATATAGTCTAGCCGATTTAATTTAGATTCTTTTTCTTTTTATTCATCCTTCAATTACATTTATTATGAAATATCCCACATTTAATTGCCCAGAAATTTACGTGGATGATCAAGCGATTAAATCACTTTCTAAACAGTTTCGTCTTAGGTAATTGTTTTCTTTTTTAATTAGAGTTGCATTTTTTGAATAAAAATTGAGGTCAGTCTCGTAACGGTGAGCAACTAATGCATTTAATGTGTTGTTTTGTAAAAATCAATCTTCACAAGATATTCAACAGAAGCAAAGTAAAATTCAGCTGTTGTTACACCGAGGACATAGCACAAATAATGAAAAATAACCAACAAACCACCCGTACAAACCAAACCTCCCTGTAACTGCAGAGTAAAGCACGATTGTCCTTTAAAGGATAATTGCTTGCAAAACAATATTATATAACAAGCCACTGTAAAATCAGCAGGTAACGAAGAAAAATATGCGTATGAGGGTGGGATGAGAAGTTCATGGGCTACAAAAGAGTGATTCTAGTGTTCAGAAAACTTGCATGTATTTTAATATTTCTTATTAATAACTGCATTGTTTCTCTCCAGTTAAACTGATACATGGCTGCTTAAAGAAAACTTCAATAGGAACTAGTAGCAACTTCTCTTGTAAATGGACAAAATTTGACATAAGATAACGCTCAAGCTCCAGCTTTATTAAGAGTGTAAAATTGTTGAGCTAAATTTAGGAGAGTTGAGAGTCTTGAAGATGACCCAAGGTCTGGAGGCCCTGCAACTGCCACCACCGAGGAAAACACTTATCGTGTTCCCCACATAGTGACGGGAGACAAGCGATTAACTATAAATAAAATATCTAATGCAATTAGCATATGCCGTGAGTGAGTTAAGAAGTTAATATTCTGCACAATGAACTTAACCTGACGAAGGTTTCTGCTAGGTTTACTGACACTTGATCGAAAGCTCGCCAGACTGACCACATCACGAGAATATCTGACAATGCTTGAGGCAGATTCAGCTGTTTTTCTTGAATATTTCCTAACTCAAGATGAGCTTTGACTTCATCACATTGAGCCACAATCCATTCAGTTGAAACGCCCCCCTCCTTGCCTGCTCTAAAGGAAGCCAGGGTTGTAATATCTGCACGGAAGGGGATTTCTTCAGTTTTCTGGGATACAAAAGGTATTGTGTTTCTTGATACAAAAGGACCACACCATTAATGGAGACTACTATACAAACTTGTTGAATTAGTTATGAAAGTCTATCAAGATCAAATTCCTTGGAAAACAGACGAAGTGGAGTCTTGTTTCATCAAGTCAATGTTCCATCACCCAAGTCCTTGATTTCAATGGCTGCTGTCCGTGCCTGTGGCTTTGAACTGATTGTTCAACCTATTCTCCTGATTTCTTTTTCCCCAACATGAAAATACATTTGGTTTGGAACAAATATCACAGTGATGATGATGGCATATCTGCCGTTGATAACTCTTTCAACCAAAAGGATGAATAGTCTTCTTTGAACGTTAAGATGTCTGTTTACCTGGAAAGAAACAAGGCAATTATTAATAAGAAGAGTCAAAATTAATGCATAAAACATTTCACTGCTCTAGCGTCATTCCTTCAGAATCAACCTATGATCTTTTCAGCCCATGCTCGTAGGAGTAACTGAAGGACTCTGCAAGCAGAAATATTACGCATACACAACATTCTTTACAAATAGTAAATACGCGAATAGCACAATGCTTTCTAATCACATATGGGAGATTAAGAACAAAATCCAAATTACACCAACATACGGAAAACGTCTAACCCTGCTTACAACAATAAATAAAAGATGTAAATTTTGTCTGAGGTGCGTGGGATACATATAATTGCTTTGCCAAAAAGACAAAAATTACTAAATAAACGATTTCAAAATGCAGATACGAAAATCAGAATCCAAAAACGAATACCTTGTAAAATATCATCATGAAAAATGCAAATATATTCACACTATACAACGCAGATAATGTAACACTCTATGAAAAGCCAATACTTTAAAATAAAACAAAATAAGAAAAAAATAAAGAGAAATCCAAATAAATTAAGTAAATAATAAACAAATTAGCAAATTACAAATGAACACATAAACACAGTTAATTTAATAATAATAATAATAATAATAATAATAATAACCAACAACAAATTATTAAATAATCAACAATAAATAATGAGTAAAAAGTTAACGAATAACTGTATGCAGATGATTCCAGGACCAGTTTGAATTATCTGATATCTAATGGTATATGTCAAGGAATTAAACAATGCAGTAACAAAACACTCACTTATTTACGCCTACATTTTACAAGCCCTATATTTATCAAAACTCAAACAAATATTGAATATAACAGTTTGTACCTGTTGAATTGATTGGTAGAAATGCTAATAACTCGCAAACATAAATTAAATATTTTGATCAAACTTTGGCTGGACAAGGGGCTTGATTCTGTATCGTAGATTCATAGAAATACACATAATAAATGAGTATGAAAAGCTTTTGTTAAAATTTTGGTCTAATTAAATAAATTTTGGTCTAATTACATAAATAAATGAGAGCAGATAGGTTCACTTATCGCCCGGTTCAAACTCCTTCCCCATCTTTTGAACGGTAGAAGCTTATCTTTTGTTTCTTGTTGAGGACTGGGATTCCGGTTCCTCTTAAAGTCTTCTCATTCTTCTCCACTCCCAGTAATCCCTTACGTCTTATATAATTATAACCTTGCTTGAACTGAAAAAATTTTAAAAACATAATAAATTGTATCTTAGTCTTCTTTTCATAATTTTGACCTGGTTCGGGAGTTATCCAAAATTCAGCATAATTAATTGTTTAATATAATGAACAGCCTATCTTAATTATAAATGTTTGTACTCGTGGTCGAATAATGGCAGATAACCTAATCAGTTTATATATTTATAAGTATGATTACGTAATTTCAACTATGGAAACCTATTATAAAAAGATCTGCTAATCAGGTTTGTCACCGACAACGCAAGCAGTTGAAAGTGGGTGTGACACAATGAGTTCTTTGTTTGAATGAAACAGAAACTTCTTTTGTTCAACCTCTCTTCAAACAGCATTTTGAATAAAGTTAGAGCACTCATTCAAAACGAAGGAAAGTCAAAATTGTAATTTGCCAGTCAAACATAACAAAGATCACTGGCCTATAAAATAAATCAGATATGCGGAACCAACATTTTGATTTGGCATTTTTTGTGTACATGCACGGGTCTCTGTTACAAAATTATTTTGAAATTGTTTTAGATTAAAGTATGTCCTGAATAAATCTTTGGATTAAAGGAAGGCCAGATAATCTTATATCGGACAACATGACTTGAACCTATCCCTGTAAATATAAAGAGAACGACAGTATAAGAAAAGATATGGTGATTTAACCACTCCAGCAAATCCGATGTAATCTCGTGCACATAATTTTGTTCCATTAGTCTTCTTTTGAAGTAAGGAATGATATATAACTTATTTTTATTTGATTTGTTTATTACTTAGACTTATCTTTCGTGCATGGGATGTTGGGAAATCTTGTTTACAGATGCGTCATAAATAAGTAAATAATAAAATAGAATTTGAAATGATTTTTATTTTTTATTTTAAAATTTACTCTATATAATTTTCAGAAAGATTTAGAAAATAATTGTTCTAGCATGCCTCAATGGCTATGTAAAAAAAAAAAAAAATTAGCGAAACCGATAAAGCATACTCCACCTGTAGTATATGTTTTTACTCCTGTAACCGATGAGTTAAAATTCAAGACTAAAGTGTCTACTCTAGTTTGGAATCAGTTTTCCTTTTCCTAAGTTGACTGCTGGCCAAACCTAACAGTCCCAACATAATCCATAGCGCGGGTTTTAATTCAGTATTTTTCTTTCCCTAGAATGGTTGTCATCCAAAACAAGAGAGTCCAATTTATCTTACTACTTAACGCATAACTGAAAAAAATAACTGAAATCACCTTCGTGATCCCGAACTTGGACTGTAGCGTAAAAAATAATCATCCCTCAAATTCATCTTAATCAGTATTTTTTGTCAGTTGGCTTGATAACTTTCCATAGAAAAGAAATCTGAAGAAAAACTAATCAGAGAAACACAATTTTGACCTAATCTTTACTAATTTTAAATTATTTCTAGGAAAAAATTGTATATGTTTATTAAAACTGAATTTTTTTACTGTATATTTACCAATATTTGGCTGTACTCTCTAACATGAAATAGATCTCAATTCCTTTCTTGATTTCAATGTTTTTCTCTTCATATTTTAAGTCAAATTCAACAATGACATAAGGGTTAGATCAGATCATTACTAATGTTGTTAGTTCGATTCCCAATGGACGACTCCAAATTGTAACCTGGAATCAGATTAAACACAATATTTACAGAGTGATGTTCAATAAGCCAGTTTTAAAAGATATTGCTTGTTAGTACTTTCCTCACCGATTGTTCTGTAATTGTAACCTTGTAGCATACTTAGCAAATACATTGAATGTCTGCAGTTCATAGTTTAGGGTATATTTCTGCTATTTTAAATCAAATTCAGCAAGTGCCATTTCACATCCAAAGATTTTCTGTTACCAAATATTATATAATTCATTTTTTCGTGTTGTTACATTTTGGTTGACTAAAGTTAAATCAGTTACATATGTACATTATTGACAATGATTATTTTTCCAACTATAATAATTAGTGTGCCCAAAATACTGTAGAAAAACCATGAGATGAGAGCACATAGAACTCGCATATTCAGTAATTATCTACTGTACATCAAGCAACTTCCACCTGCTGAGCCTGGTCCGGATCCTAAAAGGATTTTGTGCTGAACAAGGATGTCTTGGATAATAACATTACCTGCTCCCCAGAAACAGAAATGTTTTCATTCTTGATTTGAAACCCATTAATATCAAAATGGGCCAGAAGAATCAATTGCGGGTGGATACATCTGGCACCAAGTTGAGCAGGTGTTGTGTTTGACAACGGATTAGGAGTCTTAAATGCTGAGAAGATACACCCAGTCACAACAATTGAACTCCATGCGCAACAGTTGTGAGAGAGACCACCACTTAAAATTTCAGTTTGTTAAACCAGTCAATGCCGTTTCACCTTATTCCTCAATAGGCACATCTATTTTCAAATTATATAGTCATCAATGTAGATGCTATATCCATCTCATAAGATGCTACTTTTGTCGGTGTTTATACCTTTGCATGGTAAAAGTTTTTTTACGTTAAATTATCTTTGCAGTTTCGAACTTTTCTGCATTTATTGAATCTACTTGATATCAAAACATGTTAGATCTACTTTCTTCATTCAGTTTGATCTATTTCTCTCTTTGCAACAACAGTGTTTTCCTTCTTCTAGATTCTCGACAATGCAGGAAGGCACTCCATCTAAACTCTAGATCGATCTCTATCTGTTATGGCGCATCATAATTGTTCAGATGCATACCACAGAAAGATCATTAAAAGCTAGATAAGTGATAAATTTTTTGTATTTCTAATAATAATTCACTTAGTCTAGAACAAGTATCCTCAGCGGAATGTACGTTTCGTCCTTTTTGGGACTCATCAGCAATGCACATCCGAGAATCGAACACAGACCGTTACCATCATACCACTGGGCTAGACAATATAATGCAGAAACTCCTAATTCCGGTGGTGATACTCCTCCAAGCATACATAACCTACCGGAACGTCTTCTTTCAGCAAGCCGCTCCATCGAGAGCATTTGAATCTGGATCAAGCATAGGTTTATAAGTGATATATATATATATATATATATATATATATATATACCCCACGCCGACAGTACGAATCGGAGTTTCATGAATCACGCAATCGTCGGGTACTAGTAGATGACTACAGAGTGTAATCATATCCCAGTACCTGACGATTGTGTGGTGCAATCAAAGTCGTACAGTCGGCGTCGGGTATCATGTATATTAATTAATATATAATTAATAGCTCTTTTATTTTGCATTCATCACTGTTTTACTTGCACCTAAGGATATATATATGTGGTGGACTCTCCCGTCATATTCGACGTATTCGGGCCAAGCTGCTCAAGATGTGTCAAGCAGATGAAGGCTTTGTACAGAACCAACACACTTTTAGAATAGCCGAATACTTTGACCTGGTGCACTACACAGGTTTGAATTCATAGTTGTCCTTCTCCTAGACCACTTTCCACCCAAGGCTACTTACCCACAGAATAGGATTAATACTTTTCCCAAGGCACGTAAGCGAATTTAATGGATTCGACTTCGGCTCTCCAATCCGAGCTGCTATCCACTACTCTACCGTGTCTCCCGGGTCTCATGGAAGAACGTTAAATTGTATACAGATTCAAAGTTCAAAGTTATTATAAAATTAATATACTATTGGGGTATAAATTGAAAATATAAAGTGTTGGCGGGGAGATATAGAGTAAAATATAAGCTTATATATTACATTTTTTACCGTTGGGGCAAGAAAAAATCACATACCGATGGATGGGCATTGTGTAAAATGATGTAAAATTTAAAAAATACGGTTTAAGTTAAGAATTGTAAAGGATAAGGAATAAGCAATATGATTACAAAGTGGGGGTGGGCACAGTGAATGTACGTATGTTTATATGTATGTATGTAAGTATCTATATTTCAAGGGAGTATCAATGCACTGTATATAGAGCTAACCTCCAATAATATTAGAATATAAGCTAAAAATAAAAAGTATAGATAGACAAATGAGGTTAGAAAGTGTTGTGGCCTGTTAGGGGCCAGAAAGAAAGACACGGAAAGAAGAATGTAGGTTGAACAAGTGTATTGGCATAACAGAACATATATACAAAATAAGAGTGTTATTAGTCAGCAGACAGACGTGTCCGTCCGAACTGTCCGGTTACACTGCGTCCCCAACTGCCTGCTGCTTAGGAAGTCTCGCAGGTTAGTATTTTATGAAGGAGGAAGAGTTCATTCTCATGTAGATAGGTCACCATAACACTCCTCCTAAAATCTTAACTCCGCAGGAGTCTGAAGAATTTTTTTTTTCCTTTTTTATATTAAAGTTCTGAGGCTGTATATGTAGCTGTAAAAAAGTTTCACAAAAATTAATCCTGAGGGATATTTTTATAGAAAGTTTATCAACTTTTGAGTGGTTTTCCTCCGCTTGACTTGTTTAATTTATAGAGAAAACAAGCGTTTCCTTTTTACAACTGGCTAGGTATTTAAAACTTGGCTGACTTATTTTAACAAGTTCAAAGTAGAACAACTTTGAGAACTTTTATTTGTTTGTGGTCTCAATACCTTTTACGTTTAGGATTGACAACTATTAAATCAGTTGCTTTCCTTTTTCTCTTATAACGGTGCATTTTAGGGGCCGCTAGAGGGTACAGAATATCGAAAGCGTCGTATATGACATCCATCACTGTTGCCTCAGGAAGTCCGCTATCAGCTTCGTCAGTTAGGCGTTTCCTAAGTTGATTGAGATGTTTTTTATGCGTAAATTGTAGAGGCTTTATAATATATACTATATTCCCAACTCTTTTTTTCTGGCTTCGTCTGTTTCGGGAGTAATTTATCGTAAACGGACCGTATCCGTCGTGCGAACATCACCCCGGCTGGAGATTGTAAAGCTGGTGTTTTGTTATTAGGTGTAATTCTGTATACTTGAAAAATTGTTGAAGGGCTTTTTCAGTTGGTGGAGCCATAACGTCTTTGAAAGCTCTCTTCAAAATATCCACAAATCTCTCAGCCTGTCCGTTAGACCTCGGATGGTACGGAGCGCTAGTTATGTGTTCGATCTGATATCTTTCACAGAAATCTCTAAATTCTCAAGACGTAAACTGACTTCCATTATCGGAGACTAAGGTGTCCACTACTCCGAATCTGGCGAACAGTTCGTGCAGAAATTTTATAGTGATTTCTGTAGTTCGGTTTTTTCATCTGTGTACTTCGGGCCACTACGAGAAGCTGTCGACTACAATGAGGTAGTAATATCCTTTTAGAGGTCCCCACGAAATCAATGTAAATTCTAGACCAAAGTAGATCCGTTTTTGGCTAGAGATTGAATTTAACCGGAGGTGCATTTGCATTACTGCCTTTACATGATTTGACAACGTTTTCTATAACTTTGTCCATGTTTTACCAATAGACGCATCAAACTTTTCATTTTAGTACTCCCTGGATGGCCAGCGTGGAAATCTTTCGAAATACGCTTCTGGAGTGTTAACGGAACCACGACACGTTCCCTGTTTAGTAACAGCTTGTCGCATATAGAGAAAACGTCCGTAGTACGCTGGTCCTTTTCAAAAATTTTCGCTTTTGTTTGCTTGATATACTCATCGTGGAGAGCGTTTTGTCTTATTTGTTCAAGCGTTCCCTTACTGTATTACAAAGAGTAGTTTTAATTCTCCTTCAGATTGAAGGGAGGCGATTACTGTATATTCCAGTGGTTCTTGTATTTGGGAATTTGTCTTGACAATCGGTCCACATGGGCGAATTATTTTGATGACACGTACTTCATTTTGAAGTTGTAATTTAGCAGAATTATACTCCATGTCTGCAGTCTGTTGGCGGGATTAGGGTTAGGCTAACCCTAACTCTAACCCCGACTTGTCGGTTCAAAAACTTGCTTTTGAAATTCGAGATGTTTCTCTTGATTTTCCTTCTGAGTTTGCAGAAATAAATTTTCCATTTTTTCCTGTTGAGAGAGCAGTTGTTTTTGCCATTTCTTTTGCTGTACATTCTGGTACTTCACAAAATCTAATAAAATACTTTTGAAATCCTCCATGATAAGTGTGTGTTTTTTTTCGGTTTTACTTTTCTATTTTTTTCCAGATGCTATCTAAATGAAAAAAACTGTGACGAAATATAAAAAAAATTTTTCGTACATCCACTGCTAAAAAATATTAGCAATTACACGTAGTTCTTTTATGAAAACTCGTTTGCCCGTGTTTTAGGAGAGTTCCTTTTTAATTCAGGTGGTCGTCGCAAATCCTCGTCGCCAAATTGTTGTGGCCTGTTAGGAGCCAGAAAAAGAGATACGGAAAGAAGAATGTAGGTTGAACAAGTGTATTGGCATAACAGAACATATATACAAAATAAGAGTGTTATTAGTCAGCAGATAGAAGTGTCCGTATGAACTGTCAGATTACAATGCGTCCCCGACTACCTGCTGCTTAGGAAGTCTCGCAGGTTAGTATTTATGAAAGAGCAGGAGTTCATTCTCATGTAGATAGGTCGCAATAATAGAAAGTAAGAATAAAAAGGAAAATAAAAAAATATCACGAATAAAGAACGCCGTGTTGTCCGTTATGTTATCAGTAGACGTTGCAAGTGTGTAAGGGGATTAATAAATGTGAAACAAATAATATTAGGGACAGGTGAAACTATTAAAACAGTAGTTGATAGCTTAATTGATCTAACCGGAATCAAAATACTTTTGGAGGGAGCTTTTCCTATTTGTCAGTATTAATATTTAAGCAACATCAGTAGAAATATTAATACTGACAAAAAGTGTAATTGTCGATAACGTAATGGACAGAGTTTTTATTCTTTGATTTTTTTTCCTTTTTCTTACTTTCTAACCTCATTTGTCTATCTACACTTTTTATTTTTAACTTACATTCTAATATTACTAGAGGTTAGTCCTATATAGAGTGCAATGTTACTCCCTTCGAACACAGAGATTCTTATAAACATACGTACATTCATCGCGTACACCCCCACTTTGTAATCATATTGCTTACTCCTTATGCTTTACATTTCTTAATTTAAACCTTTTGACACTATTTTACACAATATTCAGCCATCGATGTGTGTGTGCTTTTCCCCCAACGGGAAAAAATGTACCGCATAAGCTTAAAATATGCACCATTTTTTCTCGATATTTCCCCACCAACACTCTATATTTTTAATTTATACCACAATAGTATATTAAGTTTATAATAACTTTGAATCTGTATAAAATTTTGCTTTCTTCCCATGAAACCCATTATTTAAAACGCAAAACAAAACAAAACAAAAAACAACTGTATTAAGTGGTGTATTTATCATTTGTACCTAACGAGTTGGAAAACCATGACGCTCTGATTTGCACGATAAACGTAGGTATATTGTGTGTGTATATATATATATATATATATATATATATATATATATATATATATATATATATATATATATATATATATATAATTAAGAGGAACATATCGGAACCATGAATCTTATTCCATATAAAATTCGTTCCTTTTGTGTGGTTTTTCATAAAAAACATCTATATATAGATGATTGAATTTAAATTGAATATTGATTGAAAAGAATTTAGCAAAGAAAAGCACTTTTTCATTATGCTTAAAACTTAAAGTATGTATTGAATGTATGGTACCATCTATGACGCCAGAATAGAAATTAATAATATCTCTTTAAAAGAAATCAGGAACGCACAAAGTGGATGCGCTAAAATATAAAAAAATATCGGTCGATATGTATTCCAGAATAGATAAAAATAAAAGGTATTATAAAATTTTAAATGACAAAAATGGAGAATTCTGGACACAGAATAAAAAGAATGAATAACAGATAAGGCAACTCTTTAGATACAGTATAATTTGTTCCAAATCTTATGGTACGGAATCGGGGAAAGTTAACTAAACAAAAACGTTAAAAAAAATTGTTTTCTTTAATAAAACAAGCCCACACATATATATGCACACACACATACAAACATATGTGTGTGTGATATGATGAATTATATATCTTTTCAATGGTCTTGCTAGAAAAATGAGAAAATTACGTTTAAAAAATAACATCGATATTAGGTACCACTACATAAAACGCGATATCTAAATGAATTTTAGAACATTAAAAATCTTCTTGAATCTTTAATTTACTTTAATTTGAAGCTAATAGATTAAATTTAATTTAAATTTCTCATAAGCAAAATACTTCGCTGTATTTCAAAACTCATTTAAATTAACTGGAATGAGTTTTTTTTCTCTAAAATAGCTGATTAGCAGCCGTTTTAGTCGTCTTTCATTGTAATGTAATTATCTTTATTAAAATATCTTACAAAAATAAAATATACTTTTCTAAAATTTTATTTGAGTAATATTAGCTGACTTAAAGTATAATTAATCTTTGAATGGTTGGAATTGAAGTTGATGTATTTTCCGGTGATGGTTGAATTGATTGTAATATATGGATGCCTATAATCTATTCTCTGTGCGATATATAAACACGTACAGGAGGTGTAGCTGATTATTATATTCTTCTTTCATTGTGAACTCGATCAAAGGTCCTTTTCAGTTCACAGATTCTAACAGTGTTTGTCCAGCTTCCTGGTGAACTCAGAGTATGACGGTACCATCTACGTTTCTCAGCCATACTGTTGGCTTAAATTGTGGCGTTCCTAAAGCCATTTCCTCAAAGTATTCCATATATTTGTTTGCTATCACTGGCGGCAACGGTGAACACATAGCCAAGCTTGCTTGTATATTTCAGAATCTTATTGAAAGAATGTTGTCTGTACACAGAGCGTCAGCATTGCCATCAGGATGTTTATTGGAATGCAAGCATGTTCTACAAACGAGAAGTCTGATTTCAATTGGTTTTAAACCACCGAGAGAGCCTCATCCATAGGGACCTTGGCTTACCACATCCAAGTTTACCATTCAATTGTTACGAATGGCAGCCACTCAGATCGATTCCACGAAGTGTTATAAGTTCCTAACCTATGATGCGGACTTCCCTGCTAGTGGGGTGACTATACCAACTAGAAATCTGCTCAGTGGGTGCCTCACTAAACTCTTACAGCTGACTATAGGTCTCAGTAACGTTCTAACCACTTAATTACGCACTCATATAACATAACAACTGCTAAAATAAAAAGTCAGCTTAGTTTCACATGATATTGTTTAACCATGATCTTGCCTATGAATCAGTGATGCAGGCACTGATAGAACAGATGATTTATTTTTTTTATTCAAGAAAACATCAAAGTTCATCGACAGATTAAAACTGATTCTACATCGGATTTTCGAAAAGAATCTTCCACTGGACAGGAAAGATTGGATATCGATATTATTTGTTTGGTAATTTCTTCTTTAGTATTCACCTTGCTCAATAGAGATGACATTGCTCAGTGTGGAGTATAGTAATCTGAACAATAGAATTATCCCTCTAATGAAAGCATTTACGGACGATATGATTTTCATTTCATTTTCTCACGTGAAATAACTCCTGATCCGTTTATAAGAGCTGTTTAATTGGAAAAAAATAGAGCTGAGCCTTCGAAAGGCTATAATCTATCCCTAATACAGAGAGCAGTCAATAAAGTAAATTTCTACATCATTTTACGACTTGACATGAAAGATGACTCTTTGAGGTTGAGAAGTATAAGGTAAGTAAATCACGTTCCAATAAATTCTTCATTACTCTCAAGACACCTTCGAGAAAACTGTCGAACTCTCAATCATATTCAAAATGAATTTGAATGTCAGTGTTAAGAAAATGCATTCTCAAACTGTTAGGTTGAAGAAAGTCGTTGGTACAGTGTCAACTGGTAGAGCAGAAATCAATTGCTATCTACAGTTTTGGTTGTCAGTGGAGATTTCAAAGGACATAAAAAAATTCTTACAGAAATGAAACAAAAATAGTAGTAACAAGCAGAAATAGGAAAACATCAAATGAAGGCAACTTACACAATGAGACAAACAGATGAGCCCCAAAAGAATGGTTGATCTACAAGTATCAACCGACCTCCCATCGTGGAAGGTTATAATATCTAACAGAAGCAATAAATGCTTTACAAATAGTAAATATTCGAACAGTAATATACTTCCTAAACACATGGGAAATTAAGAACAAAAGCCAAGTTTCACCATAAATATCATGGAAAATAAGGAAAACAGCATCAGACTTCAGCATTAAATTCAGAAACTGTAAACACTGTCTGGAGGATAAAATAGTTATAATCACCTTTCCAGAACAACAGAAATTACTAAATAAACGATCAGAAGACTTAAAATACAAACACGAAAAGAAACTTTTACTACCTTACTTAAAAATGGCAAACTAAAAACAAATAACTTGTAAAATACCACCTTGATAAATGCAAGTATATAAGCTCTAGAGGACGCAGTTAATGTAACATACTTTAAAAAAAGCCAATACTTTAAACTAAACAAATATGATAGCCAAGTCCCGAGAAAAATTAACATAAACAAAATATCTAAATGAATAAATAAATAAATTAAGTAAATATTAAAGATGTTAACAAACTACGAAGGTACACATAAACACAAGTAAATGTAATAATGATTATATTGAACAAGAAATAAATAAGAATCAATAAATAAAGAATAAAAGTTAACAAACAACAATAAATTGTCACAAATACCCGCATTCGGATCCACAAGTTTCCCCACTCAATAGCATCTAGAATAAATTGAAACATAACCATTACCGTTTACCCATTAACTGTTAGGATAAGACAATAGACCTCACTACTCATAATGTATCATCGACTAGAATACATAAATAGTCGAGCCAAAACACAACACGAATGGCCTGAAGATTACGTTGAAGCATGAAACAGACTGTCACCGCTTGGCATTGAATTCAGAATCTACTTTATATATATATATATATATATATATATATATATATATATATGGAGAGAGAGAGAGAGAGAGAGGGGGAGAGAAAGAAAGAAAGATTTATTCATCGGGTTGTGTTTGCATTTGTTAAATTCTTTCATAATTTTTTGCTTGTTATTCAGTAGGCCTCATCAAGTTATATGCTCTCAAATTTTTTATGTTGATTTTATTGTAACATGTCTCTACTTGTTGAATTGAGAGTGTATAAATAAAACAAAACAAAATGCAAATAAAACTTATCGTGAGCACTTCATACTCCTATTGTTACCACAAAACTCTTAAAATGTTATTTGATGATCGACTAATACAATTTAAATCTACCTCTTGAATTAATAGTTCAGAAATATCCTAATCTAAAATCAATACCTGGTGATGATCCTGGTGGCTGCTTTGATAATGTTTCTATTTATCTATAGACAGATAATATTGCGCGGGTGGAGAACAATCACATGCTCTTTGCAAAGTCTGACGTTAAATATTATTTTATTGAGTAATTCTGGTGCGTGTATGTACAAGCAAGGACAGCAGTTCAGTATCTCCCCACTCTCTTTCCAGTATCACATCAGTAATAAAGCGCAGATTGTTGGCCTCGAATATATACTGGAATGTAAAACAACAAATTTTCTAAGATTTGATATTTCCCAGATAAAATAATTATATATTCGAAATCTACTCTTTGTTAGAATGGAAGGAAACATCTTTCAGCTTGTTTACTTCAAATAACTGTTAATCTATTAGGGTGTATCAATATTTCTGTTTCGTTTCGAAATTCGTCTTTGTCACTTCTCAACACTTGTTCTAGGCTCTTTCCAAGTAACAGGGATACACCAGAAGAATGTCGTCATTTTCCTCCTTGTGCGAATTTTATAATCTATTGTTACACGGTACACAATGTCACTCAGTGGCATCACACTAACCCCATGAAATAGTGCCCAATCATTCATGCACAGGGAGGTTCCTCTGATTGGTTGACATGTTATATCTTCGCTGCACACATGATTCTCGAGATATTCAAAATAACAGAATTTTTTCAAATCTCTCTCTCCATTCTATATACATACATTAATCATTTCATCCTAAGCAAGGCGATGAAACCATTAAGAGGTAACCGGTTACTGAGAGTGAAAAAAATGAGAAGATATTATTGAGAGAAAAGAACAATAAAAGAACAAGATTCAGGAAGACAAAAGATGGTGATTAACGTTGCATTTAAATATTTGCAGATGGGAGGTGGAAGGGAAGCAAAAAAAACAAAAACAAAAAAAAACGGAAGAGAGTTCCACCGGCGAGAAGTGCGAAAAAAGAAACTATAAGAATGGAACTTACGATTTCATCTAGCTATTTCGACAGTAAAAAGATAAGAACTAATTATCAAACTATTACTTAAATTCATGCGGTCGAGATACCGAGGAGAAAAGCTCATTAGAAGAATTACCATGAATATATTTATAGAAAAGACGCAAGGAAGCCACATCATGGTGGGAAAGTAACTGAAGTCGAGATGTCAGGTCAGGACCGATAACATTACAGACCCTTTGAATTTTATCGAGAATCTCGATATATGGCAAGCGGAACCATATATGGGAGTAATATTCAATGAGCGGATGAATGGTAGTTTATAAACTTGTAAGATGGATACTGGCAAAAGAAATTGTCTGCTATGGCAGAGTGAACCAACCTTCCTAGCAGCAAACTTGAGTCAATTAATTATTCAACTTCATGTCAGTGGAAAACGTGAGACCAAGAAGGCGCAATGAGTTTATTCCCTGGAGGTTACCTTCAGCCATGCTGAGAGGTGGCAAAAGTAGTTCTCTATTGTGTTTGTTTTGGAGGTATTAAAATGTAAAAGCCATTTTTGTCCCAGTTACCAACTGTATAGGAGTCATTTTCGAGATCAGCTGCCAGTTTCATTTTATCAAACCCATCAGACTTACTATTATGAGAGGAATACATATTTGTATCATCAACATAAATACAGAGTTGAAAACTGATGACATTAGGAAGGTGGTTGATAAGACAATAAACAACGTAGGTTCATGGATGGAGCCCAATTAATGTGAAAAAATGCGGCCGTTCAATACAACTCTCATTACAAGAAAGACTGGATCAAGTTAAATATTCGGCCACTCATCTTGTAAGGATACTAGCATACCGAACAATGTCAAATGCCTTTGTGATGTCTAAAGCCATAGCCCAAGCCTCGCCGTTCTTATCATATGTTTGATAGACAAATACAATAATAACCTTTAGCACATCAATGGTTGACCTAGAAAAGCGAAGGCTATATTGATTTCTTTGAATGAAGACCATGTGAAGTGAGATATTTAGCCAATTTATAGTTAATGGAAACCTCTAATACTTTCCCAAAAGAGATAAAAGACTAACAGGACGATAACTGGTAGGATCAGAAGGTTCACCAGACAGAAACTACGGAAGAGGATTTTCAGTAAGGTTGAAGGCAAGGAGCAGTGAGGCATTAGTTGGATAGTTTGAAAAGAAAAGGAGCGAGTTCAGGAGCATATTTCCTTAGAACAATTGCAGGAATACTGTCAAAACCTCATGTCTTGGGGGATCTAGTTTGGAGATGAAAGCAGAAAACATGAATGGAGTTATATGCATATCACTCAGTAGAGATTCCGTTCTAGTTGGACAATCAGGCAAATATATTCCTGGTGATTTGTGAGTAGAGTTTGAAGAAACTTTACGAGAAAAGCATTCTGTATTATCACCTATGTGATACACACTTCAAGCTGATTGTATATTTTACTGTGCTTTTGTTGAATATTTTGTGTAGGGTACTTGATTCCGGGAAGTGTTTGTATAAGAGTTTGAAGAATATTTTCCTACGTTTGTTTTTGCGTTTATGCTGTACGGTAGGTTGAACCATATGATATTTCTTTTCCTGTTGGCCTTTTTTGTGATCTGTGATCTGTGGTGAGTATGTGAATGTTGCTTGGAATCCGCTATTTTTCACTCACTAGTATATGTAAATAGTGGAGCAAAATCACAAAGCACATGGCCTGAAGATTGCGTTTAAGCTGTCACCCCGTGTGTCGTCTTCAATATCCACTTAATATATATATATATATATATACTCATTCACACTCACAGGTAGATAGATAGATTATATGTACAAAGGTTTGCAAAGAAAGCCTAGTTTGCAAAATTATACTTTTGTTATTACACTTCGACAAATAAAGGTGATGCCCTTTATCTTAGTTATGAAATTGTCCAGAATGTAAAGAATGACGGAATTTTTCCATCAATAAACTCTTTTAAAGTAAGATATAAATTCACCAGACGTCAAAAGAAAACATTTTCCTAAAAAAACTATAATTATTTAACTTATGAACTATAGAAAGTAGAAGGCTCATCTATTTTCCTTTGTATATACACACGAAATTTAAATATTCTGATACTCTCATGAGAAGCAAAATTATATTTATTTCTATCGGATTAATAAAACACACCAAGCTTAAACACCTGGATGGTTCCTATTTTGTAAAGCACAATTTCCGACTGTGTTGAGAAAGTTTGTTTTTTCAGACATCTGTGCAGTGAATAACACTTTTCTTCTGTTCATCACATAAGAATTTACAATAGTTGATTGCTTGCTTTTCTAAATACCCACCCGGGCTTCGCCCCAGCGATAACTTTCTTGAAAGTCTGACTCACCTCAAGATTATAAAAATAAAATCTAAAATACTCCGTTAAAATATTTGTAGTTTTATTTTATTTTTATCACTCTCTTTCTCTCTCTCTCTCTCTCTCTCTCTATATATATATATATATATATATATATATATATAAATATTTGTAGTTTTATTTTAAAATATTTGTAGTTTTATTTTTATCACTCTCTTTCTCTCTCTCTCTCTATATATATATATAGAGAGAGAGAGAGAGAGAAAGAGAGTGATAAAAATAAAATAAAACTACAAATATTTTATATATATATATATATATATATATATATATATATACCGAGAGAGAGAGAGAGAGAGAGAGAGAGAGAGAGAGAGAAAGCGTGAGTGAGAGGAATACATTGTAGTGATATAATGTAGCTTTATAAATGCAAACCCACTTACGTACATGTTCATTGTATATGTTCAAAGTTCGCAATTACTCATACAAATTTATATATTTATATACCTATTCGTACACACTCACACACATATATGAAAATAGGTTCTCTATTGGTCTCTCTGCACACACACGCATATATATATATATATATATATATATATATATATATATATATATATATATATATAAATTTAGCTGGCCATTGGTATTTGAGGACACCTGTCTTTTAATTCAGACGCTCGCTCCGGAAAGGAGAAATTCCATCAGAATTTGTTCGAAGTTCATTTCGGAAGAAAAGTACAAGAAATATTGTCAAAGCTTTCGACTTTCATAAATCATCATTAGGCTACACAGGGACAGTTGGATAGTTTAGTATACCAAGTGTGTGTAGTGACGTAGGCAAAGACTTTTATGTAAGCGAGGTGTATTAGGTTGGTGCAAAAATAATGACGGTATTTGACGTATTTTTTAACGTCAAAAACCGTCATTATTTTTTAACTTTTGTTTATTCTTGTGTGATATTCTATTAGTCTATACCATGATTTATTTTTATTTTAATTAGTTTTCTAATCGCCTTGTTAAATTTTTGTCTTTCAATAATTATTTTCTGTTCAGTAATTTTTTCATATGTGTCGGTTTGGTTGAATAGAAAATTATCTTTTTTATCCTATGTGTTTCTATTTATGATAACAATCCCACATTCCTTGTCCGAGGAGGTAAAGTACATTTCCTTATTTTTTTCGCTAGGTTAAAAAAAAATGCATTTAAATACCGCTATGGTAAAATTCGTTCATTGTTGATTGCTACAGTAGAAATGATTATTCCTTGAATGGAGCCTTTGGTGAATTCTCTGTCATTTTGTCATTTTGTTAGGGTTAATGTTAGGGTTACACACACACACACGCACGCACACACACACATACATATATATATATATATATGTACTCATATATATGTACTTATATATATATTTATATTTAATTTCAAACCAGCAAAAATGTATGAAGCGATATTGTTAGAAAAATCAATATTTTTCAAAAGTGTGAATCATATGATGAATTAAGCCTAACCCTACCATAAGTTCTATGCAAACACTTTCTTTTCTCGCAATTATCGCTTGTGGAACTCCCTTCCGGCTCCATTGTTTCCAGCCAACTTTAATCTGCAAAAACTGAAATGTTAATGTCAATCGCTGTTTACTGTCCTCCTGATTTATCTTTTCTTTTCCCGCTCATTATTAATACTTCTGTTCTTAATTTTTTTCCTCGACCTGTAATCCTCGTCTTTTAGTGACTTTACTGCCTTGCATGGGGTGATACTGATTAATATAAATTTATATATATATATATATATATATATATATATATATATATATATATATATATATATATATATATATATAAAATGTGTGCGTGTGTATGTGCGTGTGTGTAGGTGTGTGTGGGTGTAATTTGAATTACAAGGGAGATAACTCTGAAATAAAATCTCTGGTTACTTCCCATTCATTTTTTTCATGGCTACCTTGGATTGTCTGCATTTTTCGTCTAATATTTTACGTTCTTCGTATCAGTCTGAGTCACTTTGTATCCATCTTAGGTTGTACGGAATTACTTATCAGTATCTACTTTCAAGTCTCATAGTCGTTCGCTATGTCAGATTGACCGGGGAAAATGGTGTCTTCAGTTTCTTTACTTCTATCAGCCTGTAACTTGTTACACTAATAAAACAACATAATACAGTATGGTATAATATTTATCCCACTGCCTCATTCCACACAAATACACACAAACACCATACCCCAGACAAATTTCATTCTTGCCACGACTAGCGTAAGAAACATCAATCGTTTCATCCCAGACCACGGGGAGACACATTATCGCATACGTATACAAGATCGATGGACACGAGATGTTCGGGATCGATACGAGCTGTTAATTCGCCTACATGATCCTAGAACAGGTGCACCAGCGTACAATGGAAGAAGCCATTCCAAGCTGTTTCGTCTAAACCACGATCACATCGATGACAATCGGGCATTTCTAACAAACTTACTCTGAAAGTCACGTCGTTAAGAGATAGAGCTTTCAGGACTATTTGCCAGTTGAGCGAAAACTCAGGGTTACTGAAGTAATCCCCCGCTGGTACCCAACACCAGAAAGTGCGCAATACAGTCGCCGACAAGCCGAACCGCTCGTAGAGTGGGTCCGACGCGATCACCTCCACTAATCCCCGATATAATATCCTCCTAGGCCGTGAAAGGTTACACCGATGAGTAGCATGCATGACATTTCGACCTTGAAGATTTCCGACTGATTCAGGAGCTTACAACAAAAAGGGTGGAGTGATGGCAAGGCTAGGAAAGGCCTTCCTAACATTTCCTGCCCATGGCGAATCTTTTGTCAATGAACAGTGTAGAAAAACAACCTCTAGGCATGTTGTTGACACTCCAAGTGTGGCATTCCCAGCCCCTAATGACACGGACACTGGACAAAGAGGGCTCTGTGGATCTTTGGCTTGTTTCCACGGCCGCAACGATCCTTGCAGAAAAGGAATACCACCATTCGGTAAAGGATTTGCTGGGGAAAGCGAGGAGAGGTTGCAGCCTTAGAACCACTCCTGACCACCTCCTTTCATCCACTTAGGCCATCAGGTGCCCTGTCGGACTTATCCTCTCGTACGAAGCAGTTCTAGGTAGTTGGTTTTGGTTGTGACGCCGGGTGACACCTTTGATAAATGCCCGGTGGCACCACAAGACCAGCAGTAGTCTCCCCTCCCTTCGGCTATGACGAATATAGTCCGGTCTATGCACGTCAGTATACCAGGGATGTCGGGAAAATTTTTACGTGTCATTGTCACTTGGAGAACAAAGTCCCAAGTCACTTTGCTTAATAAGTGAGTGACATTCCCGGCTCGTCCATACGATGTAAAGAAGTCACTCAAATGCTCCTCCGTGATATGTATGGGATCCCCCGGCAAAGTCACCCTGCCCATATATTCGGTTTGTAGCCTCAACGATTTGGTAGTGAGGATCTCCTGCAAACAGCTTTGCTTTCTCGTCTGATGCCAGCAGGATGCCCCATATGGCATTCGACATTTTCGCAAGTGTACTTGCTCCAACGTTGAGTCTGTTCAGTGCTTCCTCCGTGGTCTCCCTGATGGCACCAACTAGTTTCTGGTTCTTGACGTCTGTTGTCAGCATAGAGATGGTCTTAGTCGTTAATGCGTCAAGCGCTGCCGGGATTCTGAGGAGTTCATTACCGTCAATATACTGCCAGTAATGCTCCTGCAAGTTTATGTAATGTTCATCATCTTTCTTTTGTGGCCTATTCGTAGTTCATGCCGATAGAGATATAGGGTTCTCCGGATGCTATCAGAGCCGCCACACAACAAAAACAGTTAATACGAAAGTTCAGAGACAATTTGGCAGACACAATAGACTTGGAACAAAAAGCAACACTTATACAAAGAACTTCAATTTGATACAAGAAGATTAATCCAAACTGAAATTTGCTATTTATTACAGACCAGACACAATGACGACATGACAACATTTCAGTCTGTGACGTAAATGTTCTACCGTTCGACTCAATGCAAAATAGGGCAAATCCAGAGGGAAAACATTTGACAAAATGAAGAAGGTGAGTTAATTCCAAATTATGTTGAAGGTCAAAGATCTAAGCACCCGCATTTGAAAACGTTTCACAAAAATGTAAATAAAGAAGGCAAATTTAAACGAAATGTAAAGCAGAAAAAGGTGGACCAAATCCGCATATTTCATGAAATATCCATCTGATAAAATTGAATCAAAAATAGCTGGCAACAACCTATCGTTAGTGGGTTTCACCGGGAAATCAATTTTGTGCTCCTTATGCGTAAAAATCCTAAGACAGAAAAAACAAATGAACAATGTTACGACGTTCGATTTATAACGCTTGGTTTCATATTTTGCAAGACTCTAACAATCAGTAATGAGAAATTCGAACTGAGTGGAAAGAATTATGGCCATGTTTAAAAGCGGAAAATCTATTGATACTGTAAACAGAGAAGTTATTCCAATATTTAGAAATTCTATAAGCAGACGAATTTGTTAAGCATAATTATTACGCGAAATATAAGATGAAAGGTAAACTGGACACATTTTGTAACGCTGCTGTCTATTCTACGGTGAAACGACTTTATTCCAGTCGTCTTGGTTTTTCTATGTAACAATGATAATGAAGTTAGATCAGCAGAAAACGCTGATATCATTAGACCAAAATATGCTGGTAACAAATTTATCTCAGTGACAATGGAGAGCTGAAAGGGAAAAATATGAAACGTTGATATATACACTAGCTGAAAATATTGTACATCAGTGCCAATGAGAGAAGCTGTAGTCGAACACAAGAGTAATAAATTGCTATAGTGTGCGGTAGACTGGTTTGTAAAAGAATAAATCCCGTCATTTGAATAATGGGATAATATTTGGCAGCTACCAAGAGAGAAACTGAAACTAGTACTAGACTGACTCTTCAGGATTAGAAAGATATTCAATCGAATGAACAGATTCCTTGAATTTAAACTAAGGAAACTCTCTATTTACCTATCAAGTGTGTTTGTGTTCAAGTCAGAACACTAGGAAACAGATTCATACTGATTAGACAGACAACAAGTGCCCTTTGGCGTGGTGTAATGGTTAGCAAGCTTGTCTCGCTAAAACAGTTACGACTGAATAGTGAGGTCGATCCTCACTGGGTGCCCCATACTTTCGGCTTTGTGCTACATCTAAGCTAAATCATTAGTACAGAAAACAATATCCATTGACTTTGCAAGAGCTCAAATGGAGTCAGTTACGATAAAAATTTCGAACTTTTGAAGAAAAGTATGAAAATATGTCATTTCATAGAATATCAATAAGATTGACCATTGAAGAGAGCCGCAGAACAATGACTAAGAACATGAAATAGGAAATGGGGTTGTCCAGAAATGCCTATCTTGTAAGTGTAAACAAAGTGTGCTGTCCGTCGTTTCTGAGTGAAGTTGATGGTAGACTGTGTGCAGACAAACTGTCTTGCATTCTTGCACTGTTAGTGTTTATTTTTTCGTCAGGGTTTAGAGTATCGTTAAGGTTATTATTGGGTACTCGGGTTCAAATGCCTCAATAGGATCTCGGTATAACTTAACTGGCTAATGGTACTAAGTGCTTTCCTGGTCGGTAAGAAGCTTTTTTCAGCGGAACTAGTAATTTTGACGTAATGCATTCGCTTTTGGAAACTATGGAACACGCTTTCTTTTACTGCAGTTTCGTAAACGTTCGCTTGCTGAATGAAATTTTTGCACTTGAAGCTAGTTCTGTTCGAAGCAACGCGGTGCCACCATTAACAAATACGGAACACTATGTGTTCTGCTTGCTCTGCATTCTGATAATTATGGTGTGGACGATGCGATAGGATGAATTCCATGATGCTGGAAAGTTTATCACTTATCAACTGATCTGTTTCTTTAAGTCCTAGCTTAAAGTTATGATCAAGACAAAACTATTGAAAA
>OZ010588.1:10000-105000 GCA_963932145.1 Acanthosepion lycidas
TATGTATGTATGTATGTATACGTGTGTGTATACACACCTGTCTAAGTTCCAGTTTATCATAAAAAATAACTCCCCCCACCTTCACCCCTGAGCTTAATTTTCTATTTAGCCTAGATCTGACACTTAATTTGTTCATCAAGACAAACTTACAAGTCTGTTTTTTATTCTGATTTGTGTTTTCTCCCCACTTTTATCTTTCAAAAAAGAGCACTTTGCTTTCGAAATCATTTAAATTTAATCACCACTCACTATTGCCTTAACAGGCACAAAATGCCAAAACATTAAAGTTATTGTGTAGTAATGTTTTTGTTCTAATCTCTTATTATAAAAATAATTATATATATATATATATATATATATATGCCCATACAGGTTCGAAATAATCGAGGTTCTGTTATTGCTCTGACAGGAAGAACATCAGCAAACTCAATAGACAAGTAAGTAAGCCTCTTTTTCTGTTTTTACGTTCAAAAGTTATTTCCAGTCTCGTATTTTTTCTTGTATGCATTCAGCTAACAATGTCCTTTTCTAAAAATCCTTGATTTTATAACACATTTTTGTCTATAGTTATCAAACTGTAAGAAAAGTTTTTATAGTGAGAACAATTCTATTATTTGGTGCTTATGTAATGCTCTACATTATCTTTCAACAACCCTAACTCTTTTGAAAGATTTTGAATGCACTATTCTACTTTCTATTTTAAAGCTTCATAATGTGCACCAAATGGTCATCTACTTCTGAGTTTTAAGAGACATGTCACTACTCTTAAGTCCTTAGCTGGTTTTGGCCAGCATGCACAGATCTTGTTTCATTTCCTCCTTTTTACTGAATTCTGCAAGCATTTTCAGCATCTTTGAGGTCCAGTTTAAAATAATGTCTCAAAATTCTTAGAATCTCAGTACCAACCATTATAACATTAGAAACAAAAATTACATTTGAATAGTTCTGATGATTTTATATATATATATATATATATATATATATATATAGAGAGAGAGAGAGAGAGAGAGAGAGAGTGTGTGCAATGGATTAATTGTTGCCATTATATATTTTTAATTTCACACATGTGTTGTTTCTTTTTAATTTTGTTGACTGCACAGTATAGTAGGCTCAGTTGGGTACTGTCTGTGAGGCAAATTCACTCTACCAGAAATTTGGAAACGGCATGCTGTACTATTTGGCATTCACACCAGAAGCTCCAATACAAATATTTCAGAGTGTTTTAGTGCAGAGAATTCAGAAAGAGTTGGATGAGTCTAATGGTGATTATGAAGGCACAGCAGCTTGGAAAACTCATTTTGATAAGAAAAGAAAACTCCTGAATTTGTTGGTGAGGTCCTCAAACTCAACACAGAGACCTACATCAAGTGTTTTCAGAAGGTAGTACTGCTCTGGGTCAAGAGAGTATCTACTGGAAGACCCTATGTCTGGCAACAGGACTCTGCACCATGCCACAAAGCAGGAGAACCCAGTCATGTCTGTCAGACAATTTCTACAACTTGATTATTATATGTGGGATGCAGTTGAGCAAGAAACCAACAAAACAAAATACCAAAGATGAACTGAAGGCAAGGATTATGGCAGCATTTGTCAACTTAAGCAAGGAGACCATTCAGAAGTGTTGCAGGAGATTCCAGAGTCGTCTGGAAGCCGTGGTTGAAGCCACTGGCAATTTTTTTGTATAAATTTATACTCTTTAGTATTTCAAGATATTTTTGTGTAATTATGGTAAATATATCTGTTAAAATGAAATGTTAGTGTTATTTTTATTTTTGTATAATTTAGACGACAATTTATCAATCGCACCCTATGTGTGTGTGTGTGTGTATATATATATATATATATACACATACACACACACACACGTGCACAGACATTCGAGGTAGTGCTAAAACATTCTCAGCCTGGCCAAGAAACCCATCCAAAAATATCTTTCATCAGATTTTTGGAAGCATCTTCATTTAAAAATATACTATTAACAGTATAGTGCAGTCATATATTTATGTAAGGTCACTGTACACATACTCCTGGTACTGTCTAACCCAGTACTACCTGATGCATGGTTGAGTCGTTGGCAACTAAACTTGTTTCTCCACCAGGCTTTTCTGGTGAAGAGGATTGTTAGGCACACAGCAAGATTAAAAACATGACCTGTCAAGGGGCAGATTAACCTTCTTGTTTGGTTTATGGTCATCTAGCACAATGAAATAAACTGGGCTCCATAGCTATGAATGCAGCCAATGTGGTGATGGCAGGCATTGCTGGGTGGAGGGTTTCATAGACTGAAGTCAACAGCCAGGGTAGAGGGTTCCCCTGATATACACCTGTAAATAGCTTTAGTTCGTTTAATTTTATGAAGAAATTATAGCATTAAGATTTTGTAGAAGAGTAAGTACTAGATATCTGCTGGTTTTCTTTAGTGATTTTTTTTTTTTTTTTTTTTCAAACAATTCCTAATTTATTTTGTATGGATAGACTTTCCATTATTCTTTAATGAAAACAGGGAAAATTAAAGTTCATCCAGTCCTGGGTATGAGAATAAACTAAATCTGGCAGCAGAGATTGGAGGATTTGAGGAACATGGAACCACCTCTTAAGTGCTGCTGTTCCCAAGTCTAGGAGTGGTAGCACCTGTTAGGGTCCCAGCTATGTACAAAATAGCAAACCCCCAAACAAAAAAAAGACTATGAAAGTATAAAAATAAATTTTTATAACAATTACCAACAACAATGCATAATTATAACAAAATGACCAAGAATACATTTTATCTGTAATTGAAGGTAGGAAATTGCATTCAAAATATATTTAGTTGAAGCCATAAAATTGTATTCAAAATATTTAGATTTCAGCATTAAATAACCTATAGAGGTTGATATGCCGCTAAACAAAATCAACCCACTGACATTTATCAGATTTATTTTTGTTATCATCTTTTTTAGAAACTCATTTTTATCTGCTGCCTATTCAGTGTATCTTTGTTACCAGCCAAAAAAGAAATCTTTTAGATTGTCATAAAGTGATTGTCTGCTATAAGAATAACTTCTTAGAATTTGTTGAATTCTTTAAGGCTGTATTTTTTAATTTTAAATCTATCCATTTATAGAAGTTGAAAAGATTGCATTGTTTTGGATTAAGTAGAAGTAAATAGTAAATGCAACAGAATTTTAAATTCTCTTTTGTAGTTCAGATTTGTTGTTTCCATCAATAAACTAAATAGGAAAACTGATTTCAAATTAATGCCATGTGCCATTTCTCATTTTTAGACAGTCTATCTTTTGTAGAATCTGGAATATCTCTTAAGTATAAACATACTTATTTGTGAACTGTGCAGTATACATTAATTATAAACATATCTTTTGTGGAATGCACTGTATCCCTTAAATATAAATCTACCTACTTTTAGAATTTCAGGGATTCTTCTTATAACTTCTTATCAGATATTTTCTCCATTTACTGCCTACCCTCCATGTTTGTCAGAAGCAAAGGTTTTGAATTCAGACTTTTCCTTTTAGACTGGTTGCCTACCAAGGGCAGGTAAAGAAACCAGTCTATTTTGCTATTTTACCAATAGCTGAATTGAAGGGCAGACTCTCGTTTCGGGAAACCAGGGTTTATACGGAGTCTATGGGGAATTTTTGGCTGAGCATATGGCTCAGATTACCCCACATTAAACTTGTCCTTGTGTCACATCCTACCCCGTGGGAGGTTGGTAAATATTACCAATAGCTGAAGGTAGACGAGGTAGATTCATGTTTTCAGTCAGAAAAACTTTCAGCTCACACTTGTGGGTAGTGTGTACGTAGACACAGACACATACACGCGTGTATACAGGGTGTCCATAAAGTTTGTGTGCACTTTAAAAAATTTATAACTTTATTTGTATTTGCGATAGAAATAATCTGTAAAAAATGTTATGAAGTTTAATGTACCTATTTTTAAGTATAGCTAAAATAACTAATGTGATTTCAGGCATTAAATCAGTTGGCAAATGTTTTTCGTGAACTGCAAAATTGTATTACCCTTTGTATTGCTAATGATGGAGGACATGTGGAAACTTAAATAAAATTTCAATAAAACCTAAAAAAATATAGATTTACTTCTTTCTAATCCTTTTTACAAATTATTTCTATCGCAAATACAAATAAAGTTATAAATCTTTTAAAGTGCACACGAACTTTATGGACACCCTGTATATGTTCTGTTACCCTTTCTGTTAAGTACCCTAACACCTATCTTTTTATTGTCTTCTTCAAAGATTCTATTATATGGTAAACAAATTTTATCATTGTCAAATTTCTCACTCTTTAAATATATGCAAGAATGAATTTAATAAAAATATTATAAAGACTATTGATGTATTTTTGGATTGTACTTTGCAACTTTCTCTTTTATTTTCAGCCCTTACCATGTTGAAATAATTCCTTGTCATTATAATGGTAAGCATAAGTTAATGTTCACTTCATTAACAAATATTGTGTAATTTGATTTTCTTTCTTTTTTTAAATACAGAATTATTGTTCTTTAGAAACACATTGTTTAAAGTTTTAACTCATTAATGCCTACTATAAAATCTGTTGTTATAAAAATTAAAATGAAATCCAGTGGGATCATTCCATCTGAAATCATACAATGGCCACAGATGATCCTCTCAGAAAAATCTGAGAAAATTCACAGATGTTCCTTGATCAGATTTATTGATAAATCTCAAATATTAGGTCTGTATCTTAAATAGTTTTAAAATCAGGGCATTTGTATTTTGCTAAATAGTGCTTTCAATGAACTTCTGACATTATGGCTCCAAGGATATTGCAGGTACAGGAACTTGATGACAATAGATTATGTTTATTGCAGATAGCAAAAATATAAACAACTTTTATTTTTCATAAGAACCTGAAAATGGTCAAAATGCAAAATGGCACTGTCTAATTTGAGAGCTTCTCATTTACAAAGTATGTCAGATACAGTATTCAGATTAGTTTTCTTGTCATTTATAACTAAATAGATTATTTTTATGCATTAACCATATTTATTCCTGTCATAATAATATCAGTTTTACTGTTTGAAGATGGTTTGATTTTTTTTTTTTTTTTTTTTTTTAAATACCAACATTCATACCATCAGCAAACCAGTTATGCAGTGTAAAAAGAAAAAAAAAATATATTTTTACCATATATTCTTACATGTCCAAAGATCATGTGACAGAATTTTCATTTTATGGATAAACTTCTGTCCAGGGTTAAATCATATTTTTCTAGAACAACTTGTTAGCCTGAAATAACGGATTTGCTGATTTTGGCATCTTAGAAATTTGATACTTCAGAGAAACTGAAAGAAAATATGCCAATATTTCCTATGCAAATAAACTATTTTTGGCTTCATTACACCTTTGTTCCAAATAGTCTAGATGTTATGTGGCCTTAAATATGGTCTTTTGGATGAACTACAAAATGTTCAACTGAACAAAGAAACTAAACCAATAACATTAAAATAAGGAAATTAGACAGTGTCTTTTAGAATTTTGGCCATTTTCAGAATTTGAAACTTGTATTAATTGTATTAATTTTAAGTTTATAAAAATTCAATATAGTTTCATAAAAATTTGGTGTTGTAGGTCTCTACCTTAACTCATTAACCCACCATCGCAAAAATCAATTAAATTAATGTATCAATAGAAATCTTCCAGCATAAATTTTGTACATGCCTTTTATAAATTAAATCTTTCTTTTGTACATATATAAAGCCACTGTTTTATATATATATATATATATATATATATATATATATATTCTTCTATTGAATTGAGTCCTCTTGGTCAGTGGTGTGTTTGTTTAAAAAAATAAATAAATATGATAAAATTCACCTTCCTCTCTGCCATACGCTGATAGCTAAGGGTTAGATTCACCAACTGATGCCAAATCAGCCAGGTTTTGATCCCAGCTTGAAGCAATCAGATGTCTAGCCATACTGATGAGCTGTAATACAGCGAAACAGTCTGTCTGTGGATGACGTACATAAACACACACACACACACTATATATATATATATATATATATATATATATATATATATATATATTATATAAATTAGCACTTTTTGAGACTTATGATCAGTGGTTTGTTTACCAAATAGGCATGACACTCATGATATGGGTAAATACTAATACTATTAGCCTGGAAAAAGTGAATGCATACATCTATTTGGGTTTTATTATAATTCTAAAAATAGCTTTTTAAAACAATACAATTTATTTGGTGGGAGAGTATCTAGTAATAGCAGTTTAAAGAGAAAAAAACATCCTTTTGGCAGACTATTTTTTTTGCAGGTATGTATGTTAAACTGGAGCAGAGTTAGTACTTTTAAATTTTTTTTTTTTTTTTTTTTTTTTTTAGTAAAGCCAACCATAAAAGATGATTCTTCATTGAATGCATTTATGAATACAAAGTTAAAAGAAACTACAAAACGAGTAAGTTTTTTGTAAATTTCTTTTGATTTATCATGTGAATTAATATACAGTATTCTTTGTTATAAATTATTTTATTGATTTTTCTAAATATTGAGTAATTGGTTATCCAGTGACAGAGCCAGGGGCATTAGAGTGTAGTGACATGTTTATTTCTTTGAGAAAGCTTCACGAAGATAATACCTGTAAAGACCAAATTCTTGTTGTTTTAATGATTTCTGCCTAAGATTCGAATATCTACACTTTCTGACCCTCTGCCTAGGAGCAGTGTATTTCTACACTCCCTGTTTCTTGACCAAATTACCAAAGTTAAGCAATGTTGAGCCTGGTCAGTACCTAGATATATGACCGCTTGGGAATACCAGGTGCTGTCAGCTTGGATGTGCAGATGATGTAATGGATAACAATCTGGAATTGGAAATCCATTCCAATTCCAGTCAGGTTTGTTATATTCAGTTACATGCAATTACCCTTGGGAAAATTATGAATCCACCTCTTCTCCCCACAAATATGGGTTAATTAATGGTACTTGTATCAGTAAAATCATTATCATCTCCAAAACATTCTTACAATTTAAAGTTATTCTGGTTTTAAATAATCTGCAAAAGGTCTATAAGCCATAAAAAAAATCAATCAATTAATTTGGGCCTTGGAGCAGTGTGGTGTCTGCACTCTCTGCCTAGGAATAATGCAATATCTCTGCATTTTACCAATAATCAAATTGTCATTCCGAGCATTTTTGCGTAGGGTCAGTGTATTTGTGTGTGTGCTCTGCCTATAATCAAAAAGTTACCTTCTGGCCTTTTAATAAATAGGCAAAATAAAAAATTATATATATTCAAATGTTTTTATTTTTAGTGGATACTTGTGTTTGAAATAGACACCCCAATTTTATTTTAAATGATGTGTATTACATGTATTGGCCTGCATACTCAAGAAAACTTAACTAAAATGTGTTCTTTGGCAAAGCTCGAACCTTAAGAAATCATTGTTTGATCTGACTTGCTTTAGACTGCTAAGCCGCGGAGAGTGTCACAGCCCAGCAATCTAGCTGAAATGTGCTTTTAGCGATTTACAAATTTGGGGGATGAAACTGAAGCTGGCAGATTTAAATTCATAGAAGTCCTAACAAGAAATGTACATTCTTAAATAGGTAATTCAAACTTTGCTCTATTAACACAGTCTCCATCTTCAAATTAGTAAAGGCATGTTCAAATTATAAAAGCGGTTACCCTGATGGGAAAAGGGATACGAGTTTGATTCCTGTTTGAGGCATAGTCTTTGTTTAGTAGGACTTCTCAATCTAGGCCAGTTATTAATTTCACTGTTTAAAAATATATAATCTTCTCACAAAATGCAACATTGGTGGAATTGAGACTTTCTTTGTACAGTCACATGCTGGGCTGGTCATGTTGCAAGGATGAGTGATGACAAAATACCTAAGGTCCTCGTGTAGCCAGTTTGACAGTAGACAAAGGACTGTTGGACAGCATTGGCTCAGGTATAAAGACAAGCTAAAGAGTAATGTCTCAGCTGTCAATGAGCCTCATACTAACCTCAAGTGAGTTTCCCTGGATCAAAATAACTGGAAATATTTGTGCCAGAGTTATAGCAGAAATTTCAAAATCAGCCGTGTTGATCAGCTAAGAGATTAACAACAATGGTGAAAAGTGTTGACAAATATTCCTGTGGCTATATCCCGAGATCCTCGCTGTTGCACAATATAGGTACTTGTATGCAGGTGCCTAGTGGGTCTGAAGTGTCACATACAACACAAACATAAAAACTTAATGAAGTTGTCAGATCCTCATACATCGTCGAAATCGATGGGAGAGTCTATTTTATATATATATATATATATATATATATATATATATATATATATATATATATTATGAAATGGACAAAGTCTGACAATTATTTTAAGACATTTTATGTTTATACATTCTTTTTATAGATACAAATATTTAAGTAAATGCTCTGTTTATAATAAACAGTATTAAACAACATTTACCAGCCTGAATGTCCGAGAAATTTTCATAGAAATTATTCATCCTCTGACAGGATTCGAACCTGTATCCTATACAGAACCGTCATATAGCCTGGCGTGCCTTTTAACTGATTCGGCCACAGAGGATCATTCAGTTAGCAGGGTCGAATTTACTGCTTTTAAACTTCAATCATCCATGCATCTCTCACATACATTCATATCTGCTCATGGCGTATCAAATGTAAACAAATGACATTACACATTGTGAGATTCATGGATGATTGAAGTTTAAAAGCAGGTGATTTTTGGTAAATATTTACTGATAAGGCTGTAAGGTTCAAACCTGGGTAATATTGAGGGTGAATTTTTTAAAGCTTTTACATTTTTTATATGCACACACACACGCACACAAACAGTGATTTTTATCTGTACTTATTATAAAGTAAAAATGAAATAAACTTTCTTGTAAAAAGAAGAAAACAGAGAAAGGGTGAAATTTGAAGCCAAGTAAAACAATATGAAACCTCAGCAGTCAAATGTAAAAATGTCATTTAATATTGTTAATTTGTGCTTAAAAGAATTTCTTGAGTCATCTGGTCTTATTTTCTCAAATGTCATTGCAATATATAGTGAGAAGTACTTGTAGTTTTTTGCTGTCTTGTTTTTTAACTTGTCTATTAAATCTGAATTTCTGTGTTGACAAGTTATCATTATTTGCATGTAAACCAATGTCTTCATCTTTATTATTATCAAAACATTTTAGCCGTTGTGCTCTCCAGCCTTCTTCAAGTGTCTGGTAATCTGGATAATCTTCAAGGAATTTCAAACTAAACACTACATTTAATTGATGGGGACAGATTGTATTTTGTTCTACCACACGTCTATGGCTATTTCATCTTATTTTAGTACTGCTCAGTTATTGCTCACTCTGTTTCCACTTATTCTAAGTCTGTTCTACCTTGCCCAGGGATTGAACTCATAATTTCTATGCAACACTATGCTAGTGTTTTATGGGACAATCCTTGGTACCCAGGTTTCAGTAGTCATAGTATGAAAAGGAATACAGGAAATGATATCCCTAGACATGGTCAGCAGGGAAAGAATAATTTACCCCATTAAATAAAGACTTCAGTTAGAATTTCTATGAAGGTTACCCAGATCAACAGACTTCTGAAGAAGGCTGGCCGGCACAACAGCCGAAATGTTGTGATAACAACATCAAAGATGATGATGTTAACTGAATGTAAACAATATAAATATTGTCTATTAAGCATTTTCTGAGTCACTCTTAGTATTACTTTTGTTTTATCATCCAAATAATTTTTTTCTTTTCAGCTTGATCGCTTAGAAAATGCAATTCCTGTTTATCACCAAAAGATTGGAGAAAGAGTTATGACTGTAAGTTAAGACTTTATGAGTAATATGAAAATAATTTAATGTTTAAATAAGGTATTGGATGTCTAACTTCTTCACAAACTATATAATGGTATAATTAACACCCATGTTTTGTATGCATTTAGTCTCTGGTTACAATGTTAATTCCTTTTTTTTATTTTTAGACTGAGTAATACTGTAGTTCAAAAGTTCATCTCGGTGTCTCCTATAACTTGGGTAAAGTTGGGTGCCAAGACAATAAATTCATTTAATCTTTTTTAATCAGTTTTTGATCATCAACAATATTTTTTATTACCTTTTTATTTTTAGAGGCTAGTTAGAAAAGTTGTCTCAAAATGTTGACATAAATTTACTTTCTAAACATACAGCCATAGCTTCCAGTCAGTTTTTCACTGGTCACCTCCCAATAATATGTTTCAATTACAATCTGTGTCAGTGTGAAAAGAAGAATCCTTCCATGTTTCAGGGTTGCCTGCAGACATTCAGTGTTCCAAGTCTCATTCTAATTTCTCCAAACATAAAACTGTCTTAAATTTGAATATTAGCAGAATTTATTTTCATCTGGCCAAATTACAGACTGCCAAAATTCATAATCTTTGCTTTCAAATTCTTTCTCCCAGTCCATACACCAGTTCCTGTTAATCACTGAAATCAAGGGCTTCTTTCTTGCAACTCTTCTTTGATAGCCTAGCTCTTTCAGTGTCTTTCTCACTGCATATGGCGACATTTCCATGCTGTTGGCAACATCTTTGACACTTTGATGAAGGTTTCTGATGACTTCCCTCTTCAGCACCCTTTTTGTTTGCTCAGACACGATGCTTGGTCTTCTTGAATGTTGTTCCACATGACAATGGCCTTCTTCATTAAATTTCTTGACAGTATTATTAACCATTTGATGATTAACCTGGAAAAACCTAGCAATTTCTCTATTTGACTTGCCACATTGATGCCATCCTATTATTTGCCCTCATTGAAATTTACCAATTTTCTTATTTTCGCAAACTTTCATTGCAAAATATAAGTGAACTTTCATTCATAGATTAGAGTAGCTTGATACTAATACAGTATTGTCTGAAAAAAATGAAGATACGTTATTGCACAAGCAAAAATTGCTGTAATTAAGGGTGGCTAAAAATTTATCATAGCCCACAGTATTCAATTATTCACATAAGGGAGAAAACAAAAACAGAAGCAAGGTGTTCCTATACAAGAGGCTTCTGAAAAGTTCTCAGCCTAGCCAAAAAAGATTTCACTATAAATTCTAATGTTTAGTCAGATTTGGGTAAGTCAGTCTGTCTGCAAACTTTTCAGCACCCTTTCCTCATGCTTTATATAATACAGATAAATTACAATTAAAAAAACAGTTTTTAAGTAAATATTGTAAACTTAGAAATGACGTATTCACATTTACCAATACTATAAATCTCAAAGTTTCAAAGGAATATGCAATTTTGGATTAGATACTGGGTACAGCAGAAATACCTTCCACATAATGGTAAGACATTAACTTGATGAAGACACCATTGCTACTAATGCCTTACCATTATATGGGTGGTATATGTGAGAGGTATTTCTGCCACACCTTGTATAAAAAAAATAAACAAGGTAATTAATAGTAAATCTGATTGGTTCAATAAGGTCAAATTTGCAGATCTAAAAAAAAATGACCTACAATCTATTGTTAACTGGGGCAAGGAATAATGTGTTAATTTTAATACCTCCAAAATGAAACAGCTCTCTTTTAATCATCTGAGAGTAGCGATTTTGCCTTCCATCATTATGGCTGATGTTAACCTTCAGGAGATTAACTCATTGTGCCTTCTCGGACTAACATTTTCCAAACTTTCATTTTTGGAATGATTATATTGAATCAATTGCTAGGTTTGCTGCTAGGAAAGTGGGTTCACTGTATTGTGCTAGACAATTTTTCTTGCCAGAATCTATCTTACATATTTATAAGTCTACTTTTGTCCTTGCTTTGATTACTGCTGACACATCTCATCTGGTGTTCCTGTTATACATTTAGAGATTCTTGATAAAATCCAAAGAATCTGCAATGTTATTAGTCTTAACCTGGCATCTTGGCTGCAGTCACTTTCTTACCACCATAATTTAGCTTCCCTGTGCCTTTTCTATAAATGATTTCATAGTAATTGTTTTGATTAATTTTCCTCTGTGGTTCCTAAACTTAAGGAATTTAATCATAGTACTAGATTGGCAGCAAATCGTTTTACTGTTGAAATTGCTAGATATGACCATAAGTTCTATGCTAAGAGTTTCTTCTATTGCACTTCTCACTTGTGGGACTCTCTTCCAGCTTCTTGCTTCTCTGTCAAGTTCGATTTTCAAAAATCTAAATGCAATGTCAATCATTATCTTCAGTCTCTTTAATTTCTGTTCTTTTATTGTTTTCTCTCCTTAATAGTGTTTTTTTTTTCTCGTATTCTTTAATGCTCAGTAACCCCTTGCATCTTAGTGGCTTTATTGCCTTGCTTGGAATGAGATGGTTAAAAAATTGTCACTATTTTCTAAAAGTTGATTTGAAAGTTTTGTTCAAATTTACATGAGCAATCTTTGGCAAAGTTTAAGTTAGGACCAGGCAAAAAAAACAAAAACTGACATGTCAAAAGGAAGTATTTTTTCTCTTGTCACCACTATATTCTGCCTTGGTAATTTTTACTGTTTTAAAAATCTATAACATTTAATAAAGCCATGACAAAACTGTCTTTTAATATGCTAAATAATAAAGACTTCATTACAGTTTGTTCACAATTTTTTTAATCTTGTAAATTTTATTATAATTGTGCCTGCCCCTCCCTTCATTAGTTCGACCGTTATGTCCTGTCAATACCTCATAAATAATGGATGTTTTGACCAGGTGGAAGGAGGGAAAAGTGAGGAAATGAAAGAAAGAAGAAAGGAAGATAAAAGTGGAGAGAGAGAATCTGATTAAGCTGACAAAAACAGATACTATACTTGGGGACTACAATAAAAGATGTACAGCATCAAATGACGGAAACTAAGTAAGGTAATTGCCAAAAATTCAATTACCATAAATTAAATAAAATAACATAGCCTGTTGAATTATTTTAAAATCATTATTAAGATTGGTCAGAAAGAAATAAGGGATGATAAAAGTGTTTAATGTCTGCTGTCAATACCTCATAAATAGATGATTCCAAGACACTACTTAATTTAGTGAGAAAATGAAAGAAGGCAAGATATAAGTGTTTAATGGCTGTTTCAGTAAAATCGAAAAGTTGTCAATTTCGAATCTTTTCATGTGTACCAACTTCTTGAAATAACGAACAGGATTCATATTTATGATTGTTATTGTACTTTTTTGTTAGTTGTTAAGCTAAAATATTTAACAATACGATAAGGAAATTTCTACAGATATTTTATTATCTTAGAACTTGCCATGTGCTTACCCAATCATTAACTTAAGAATTAAGATTCATCAAAATATTAAAAGAAGAAAACCGGGCTTCATGGGTTGGAACTAGTATAAAATTATACTTATAAGGAATTACAAAAATATTTTTATAATCTTGTAAATAAATAGATTGTTATAGTTCACAAATTAAATCCTATTTTGTAAAAAATATTAAACATTGCCAGTTTTTAGCAGTTAATGATCATGGTCGTTAATTTGTATATGACTAGCATTTTCAGCCATTGTGGCTAATATCTGAAACCATTATCATCTTCATGATTACTTGCTTTCATACTGTGAAATTTAATATTTTGAACTTAAAGAAAAATGATAATTTGGAAAAATTTTAATACAAATTCAATCATTTCTTGTTTTTCTATTGATCTTCTTTTATGCATCTTGTCCCTTCAAGATGTAGGCCATCATGGCTCTCTCATATCCTTTCTATCACTGAACAATCTTTGTCCTCTTTCTATGCCCTGTTGTTCATGTTATGCTATCCATTTACACAAGCTTGTTGGGTATGTTATTTGATATTTTTCTCTCTGCCCTTTTAACCTTCAATATGTCCTGTGAGTGTTAAATTCTCCAAGTCTTTCCTCATTATCTGTCTTAGAAATGTCAGCTGTAAAAATGACAAGCATTATAGACTAGATTCCCTCCTTAGTGCATTATATAGATTACATTTTACGTTTTGTATGCTGGCTTACAGCCACATCATGTTGAAACACCAATTCCCATACAATCATTGAAGTTAAACAACATCAAGCCTGGCCAGTACCTATATGGGTGACCACTTGGGAATAGCTTGGATGTGCAGGTGGCTAATGGCTGAGAATTGTTAATCGAAGAGCCAAGTTCCAATTCCTGTTGGATTCATTATATTGCACACAAATACCCTTGGGAAAGGTATGAATCCACCTCTTCTCTCCCCAGCTATGGGTTAATTAGTAAGACTTGTATCTCTAAAACCATTTGTAAAAAAAAAAAAAAAATTCTTATAATCTAATATTTTCTGGTTTTAAATGACCTGCAAAGGGTTGATAAGCTTTAAAAAAACAAATCAATCAATTTTATATATCATTATATGCAGTTCAATTTCTCAGGCAGAGATTTACTTTGTAAAGAGATCAGCAATTTTTATAATGTAAATTTTGCCTACTGAAATTTTAATAGCTTAATATTTTTCCTGCCTTAATTTTTCTTTTTCTTTTTTTTTTTTTTTTTAAGAATCAATTTTGGATCAAATTCAATGAAATCTGAGAAATTTTCAGCTACAAAAAGAGTAATATGTGCAATGGACATGTATAATAAAATGTTTGAAGTATATTTGAAAGTCGTTAACAGTGACGAACAGAAAGAGGATAAAACTTTATACTGCATTCTTCTCAGCAATTATCTCAAGCGTTGACTTAATTAGGTACTTAATGGATTAATTTACTTGGCTTTGGGGTAAAGAAGACCTCTTTAACATGATAATTTTCTTCTTTTAATTTTAACTCTGGTGCACAATTTGATGATCAGTGCAGTCATTAACGCATATCCACCTGATTTTAGTTTACATGGACACTTTCTTTTTACACTAATTTTGCAAAGTGAAAATTTCATTGAAATATTTTAGAATATTTTCCTAGTTTTCATGTAAAATACAAACTTTAAGTGAAATGGTCACAATGTAACCATATGGCAGGTCCTTTTCTCTCTGTCTCTCATCAACTGGGCAAATGACCTCATGTTTTATTTCCGTTCTTGGTTACATCAATGGGCATAAAACTGGCAAAGGCGTGGCAAAGGGAAATGGAAAATAAAATTAATACCACAGTGAGAAACAAAAGCAAAAAATCTTGTTTCAAATACATTTGGTTGTTTATTTAGAAATTCACTTTTTTTATTTGTTTTTTTCCTTTCTGTTTTTTTCCTTTCTGTTTTTTTCCTTTCTGTTTTTTTTTTTGCTTTTTTTTTAATTACTTTCACCCCATACAAGGCAGTAAAGCCACTAAGACACAAGTGGTTACTGAGTGTGGAGGAATTAGGAACAGAAACATCAATAAGGAGCAGGAAGACAAAACAGTAATCAGGAGGATGGTGATTGACATTGCATTTAAATTGTTGCAGATTAAAGTTGGCTGGAAAGCATGGAGCCAGAAGGGAATTGCACAAGTAAGGCAGTAAAGCCACAAAGACACAAGGATTTACTTGGTGTGGAAGAATTAGGAAGAGAAACATTAATAATGAATAGAAGAGAAAAGAGTAATCTGGAGGACAGCAGATAGTGATTGATATTGCATTTAAATTTTTTTTAAGATTAAAGTTGGCTGGAAAGCATGTAGCTGGAAGGGAGTTCCACAAGTGAGAAGTGTGAGATTAGAAATTGTTAGCATGGAACTTACAGCTACATCTAACCAGCTTAACTGTAAACTGATGCAATCTTGATGCCAGTCTAGTACTGCACTTAAATTCAAAATGTTTAGGTATCATACCAAAGAATCTGAAGGTGAGGTAAGTGGCACACAGGACAACTTCTGCTACTTTTGTCATGGTAGACGAACAGATCAGATTTTCCATGCAACCAGTAAGAAATATAACTCGCTTAAAATTATAAAAGCGAACCAATTATTGGATTATCTGAAAATAATCTTATATATTAATAGCTGATATATAAGAGCTAAAAATATAATACCATTGCTGTAAGTTTTGTGGTGGCTGAAAGAGTGATTTCTGTGATGAACATAATTTATTCTGACAAAAGAAATTGCCTTGTAATTAGAAATGTGTCAAATTTTCGAGACATAAATTTGATACGTCCTCCATTGGATCTTTGGGACTGCAGCAATTCTGTTCAAATGTGGCTAAGAAACCATAACACAGCTGATGTTACTAGAATCAAAACACAACATACTTCTGAACAGAAATATGATTAAAACAGAATTTCAATCTGGAAATATCTTAATAAATAAATGTTTTCTATTATCAAACTGGATAATTCTTTTTCATACTATAAACGGATTTGTCTCCATTCCCAGATGAAAGAGAAGATAAGCAGAATAGGTTACTAAAGGTTAACTGCCTTTATAGAACCGGTTCCTGAAAATTTGGGATGCCATTATTGGTCACACTATACATGAAGTTGCCTTATACATGAGTATATATATTATATATTGATTTTTATGAAAGCTGACTGTTTTGTTTCTTTCTCTTCCTTTTTATCTTCTGTTGCCGGTTTCATTTTGATTGATTTAAACAATGCAATAATTTTAAATTCTGCATTATTTTTCCTTGTTCTTTGCAGGAACTTCAGCAGAATGTGAAACCAAAATTGGACTTTCTTGCTGAACGATTGGAAAGAGCCAACCTAGCATGCTGGGAAGGATCCATCACCCATTCCCCTCTGTGGTGACTATTCATCTCCACCCCTACCTCAAAATATCCCAACCTTTTTCACACTTCCATGCATAATACCTACTCCCTTTGCATTTACAATTCTTGCTTCTGTTCTTTAAGGACATCACCATTTTTACATTTCAGAATTTTCTACTTTTGTCTCCATAACTCCTGTGAGACATATAAATTGTTAGTGCTTTGGAGTGAATGACTACTTTTGTAAAAAGACTAAAAAAATCTACAAATAATGTCAAAGAAAGTTATCTGTTGCCCAAATTAATGTGCAATACATCTATTTGCATAAATCAAAATTTCTACACATTTTTGAGAATCGCTTCTAAAGTAATGCCTCTTATTGTATTGACCCATGACATCCAAGGGCAATGGTGACAGTATGGCAATAGAGGGTAAACCTTCCCATCAATAACCCATATTTTTTTTTGTTTTGCCTTGTTATAGATAGTAGCTGAGTGGCAAAATGGCATCTGACATGAAAGTACATGTATCACATGTGGAAAAAATTGCTCCCATTGACATTTATCAACACTTGTTGAATTTCTATGGAGACCAAACAGTAGATGTGAGCAGAGTTAGGTGTTGTATAATAGGTTGCCTTCAGTAGTGCACATTTTTTACAAGTGCAGCATACAGACTCTTGTTCACCACTGGTGAAGATGCATAGTCAAGTGTGTGGGTTGTGGAAACACAGCATTTTGTCAGTGAAAACTTGCTCTATCCATCAATGCTATTGTGCTCCCTGTATCTGCTATACTTTCCATCAAAATAAATAGGAGGCATTACTTTCAGACCAACCCATATATATATATATATATATATATATATATATATATATATATAGTTTTAAGGTGTGCTATATTTATGGGATAAAGTGCTCAATATTAGAGATAGAGCATATGTAAATATAAAAGTGAACATTAAAATCTACACTCAGAGGCAACATACTAGACACAATGATTGTCACCTCTGAGTGTTGACTTCAATGTTCACTTATATATGATAAAAATATAGTTTAAGGTATGCTATATTTATGGGTAAAGGTGCTCAATATCCAGGGATAAAGTGCATGGAAATATAAAAGTGGACACCAGCTTCTAGAATAATTTGAAATATAACTATTACAATTATACAATAGACCTTGCTACTCGTAATTTACCATTGACCAGCAGATATAAATAGTTTATGCAAAACACAACACACA
Source organism: Acanthosepion lycidas (assembly GCA_963932145.1). NCBI lineage: Eukaryota > Metazoa > Mollusca > Cephalopoda > Sepiida > Sepiidae > Acanthosepion > Acanthosepion lycidas. The sequence goes on from OZ010588.1 coordinate 27,883, forward strand.
TGGCCTGAAGATTGTGTTCAAGCATGAAACAGACTGTCGCCACTCTGTGTTGACCTCCATGTCCACTTTTATATTTATTATGTATAATGTGAATAAATTTTTGACATTATTCTTACAGACACAAAATCAAATCTCCCTGAACTATTCTGTCTGATTTTTTTTTTTCCTTCAGAAACCTGACTTATCTCTTTTATTTCTTATGTTGTTTAAAAAAATTTCACTTGTTGTTCTTTAATTTCTGTTCATTCATTCTCAAAGTATTTAACAGATTAAATAAATTGTCTCTTATAGATATTCAGAGGTCATTTCTAACCACTTCTCTGTATTTGAAACTGGAGGAATTTTAAGTGAAAAGCAATTTCTTTATAAAACTCAGAAAATTGAAATTAAAATAATAAATCCATAATTGATCATCTTCTGTCGATAAATGAACAAAATTGTCATATCAACTGAAAATTCGTTTGGGAGTAAACTGATTGTACTTCCACACTTCTTTAATATTTTACATTTGGATGACAAAAATATTTTTCCATATTTTGCACTGGCAAAAATATCTTAACAAATATGTAAAAAAAAAAATCTTTCAGAATGATATCTATTTAGTAATAGTCTGATGTCTATGATATCTATTTAAGTTGTAGTCATTATATATAATGGGTGTTTCATTAAGATGGATTATATATAAGAGTGTTTCATTAAGATAGATCAAAGTCAGCAGTAAATAAATCAGTGAATCGGTGAAAATTTATTTATTTCTCTATTGGATCTTGTTATTTAAGTCATGCCAATTATGTGTGAAAAATAATATCGTCTAAATGTCTGCCAAATATGAAAGAAAAAGAAAAAAAATCATTAGATGCTTAAACTTAATTCACATTTAAAATTGGTCCAAGTTATTGGAACACCCTTTTTATATATATATATATATATATATATATATATATGCTTAAAATTTGCTATATTTATTGTAGAAGAATACTCTATATTGGTGGTAGAGCATTTGTAGATATATATAAATCCTTTATTTTTTTTATTTTTTTTTTTTAATAAAAACTGTATTTTTATGTGTGGAATTTAGACAAAAAAAATGAAAAATTCAGTGCCAAAATACATTTGCATTTCATAGTGTGTTCCAAAATTCAATTAATGGAATATAATGAGACTTTCAATATTATTTATTCATTGCTGAGAGAAATGGCAAATTATAATCTGAAAATGTATATGATCATAACTTTGAAATATCATAATTTGAACAGTTGTAATTTTAGGACGATTTATATATCAGTCAGTTATGTACCATGCATGATACAGTAAGTTGCCATTTCTTTCTGCAGTAGACCAGTGGCCATCCAAGACTATAGAACCTGGTTTGTCCTGCTATTTACCCATAACTGGGGGGAGAAGAAGAGGATTCATACCTTTCCCAAGGGAATGTAATGGATTTGAATGGAATTCAAATTCTGCTCACTGATTATTCAATCTGAGCTGTTATCCATTACTCCGCAGTGACATCAGATTTCCATGCATATTATATATATATATATATATATATATATATATATATATAGGAAAAAAATCTCTAGTACTATTGTTAATGTGTGTGTGAATGAAAAGAGACAAAAGGAAAAACTATTCTTGTTACATATGTTTATCTACAAAAGTGAGGATGTCATTGGTTTATCAAGGTTTTTAAATTTGAGGACATTCATGAATGTTCATTGGCTAGTTGGAAGTTCAGTTAAAATATATGGAGGACACAAAGTGTCACAACTGAAAATCTAGCAAAAAGTGAGTGAGTAGTATTCAAGAATTTCTTCTTCTTTTTTTTTTTTTTTTTTTTTTTAAATGAATATTGTTTAAATTGTGATTAGATTGTTATAAATCTATGCCCCGGTATTTTCCCAATTTCATCTTTCCTGAAAGAATTACTACTTTCCCAATCCAACAAACATAACCACAAATATGTTGAAAAATCAAAACGGTTAAATCCATCAATTCAGCCTTTAAGATGTCCTGCACATACCATAACAATCTAAACAATAATCATATTAAAAGAATTCTTGAATATTACTCACTGACTTTTTGCCAGACTTTGAATTATTACACTTTGTGTCCTCTATATATTTTGACTGACCTTCCAACTACCTGATGAATATATATAAATAGTATATATAATTAGTCAATCCAAAACACAATACACATGGCCTGAAGATTGCGTTCAATTAGGAAACAGACTGTCACTGCTCAGTGTTGACCTCTGTCTCCACTTTTATATTTATATAATTATATTATTATATTTATATGTTATATATATTTTTGTACTTTTTATATATATATATATATATATATATATATATATATATATATATATATAAAATGAGATTTTACATTTTGGGTTCATACTGGTGAATATATGGAACTAGAATAACAGCAAAGATTAGTTGTCTAAAGATTGCATGCCATGGTATACACAAAAGTTAAAGTAGTGACTGGTCAGAAGAGGCACCATTTTGGGAATATATATAGTGTTTGTAGGATGTATATTATAATAGTATATGAGACAGTGGGAAAGCTTTTATACAATGCATTTTGACAACCAGATGTGTGTTTAAGTTCTTCTTCAGGCTGGAATGAAAGTCAAAACTGTATGCAAGGAAAATGTGTTGGGATTTTTAAGGATAAGAGGGGCAATAAATTAAATTACCTTATCAGATCTGATGACCAGAGAGTGTTTGTTATATATATAGTGTCTGTAATCCAACTCTAATTAGATCTGTTTTTTTCTTTCTCTATTACTTTGTGCACCACATTATGCTATTATTGCTTTTGTGATGATCAGTGATACTATGCAAGGTCTTGGTCTTAGGTTTATTGTTGAGAATTGTGTGATTAACACATACTCGATGCATTTTTTTTTTCTTAGTGAATGGCATTTATGTTTTACAGTGAACTACCAGTGCATTTAAAGTGTTGCTATTCATGCAGCATATATACCGCAATGCTCATATAGTCTTTTTTTGAGATTTATGAATGTTCCACCACTGTGTATGTATGTATGTGTGTGTGTGTAATATATATATATATATATATATATATATATAAAATTTACTATATTTATTGTAGAAGAGTACTCGATATTCGTGGTAGAGCCTTTGTAGATATAAATCCTTTATTTTTTTTTACATTTTTATAGAAACTGCATTTTTTGTGTGTGGAATTTAGACCAAAAAATAAATGCAAAATTTCAGTGCCAAAATACATTTGCATTTCAAAGTTGTCCTAAAGTTCAATTAATGGAATTTAATGTGACTTTAATATTATTTATTGATTGCTGAGAGAATTTACAAATTTAGCAAAAAAGTATGATCATAACTTTGAAATATCATAACTTTAACAAGTATAATTTCAAAACTATTTATATACGGAGTTTGGGCATATTTTCATGGCTTTTTCTTTTTCTTTTGCTTGTGAAAATCACTAATCTTTGTATTCTGTGGAGTAGAATTCCTTCACACATTTCTCTCTAATCAAATCTTGGTCCATTGTTTTTTTGAGTTTATTTCCTAAATATATTTTGATTTTTATCTTCCCCAGCTATCTGGGGAGGAGGTAATGTATGATCTGAAAAAAAAACACTACAAATTCTGAAAAACCCTGTTTTAGAGATGACATTCATTTCTATCATATAAATTTAGGTTGATGAAATTAAAGTCTGGTTCCAAAGATAATCATTTAACAGCAAAATATAATTGAATATAATTTGAATATATCTTATTTTCAATTGAATGCAAATTATTTTAAACTTGGACTTTTAGTTTACATATGCATTATTGAAGAGATGTGGAAATTAAATGTCTTCACTTTCTTTTTTATAATCTTTTGTCTCTTTCATACCCACTTATGACTTGCTACTGTATTTGACAAAGAAAACTAATGAACAAATGCAATGATAATCCAATATCCATAGCATTTTATTTTTTTATTTTTAGGGTTGTTTGTTACCAAAGCTCTTTTTTAAGAGATTGTTATCTGTTGGCTTGCTTTCCATCTTTTCTTGGCAAACAAACTTGAATTATATAATGTTTCAAAGTTACATTCATAATTATCAAAATTTTTTTTTCTTTTTAGTTTTCTCAGCTCATGTGATGATCTGCTTTTGCCATAAATTTGAAAAAACTGCTGGATGCCCTTCATAAAACTTCTCATTAAGTGCTGTGTGTTACTACATGGCATAGGCAACTATTAATCTTCACAGTGTCCTTTTCTTTGTTATCTGCAAACTGTTCATTGTCATGACTTTTCTTTAGAAAGATAGTCAAGGATACTATATTTTTGGATTCAGTTGTCGTTCTTTTAAACTTGTTTCAACCTCAAACAAAATTCTCAGTCCATCCTGGTATTAACCCAGTGTTTCCCAACCTTTTTTCAACTAACAACTCCTTTGGGCACAAACATTTTGTCAACACTTCCCTGTCAAATTAAATTTCAATTATTACACTGAATTCATCTTGCATAGCAAGATAACACTTAGGTATCAGTGCAATTTAATTTTAATATTATTTTCATTTCTATTATAAATGCCAATGATTAAAATGCTAAAAGAAAAAAAAACTCCCAGTGACCACTTTCAACATAACTGAGCCCACAAGGAAGCACTAGTACCCATGTTGGAAAACACTGTATTAACCCATAGCCAGTGGGGGAGCGGGGGAAAAAATGAATTCATGCCTTTCCTAGGAGGCATTAGTGCAAAAAATGTCTCTACCTAAACATTCTTTTATGAGGGTCATCTTTTAAAATGTTAAAGTAACTAATATATCGATTATACCCGATAAGGGGAGACCAACGGACGGACTTTATTTTATTCATACATCTAGGTATATCCTTTCATTTGTCATCAGATATCTTGAGTGCTTCTGCTGAACATTGTCAGATGTTGCTAACAATTTATTAGCAATGTTTTGACTTTTCAACATTTCATGTCTATTTTCTTTCTATTGAGTTGTCAGACAAATTTCTTTGGGTTTTTTTTTTTTGTTTTTCATTTATTTTATTATTCATGAACAATTTTAACAAATCTATCAATAACGTATTCTCCTTCATTTTTCATGACAATTTGCTCATGTTTCACTGGCTTGTTAATGCTTTGACAATAGAAATTATTGAGTCTTAACTCTTAAGACTTCATTTAGACATACTTTTGACTCCATGTCATTGTTGAACGAAATGCCTCGCAGATAATTGTAAAAGTTGATAATCAGAAGAAGTTCAGGTCAACATTGTGGGTGTGATAGAACTTCCTAACCAAGCTCTTAGATATGATTTTTGGTAAAATTAACAAGATGGGCGTGAGTTGTTGTGCTGAAGAAACGTGCCATGTTACCTGCTGGCTTGTTTCAGTTGGATTACCTTATTTAGCTGTGGCATAATTGCTGAACATAAAGCTCTTCATTTGCCATGTGGTTGCTTTCCAGCATTTCATAATGGATTAACTTTTTTCCCAATCATATTGTCTTGTGTGTTGAAGCTTGAGATATTGCTTGCTTGTCAAGACTCGGCCATTCTTTTTTTCTGCTTCATATCAACATGATGACACCATCTTTAATTGCCATTGGCATGATCTGGCAAAGAAATTTGTTCATGCCCCCACAAATATAGCCTGGTGTTGAGTGAGCAAACTGGTAGCAATAGAGGAGTGCTGGATTTTGTCCCTTTCGTTCAATGTGTGTGGCACTCCTGCACCAACGTTTTGGACTGTACCTGTCAAGTGAAGGTGATGGGCCATGGGTATCATGAGAGTATTTTATCTGTTGGACCAATTCCCTAGTGGATTGGTGTGGATCCTTGTGGATGAGCTCATTGAGCTGGTCCTAGGAGTACTTAACAGGTCAGCCAGAATGTGGAGAGTCTGTGAGGTCAAAGTTCCCCTCTTGAAGCATGAAAACCATTTCTACCAAGTTCTTTCTGTAATAGTTCTTTATAAGATCATCTTTGCTAGCTTTGGAACCTTGATCAAAAGTGAAGAGTAGCAGGTGTTGTCGAAAATTCTTATTTCTGTCTGTTTGGCAGTCCATCATATGTCTAAAAAGAGGTGAAATTCAAATTTCAAAGACAGTAAATGTTGCAGAGATACAATATAGCCACAAAAAACATAAAACACAACAGTAAAAACATTTTGCATGTTAATTTTAAATAACACTGGAAAGAACCAATCAAATTTATCTGACAATCCACTACTTTTCAGTTATGAAATATTTTTTAGTCTTTTGTTGAAGATCTATGATATATTTTTGCTGCCATTCTCCTTTGGAGAAATTTGTTTTGACTATCAAACATAATTGTCAACCATTTATTTCCATAATTTACATATGAACGATTGTCTTCATTATTGTTGTTATCACAATATTTTAGCCATTGTGATAATAAAAATAATTAATCTCAATGTAAATAATGATAATTCCTCATTGTAGAACTTCTGTCAGAAATTATTTCCATTCTTATTAAATTGACCATCACTTGCATCCAGCACGGACAATCAGATATTTCTCAAATTATACTTGAGGGATTTTTCAGGAATCATCAAACTAAAAGAATTTCTTTTTGTTTCTTTTAAAAGATATCCTTTTCTGAAACTTTATTCTCCTTGCAGATAAACTTTGACCTACAAGTGAAGTGAAATCAACTCTTGCCAAAAAATTTTCTAGCATCATTGCTAGAAAATTCTTAGGTTTTGTTTGATGGACTTCACCATTGGAAGATTGCCAGCCACTGTTTTCACTTATTCACAGTTGGCCAAATCAGTAAAGCTTTCATTAAACAAAGATTGTTTTGCAATTTATCTCTCAGAAAAGTTTAAACAAAAGAAACTTAGACATAAAAAAGGTCTTTGATAATAGAAGTATTTTAAAAAAAATTTAAAATGATCAATTTAAATGTCATCAAATCCTGAGGGGTAGAAGCTCAAATTAAAAGTGTGTTTCCTTATGACTTCAAAAACAGGCATTTTGAAATTGTATATATTCACATGCTGAAAATCAAGTAGTGATAACGTTTTTTGTTTTTGTTTTTTTTTATTCACCTCTATGGTGAGTAATATCTTTTTTTATCCTTGCCTTTTAACCCCTTATATATTTGTGTATATTCTATGAATATATATTTTTAATATATCCATTTTTAATGTCGCAATAAGATTTTGTACCGACCACAGTCTTTTTTGAAGTCATTCCTTCATTGTCTGAGTTGATTGAAATGTTCTTGTCTAATTCAATTTATTTTCACTGTTGGTTTGAGGAATAAGTTAAATATATTAATACATGTGGAGTTGTCTCCCTTCTTTCATCAGCTGCGCTTTCACCAACTATAGTGATGGTAGAGCTGGGGGTTTTACTATAGATTCATTTTAAAATTTTGTTCTGGCTAATTTTGGATATATATAAAACTGGGATAACAAACAGGGTATAAATAATTTTACATACATTTATTTTTTAATGTTTTAGTGCAATCAAAAAAAATGAACGCAAAAAAGATAAATTTTTTAAAAAAAGTTTTATTAAACTTAATTAATCTACACTTCAGTTTTCATGAAAGATGATCTCGTATTTTCTAAATATTTACTTTTACTCATACACGCACGTGCAAAAAATTTTATTTATTACATTTTTGATCACATGTCAAAAGATATGTCAAAATGTACAAATTAAGAAAAAAATTAAGTATACTAATTGAAAATTTGGAATCTAGACTTTTCTGAATTATCTCCCTTCGTCCAGACGCTCACTGTATTTGCGTAACGTCAGTTGTTGGGTACTATTGCTACATTATGTAAAAGATCGCTCATTTTCAATACTAACTTCTATGCCTTTTGTCTGTTGGGTTGGCATGCTGTACGAGACATTTATTTAAAAATTCAAATTTCTTTCTTGCTATCAACTTGATAATTTCTGGATGATGAGTTATTATTTACATCACATTTATCCTTTTCATTGATATCTGCAAACAATCTCGTATTTTACACATACTTATGTTCATATCATTATTATTGTTATTGTGATAATAACAACAAAAATGAGGACAATAGTCCGAATGTAAATAATAACTTCTTAATAATAAGAATCATAATACTATGAATTACCAAAAGCTGACTAACATTAACCTTCATTTTTCGAAAGGCAAGGGTATTTTAATGTGCTGGCATATGTCATACATCAGCAGAGAATTTGATGAAGGTTGTGACAATGTACTTTTCAAAATATTTTCTTTGTCAGTTTTATTTTTGTTATGACTTTTATAAAAGATCAAAATCAAAATTGACATCAGTGGATAATTATTTTTAAAGAGGGTCAAAATTTTGGTTATTGAAAAGAAAAAGTTTTTGATAGCTGTCAATGTTGGCTTCTACTTATCATAAAACAAATACAAACACATCAGCAATATGCAGAAATTAAAAATCTTTATTTTACTCCTAATGTGCATTTCTTATAAAAATGAATCTAATCCATATCTGGTGTCAGTTTAAACTTACGCCTTCTATTTTTTTTTTCTCTATATATTCTAACCATTAAGGTTTGTATTTTCTTGATTTCAAATGAAAATTTGAAAACTTTCCAACATATTTCAGTGAAATTTTAACTTTCCAGAATTATAGCTTCTATTTATAACTGTGATATATGAAAAAAATGTCTGTTTGAACTGATATAACAAGGGTATGTGTTAATAAAATTATAATGTATTATTTGAAGGGGAGGGGATTAAACAGCATGGGAGTAAATTTTGATTTCTTCAATATTCAATCAAATACAAAAATGATATTGCATTTTTTTTTTTTTTTTTTTTAAATATGCTAGATTCAGAATTTAGATCCTCAGATATACTATAGTGTTTAGCAGATTGAAAATATTAATGGTTTCCTCACAAAAGTACATTAAAAATATAATAGACATATGTTCATCATATTTGTAATTAGACCTTTTATGAATTTTAATTGTACATGTTTTAGTTAAGTATTATACCAAAAATTTAACAGTGAAATAAAGCATCTCCATTATGCAAATAGATTGAATAACAAGTTGTCACAAAATTATTTTAATTCTTCTGAATATTGCTTGCAATAAGTGAAAAAGTATTTACAAAGTTAATGTATCAGGAAAGTAGATATTGTCAGTTAAAAACATTGTAGTTAACCCTATTATAAGCTAATGTTTTCTTTGTAAAATGAAATAAAACATAGCAACAACAGTATTATTTTTATTCTATTAAAAATAGATAAAGCATTGTCAGCTATTAGTATCAATTTTAATTTAAGCAATTTTGTTTTTGTTTTTTTTTACTAAATGTAGCATTATTATTAATTTTGATCAGTTTTTACTTTCATCATTTTTTGTTGTTTTTAGACCAACAATTTGTTTAATGGTGATTTATTGAAGAGCCCTTGCAAAAGACAATCTGCATGATTGAGCTTTTTTGTTGTGACAAGTGGATAATGGCTTTCAAAACAATATTTGAAATTGATTTTGCTCTTAATGAGTAGAGACTAAAAACTAACCTCAATTACAGCCAGTATTTTTATAGAAAATGAATAATTTAAAATTAGGAATTCACTTTTTTTAATTTCCTAATATTTTGAATGTTTATCTGTATGGTGTCCAAGTGTTCATTATATGTTTCGGATTGAACCAAAAGAGGCCTGGAAGCTAACCAGGTGATAACTTCTGATTGGGTTACCTGATACCAAGAGCTTCTTAGCACACTGAAATCATGTTTGAAATGCACATACACAATGCAGTAATACTAAGTAAAACAAAAAGAAATATACAAAAAAACTGTATTATTCCCATGTTATCCCCCTAGCTATGGGTTAATTAGTAAAACTTTTGTCACTAAATCATTATCTTCAAAAAAATTCTTACAATCTAAAAATATTTTATGGCTTTAAATAATCAGCAAAGGGTTGACAAGCCATAAAAAATAAATCCATCAATCAGGCGAAAGGCTTTTGTTCCATTAGGTATTTCTTCCACATCACGTAGTAAAAACTTAAGGTTGTGAGAGCAAAACAAGTTAACATTTAGTAAATACAAGAAAGAATTGTTGAATAGCAACATTTGCTTTGTGCACAGTATATTTGAATAATAAGGCGACAATTCTTTATCATTTCACCCCCAAGCAAGGCAATAAAGCCAATAAGATACAAGTGGTTACTGAATGTGAAAGAATATGAGAAAAAGAAAACAGATTAAGGAGAGAGAACATTAAAAGAATAAGAATTAAGAAGACAGAAAATAATGATTGACATTGCATCTAAAATTTTAAAGATCAAAATTAACTGGAAGGCAACAAGCTGGAAAAGAGTTCCACAAGTGAGAAGTATGAAAGAAGAAACTGTTAGCATAGAACTTATGGTTACATATGTTTCTTATTTGCAGAAGGATTTTAAAGATTTTTTTTTTTTTTTTTTTTTTTTTTTCGTATTTCACCCTAAGCAAGGCAGGAGTTCCATTAGTCTGCAAGGGGCTACAAAGAGTGTAAGTAAAGGAAAACACAGTGGGGAAGGGTCGAGGAAAGGATAAAAAGAACAGAGGAGGATAAAAAGAAGAATGGGGATCAAGGCAACAGAAGATGTGGATTGACATTACATTTAAACTTTTGAAGATTATAATTATCAGGGAAGCAAGTAATAGGAAGGGAGTTCCACTGTCAGGAAGTGCAAGAGAAGAAGCTGTTAGAGTAGAAGAGGCAGTTATATTTAGCAGTGTTGACAGTAAAAGGGTGACACCAAGATGCCAACCTAGTAGCACACTTAAATTCATGCAGTTGGGGCACCAGTCAAAATAACTTGTCTGAGCAGCTGCCATGAAAATATTTATAAAAAAGACAGAGGGAAGCCACATTATATTGGTGAGAAAGTGACTAGAGTTTAGACCCCAAATCAGGACCAGTCACATTGCATAAAAGATATGTATTTTATATTATAGAACAAGTTAAACTATGATGTAAAAATGATGGCATATTTGTTTATAGGTTTTCATATATGAAGCATTAAGCATTTTTTTTCCAATTGTTATATTGACATATAGTAATCCTAGGGGATCAGTTTATTACTTACTAACAATCATAAACTGATCACTCACTTTATGTCCAATAGAATCTTATATGATTGACTGATTTGTTTTTTTCTTACAGGTTATCAATCTTTTGCAGGTTATTTAAAGCCAGAAAATATTTTTAGATTGTTTTTTTTTTATTTATTTAATTATTTTTTTGGAGATAATAATGATTTATTGATACAAGTCCTACTAATTAACCCATAGCTGGTGGGAGGAGAGGTGGATTCATACTTTTCCCCAAGGGCATTTGCACATAAGTGAATATAACGAGCTTGAATGGAATTGGAACTCAGCACTGCAATTTCCAATTCTGTGACATTTTTTAATCCACCACCTGCACATCCAATTTTACAGCACCTTGAATCCTATATGAATACATATTTTTCAAATTGATATATAGTAATTCTGGGGGCTCAGTTTATTACTTACCAACAATGGTAAACACATCACTCACTTTATGTCCAATAGAATCTTGTATGAATACTAGTTTACCTTTGTCATAAAAACATTACATTGGCATGGATGTCTAGGTGGTGTAATGGATATCAGTGCAGAATGTGGATTTGGTGAACAGAGTTCAAATTCCAGCCTATTCTATTGTATTCACTTTTGCACAAATGCCCTTGGGAAAGGCAAGAATTTGTTTCTTCTAGGGTTGGACAGGCTGGGTTCCCTATCCTTGGTTTGCAAACCAGTCAAGGAAAAGGACAACTCAAATTCAAAACCAGCCTGAACAGGGGTGGATTCCATGAGGCTATCCTGTTCTAGACATACCACCACCTTGGCTGCATGGTATACCTATGGTACTACAGGGCTATATGACTCATGAACATGAATTGTGGAAAATCAGTTTATTACTGTTTCTTTTGATTTTTTTTGGTTTTTTTCTTATATTCACTAGACACAAGAGTCATTCAAGGTAGTTACTGAAGAAGATTGTTGTGTAAGCAGAAAGTGGTTCAGTTATACAGATATGTGGGAATAATAATGGTTAAGCCTAGACTTGAACAGGTTAAAATTGTAATGCTTAGGAGTCAGCAATGGTAAACTGCTCACTCATTTTATATTTAGTTGAAAGTTCTATTAATACCAGTTTACCCATGCCATAAGAATTATATATTTTAAGACTTTATTATTATTATTAGTTTTTTCTCATGTGCATCTTTAAATATATATATTTTCCCAATCATTTTAGTTTATCTGTTTCTGCATCAATAGCTTTCATTTTTCTCTCCCGATTCATTGTTCATTTATACAGGCAGTTTTGAAATAGTGAAATTTGCCCCAAATTATCCAGGAATATTGTATTTGCAAATGGGCATGCATTTCCATTCATTGGATTGTGTTACAGTGGGTTAATGACCGAAATTATCTAGATTACCTGGGAATTGTAAGGATGAAAACTCTCTACTTACATAAATATGAATTCTTCTTATGTTCATTTTATATATATATATATATATATCTCCATGTATAGGATTGGTGTATACAGAATAAATTCCAATAACCAACAAGTACTATTCTTAAAAGAGTGCTCAATACAGAGTAGAGCAAATATAATTATTTATTTGAAAATTATAACATAAATATGTTATAAAATCACTACAAAAATAGCCATTTTGTTTCAACACTTCTGGTGTCTTATCAAGTGATGGTGTTGAATGTAGAATAAAGGGTTTTAAAAGGTTCTAATCAATCAAACACCCCTCGCTAAGGGGAAACACTGTTACATAAGCTGGAATGCCCAATCAAAATACAAGTATATGAGAATTCAAAAAACTTGACAATGGACTTAGGTTATAATAATTATTTAATGATTTAATGTTACTGTTAGACTAAAATAGAATTCATTCTAACTAACTAATATTAAATTATACTATGAAATTAAAAATTCCCAATATATATATATATATATATATATATAGGAATATCTGAACAAATCATGTTTGTTGAATTAATGTTTAGGTTATGCCATGTGATTGTCCTGTTGTATTCAGGCATAACTGACTGCACCTATCGTTGGATAACGAATTAGTGTTTAAAGATAGAATTCTGTATTTCTTTCCCTTGCATTCAGACATGGCATTTTAACAATACTATATGACCTTCAGGTTATAATTAAAGAGTAGCATTGTTAGCTGTTTCCTTGTTCTTGTCTTTGGATAGTTCATAGCATAATAGGAGGTAAGCCCTGTACCAAGGATTCTTCTCCTTGGCATCACCTCTCCTATTACACCAATGAGAGTAGGTCAGAACAGTCTGATGGCACTATAGAATTCTAGTTGTAGTGATTGGGCAATTTTTATTCTTGTCCCTCTATTAATTTGACCATTTGTCATGTCTGACCACTGCACCTTAGCAGAAGCACGGGTAAATACTGAGATGACATTTTAGATTTGCAATAATGTGCTTCCTTTACTTTATGATTTTTTTTATGTAATCAACATGAGATTTTACCGTCATCTCTGTGTATGTTTGAAAAAAGGAGGGAAAATATTATATCCTCTTAATTTTACAAGAATCTCCATTGTTTTTCTCTGGTCATAATCTCCAAATTTACTGCCAAATTGTTGTTGTTTTGTTTTTTTTTTTTTGAGAGAAGTGATCACATAAAATGACAGTGTTCACCCTTGAATATTTGAAATTGTTTGCATGATTATTTTCATATATATATATATATATATATATATATATATATATAATTTCCTTTTGTGTTTGTTTCAAATGACACACACATACATACAGATGCACGCATTTTAGTTCACACAAACACGCCCATATAAACAATCCAGGGCTAGGCCCAGATACACATGCATGCATTTGAGCATACATACATATACAATTATAATTCTATTTCAGTATTAAGACTTTAGCATTTATTATATGTAGTGATGTTCTTTCAACAAGGGGCAGGTGGCAGTGTTGAAGCTTTTCAGATTGGCTGCCTAACACATACACACATGTAGATGTGCACACTCCTATTGGTCTGAGCCTTTCACCACCACTATATATATATATATATATATATACACTATTTTTAGAACTTTATACTCTGAAGATATTGGTTTCATTATATGAATAGGTTTATGCCCAGAAATATTTTCTGGCTTTAAATAACCTTCAAAAGGTTGATAAGCTGTAAAAAAAAAAAAAAAATGGGTTCAACATAATATATAATTTGTTGGAGACATATTTTATGAGAAGAAACTTATTCGGACTAGTGACAATTTTGGGGATGGTATCAGTCTAAAATATAAAAAAAACAATAAAATGATAACATTCGATCTTAAGGAATTTATGAAACAGAATGCCAAAAATGTGAATATAAAAGGCATCTTTTATAAAACAATACACTCAATGCATTATTTTGATTAACAGAGAAATTACTTTATTAAGGCAAAAATGTATTAAATTACTTTAAGGCAAAAATGTATTGAAAGTGCACTAACTTCAGAGTTCTCTAAAGTAAATATATATCCAGAATCATACAATCCCTTCCACACAAAATGACTTGTAATATAATGTGTGAATGATTTCAAAAACAGGTGGTACCTTCCTCTAGTGATGGAAAGATCCAAGGGGATGTGAGAAGAAAAAAAGTGAGCAGCCAGAGGGTGGCAGTAGCCCATCTGAACAATAACATACATGACACACTCATAATGTACTTGATGTGTATCTTACTTTCACTTTTGTCTCCCATTGATATAACAATTATTATGAGAAATACTAAGATACTCATTTGAGATGCAAGACTAGCACCCAAAAAAAAATCTAATCGAAGGTTGACTATAAATTTGTTGGGGATGATAGGGTTGTGTTTTGATGGACAAGGAGGTGGCAACCCATAAATGCTTAGGAGCTACTTTTTGTAAACTGTTTTTCTCATCCACTCTAACCATTTTTTTTACCTCATTTTTATTTGTAATATTGTTTCCATTAATGAAATAATTATTAATTTGAAGATGTTCCTTCTACAAATGAATCATGTTTTTCACTGTCATCCAATATGCATATTTTTATATCATATCTTTCGCACAAATATATATATATATATATATATATATAAAACTTTGAACATTATTTTTAGTAGACACCCATATTAGAAGTAATAAAAAAATGTTGGGTCATAAAATAAAATCCATTAATTCTTTAGAAATATATATCACATCATTAGCAACAGTCATTATAAGTGAACTGCTGAATAAAGACCTTTTCATACTTCTTCCGTGATGATTGTGATGGTGCTGATCTCTGCCAATAAACACCTCTATCTCATCTCTTCATCTTCTATTGGTCCCTATTCAACCAACCACCTGCTCCTTCTGTAATCCTTTCTTCCTTGCTGTGCGTTCCAGCATCATCCATTTTTCTCCTTCAACCATATTTATATCTCTTCTCCATGACCCATTCTGAGATTCCTGTTAAAATCTACTCTCCCCCTCCTCTAGCATTTGATCTTTTCATTGTACTTTGTGTATTACTGAGTTTGTTTTAAGTGTGTTTGTTAATTTTCACTTATTGCAATCATATCTCTCTTGGTGTGTATATATATATATATATATATATATATAAGTTAGGTCTGAGGTTGAGTAGTTCTTTTTGGTTTTCAGTTAAATCTTAGTCAAAGATGTTTATAAATCTTTCAAAGTTATTCAGGTGGTATATAGCTCCTTTATACATTTTATAAAGCAGCTATATACCTCCCAAATAACTTATATTAGGTTGGTGCAAAAATAATGCCGTTTTCTCACATAGTAACATATGTGAGAAAACGACATTATTTTTGCACCAACCTAATATATACACACATACACAATAATCTATACATGTGAATATAATATATATTTACATTAGATAAGTTGTGCACCTGGTTCACAATTTTGCAACTATTACTCATAATTTCATTGATTTATTGGTAATGAGTACGTGCCAAAATTCACTTTAATAAATCTCAATCTTCTCTCTCTCTCTGCCTCTATTTCATACACACACACACACACACACACACAATCTAATTTGTTACTTACACAATTATGTAGTTATGCAGGTGTCAATGTGGCCTTGGTTGCAACTGCATGTTCTCATTCATTTCTACCATTATGCCCATGGTGATTGGTGATATATATATATATATATATATATATATATATAAAATGAATTCATTTTTAGTGTGCACATGTATTTGATTTGCTATCCCTGTTGTTTTATTTTCTAAAACACTATAATTAATAACGCCCTGATGAAAAACAAGATAGAGGTTCAATTTCTGTCAGCAGCCTGATCTTTCTTTAGTAAGACTTCTCAAAGTAGGACGGTTGTTATTAATTTCACGGTTTAAGAAAATAAAAAAAAAGGTAGCAATTCAAACATGTACCCACTAAAATTAAGATTTATAATAAGAAGAAATAATGGATAAACAAATTTATTTATGAGGAGATTTTGAAAAAGTTCTCAGCTTGACCAACATGCCCTTAAAAAAAGTTTGGTCATTTCATCTGTTTTTTTTTTTGTTTTTTTTCAGCACCCCCTTGTATTCATATGTTTGTAATACTAATATAAATTGATTATTTGGCATAATATTTATATATCAGAGCAGTATTTACAGATATAGTATATTTTGTATTAGTTTGTAATTGTATATTAAAAATGTAAAAAAAAACAACACAGGACTTTTTTGTTGTTATTTTTTTATCTTTTTCCCTTTCATTTGCAATTTGACCTTTGATATCAATGCTTAGACAAGCGTCATCTTATCCCAAATTGTCACTTTTATCAAGCAGGGAAATGTTTCCTGATATTTAACTTTAACAGCTTCTAACATTTTATCACTATTTACCGATATGCATTTGCCTTTTCCTGTTCTTTTTTTCTTTTTGATTTTTTTTTAAAAACTTCCTTATATTTACCTGTAAGGGAAAGTTAGGTATTTTTCTCAGAGATTTAAACTTGAAATTCAGCTGCAATTTCCACGTTTTTGTTTAACTTGTTGGATTATGTTTTCTGAAAAAAATCCATTAACAAAATCTTCAATATAGAGAATGTTATCTAAAAATATTATTGTTTTGAAGGAATCATTGCATTTTCTGGGCTATAAAGGCTTCCCTCAGCAGGCCTAGCTTGGAAATAAATACCATACGTGAACCATTAATAAAGAGAAATGACAGCAAAGCTACAGCAGCAAATGAGGTTAAGCATGACAGCAGCAGAGTCAGCACCAGGCAGGTAAGAGCATTAGCTTTAAGACTTCAAGTTCTATGTTCAGGATTATCACACAGGATATTAGCCTAGTGGATTAAAGCATTGGATTTAGTGACATAGTAATTATGTGTTCAATCTTTGCGTTCAGTAATACAGACTCAGAAACAGTGGAAACAGGGTGAGCAATAACTGAGCAGTACTAAATAAGAACTAGACGAGATATCCCTAGACATGGGCAGCAGAATGAGAACAATCTATCCCCATAGATTAAATAAAGGATTCATCTTGAAATTGCCTGAAGTTTAACTGGATTGACAAATGCCTGAAGAAGGTCACAGCAGCTGAAATGTTTTGTTAACAATGATGATGACATTAGTTTGACTGTAATTAAAATATATATTTCTTTTTTTTTTTTTAATTAATTGATTATTAATTTATTTTGTGTAAAAAAAAAAAAAAAAAAAAATACTCTACATTGGTGAAGAATTAGTGATGTTTTAAAATCCAAATCTTGCTGAGATCAGTTGTGTAACTTGTAACTGGAAGAGAAAATAATGCCATAATTAGGATGTTGACATTGCATGCTACTTCAAGTAAAAGGTTAGGAAGGAAACTCCATCAATACCGGAAAGAGTACTAACTGCTACTGGACTTGAGAAACCTATTTTTCTGAAAAGAGAAAGATTTTATAAATTTCAACTGACAGTAAATACAAGTTGCTCGGTCAATGAACGCCAAATGTTTCCTTATAAGGAAACAGCTAATATTACTGGTAGTATTTCTTGTTGCACATTTTCTTGTTGGAATCACACATTAAAAGAGTAAGGTCACATACACATTGAGTTTGTGTTCATACCATTCTCTCTGTCTACATTTTTATTTCTCTATCAACATCCTTGTAGTATGCAGGTCTCATCATGCGTGCATTTGTGTGTTTACATGTGCATGCATGTGCATTGTGTTTTTGTACACATATACCTCATCATATGTGTGTGAGTGTATCCATCTGCCTTGATGTGTATGTAAACATGTGCCTCATTATACATGTGAGTTTGTATAGACACATGCCCATTCATGCATGTGTGTATGCGTACATGTACCTTATTGAGTATACATGTCCTTTATTGCATTTGTATGTGCCTAGTCATATTTGTGTGTGTCCAAGCATGTGCCATGTCACATGTATGTGAGTGTATGCATATGTATCACGTTATGCATCTGTGTGTATAAATGTACCTAATCACATATGTGTGTATGTTTGATAGCTTGTTCCAATTTTAATTTACATGGCTGAAGACAGGTATGATACAAGGCTACTTTTGTGGAGCTTTTCATAAGGACTGAACTATGAAAGGCTTGTGAGACAAGCATGTTTTTCTGAACATATCTCAGCAGCTTTTTGCTCTAATCTTTATATTGTCTCTATACAGATTAACTTTTTTTTTTAAAGATTGTGTATCACGGAATTCTTCCATAGAGACTTCAAAGGTGACTTGTCAACAATGAAATTTGAGATCTACTGCTTTCTGTTCAACAGACCTTGAATTCTGATTAGACAAAACAAATTTGCTTGTAAAATATACTCCAAGGCAGGCCACTGCATGTATGTATGAATAAATGTTATTCGTTTTTGTTTAGTCAGTCAATAACCCTGTTAATTTTCAGCATGTCCCTACCTGTGGCAACTAATTTACCCATGGCATGAAAAATAACAGCATATATGTAACTGGTATTTTCTTTTGTAGATAGGTGATTTTAAATATATTAATAGGTTATGGGTTAAATCCCCAGCTATGGTTTAAATAGCAAGAGAGATTAGGCTCTCTATCCTTAGGTGGCAGCCAAACTAAGAGAAGGAAAACTCTAAACTCCAAATAATAAGGAAGAAATTTTTATAATTGCTTACATCTGATAGCACATGGAATTAAAAAAGAAATATGTAGTAATTCTTGGTGGGTGGAGGATCAGTTTATTAATTATAATAGAAAAATGACCCCACCCCTACATTCTTCCTCTTTTATGTGCCATGTCTCTTCATGTCGGCAATCATGGCACTCCACTATTTCCTGTCATTTGTAGCTTTTAGTAAAATTTGTCTTTTTGTTCTCACTCTTGTTCTACCAGAAGCTAAGTTATGCGCTGTTTTCCTCTGTCCCTCTTGCCTTTATGTCCTATGTATGTCAAATTTTCTAAGCCCTTTTTTGCCCTGGCCGCTCAACCTCTAATGTCTTATTCTCGGGGTTGAGGTGTCTACTCAGTCCTAACCAAACTTAAGGGAGTGGCCATAGGTCCCCTGAGCATCCGTAGATTATTTGACCAGTCCGCTGGTTTAATCCTGCTTCTTGCCCACGTGATTTGTTTGATCCAGAAAGCAGGAGTTATGTCCATCCATTCACGGTCGACTGAAAATGTAGATATGGCTGGGGAGTGTGCGCTAAGAAATTTAGAATGCAGCAAAAAAAAAAAAAAATTAATATCTGCAGAAAGCCGGACAAACATCGATTCAATGGTTGAATTTGTAATGTCTTTTATATAATAGTAGAGAAGAGAAACAGGTTACAGAAAAGAAAAGTAAAAAAAAACAAAAAAACTCATACATTGGATTCTAGACAGAAAGAGAGTGTATGTAATTATCTTGTTAAATCATCTCAGAATGATGTGTGACTCTTGCAATGGAAGGATAAAGATTTCTGTGCGGGGCTTAAAGTTATAGTGGTGTTCCTCCTCCCAACGCTCGCCCGGGCCAATTCTCTCTTCTCTTCAAGAATTTTCTCCCATCTGTCTTTTTCACCATAACTACGCATTTATATAGATAAACCTGGCTGGTTATAACTGACCCTCAGCCCTACTACTTCACATGCGATTATCACGGGGTTCTGGCTGCTTCAACCAAAATCATGTGAATTCCAAAGTTCCTTCTAGCTTACTCAGCTCTATTACAATTTTTAATCGATAAAAATTATTTTGACCATTTCCATTGTCTCCTGATGACCTAGATTCAATGGGTACAACTTCTGCCCTAGATCAGATTTCCCCATCAGTAAACAAAAAGCTCTGATTTAATTTCACTATTCAAATCTACTCCAATTTCACTAAAAAAAAATATACATGTGTGTGTTTCCCAGATTCTCTCTCTCTGTCACAAAAGTTTCTAAACCCTCTTTCCTCATTATGTGCCCTAAAAATTTCAACTGTCCTTTTTGTTTCTATTTTCTTGTATTCCTTTATAAATTGATTAGTCTAGCCAAATCACTGAAAATGACTGCATATTTTAAGTCCTTATTTTATTCTTAGAAAGTTTGTACCCGAGAGACTTTAAAGTATATTTTCCAGTTATAATTATATTCATATGTAGTAATACTTTAAATATACTAATTTATGCATGCCTTCAAAAATATTAATGTTTTGTTTTAGTCTTTATAAAAATAAAATTTTCAAATATGAGTCTTTAAATATATTTTCCCAATTATTATTGACCTTTAATCTTCCTCAAAATCAAGCTTTTCACTTCATGGTTTTGTAAACATTTTTTTTTTTTTTGTGATGTCAACGAACACTCGTTTGACATTTTCATAAAGGTCATTGCCATAGAGACTTTGTAATCACCAATACCACTATAGTACACCGTTGAACAATTCTGGTGTCAGACACCTTCAAATATCACTCATACTAATCACACTTGCTTGATAATGCTCACTCGAATAGTAATCCGTATAGTGATCAGCATAGAGGAATAGTATATAGAATAGTGATCAGCATAGAGGAATAGTATATGGAATAGTATAGAGAATAGTGAGCCATATAGTGATCAGCATAGAGGAAATAGCATAGAGAATAGTGAGCCGTATAGTAATAGAGGATAGAATAGAAGTGCAGATCCGAATAGTAACAGAGGATAAAATAGAATAACGATCAATTAGACATTGCACAACTTCCTACTTATGTCTTTCCTCTACAATCATGTGGTCTACTTAATAGTGGTATTGCTTGTGTTTGCTCACTGGCAATCTATGTTCAAACTCAAGTGTTGGCAGTGATACTTTATTCTTATATAACATTTGCTATTGTCATAACATAAACACCTTACTGCTAGTTAAATTCTAGTCCGGCAAAAAATTACTGACAGAAAATAGACAAAGGTGTGTTGAAAAGTTCTGATGTTTGGTCATTTTGTCAGATTTTTTAGAAAAGGTAATGCTAAGAACTTATTGATTTGTGTGCGTTTATATTTATTTTCCAATTCTGCTCACAGGACCTTCTTTTTGTTTCATCTCATCACAGTGCATATTGATTATTATATTGGTAATATTAGTCATTTCCTTGTAAGGAAACATTCAGCATTCATTGACAGAACAGCTTGCACTATTGTCGGTTGAAATTTATATATGTTTATGAATTATGAGATAATACAAATATAATTTTATCAAATCTTTCTCTTAAAACAATTTCTCAGAAAAATAGATTTCTCAGGTCCAGTAACTGTTATCACTCTTTCCAGTATTGATGGAGGTTTCCTTCCTAACCTTTTGTTTGAAGTAGTGTTGAATGTCAGCATCTTGATTATATCGTTATTTTCTCTTCAAGTTACATGTGCTATCCATTTTAGTTGTTACTGCTGTTGGTAGTTCTCAAGTGTTGTGGTTTCTGTTATTTGGTACATTTGATTGTCTGGCACCAATCCACTAGGTTCAAAGACGTGTGGTCTTCGCCAAGACCCTCAGGCTTCACTAACTCAAAACGAGTTTTAATCATTGATCTTAGAAAGCAGTTGTATATTCTATGTTCAATTTCCTTTTTGCTTATAATAAATTTGTTGTAACTGATCCTTTCACTGAGTTATTTGAAGTGTTTGGTATTTACTAATTCCACATCATGAATATTTATGATAAATTTAAGATATGTGAATTAAAAGTATATCTATAATCAAAGTTTTAGTTGTCATTTATTAGGTTCTTGGTTCTTGCCAATGGCTAAATGAATAAATGAAAGTCTGTAATAAGAAAAAAAAAATTTTTAAAAACCTTTGGACAGTTATTCTATACGTTAACTACTTGTAGAGAGACAGGAAAAGTAAAGTATTTATTGAAAAATTCCTTATCGCCTTTAAGCAAACATATATTAATGAAGGGCTGTGTCTATGTACATATATAGTAAGTAATATATATCAACAAAAGATCTCAAGATTCAGTGCAAGTACAAGTATGTACATTTGATAGTGTTTTTTCTTGTATGGATATATCTACTGGGCGGGGGGGTGCTGAAAAGCCTGAAAACCCACTTTCCAAAATGTGACCAAATGTGAGATTAAATTTTTTTTATGGAAACGCTTCTTGCTGGGGCCAGCAATTTTCAGCACCCCTTTATAAATATATATCTGTGTCAGGCTTGAAGATTGCATTCAAGCATGAAAAAGACTGTCACAGCTCAGTGTTGACCTCAGTGTCCATTATATATATATATATATATATATATATATAGAACAATAAGATATATAATCCGGTGTTCTTATAGATATTTTTACAAAATAGTGCTCAATGTAAATTTACATAGCATTAATATTATAAATATATAAACATCCCTACCCCTACCAAAACGTAACTGATACATCAAAATACAGCGATAATGAACTCGCAAATACCCCTTGTCTAGATGAATGGATTTCTCTATATCCTTGGAAACGTGAATTATGATTTTTTGCTGTGCCTTTAAAACCCAGTAATAAATAAGTTCCTCCAAAATTCGCTTGAAGATGAAAGGGAACTAATGTCTTTAATTTAATTACAAAATTAAATTCGAAGCTTTTAGCTTCCATTTTTGAAATATGGTTAAAACTGTGTAGCGAAAAAAACATATTTTAATTCAATTAATTTATAATATATATATATATATAGTAATTAGGTAGCAATTGCTTTTTATAAAAAAAAAAACTCATCAGACATGACTGATGCATATTGTTATGATGTGGCAAAAAAGACTTCCTGCATTTTCGATTTATTCAATCCAGTTTAAATTATAATGACACTAAATGCACCACTTATAATTTTCTTCACCTTATTTTACTTGATGTACTTATAGCGTATAATAGAAATTAATGAACTACAGAACCTTGATGATGACTCACATTAATCGAAAGCTTGGATACAGCAATTGTATTCATCTTGGACATTTCGTACATCTTCATCCGTTAGTTTGGTGAAAGATCATTCACAATTCAGGAAAAAATGATGGTTAAACCTAATAGACATAAAATGTCTTTGCTTTTCAATAAAATACACACACATACACAGAGATACACATAATGACATTTTACATGTATGCACATACATGCACACGGGTAAGCACATACACACGCCCACATGTGTCCATACACAAAGAAAAAAAACAACATTGCACTAATGAAATGTACCTAAATTATTTTTAAAATTAATATAGAGGTGGCTAAAATGAGAAAATAAGCTGTCAATTGCTTGTATCTCCTGAGGAGTGGACGGAACGATTGCTGGAAAATCTGCTATGAAACTTTGGAGTCGAGATGCGGATATATCAATCAGCTAAGTGACAAATTTTATATTTCTATTAATCCTATATATATATATATATATATACTGGTGTATCTCCTAAATTTTCAACTTAGACTTTGAGCTATATTCACCATATAAGACGACCCCACCTCGTAATCATATTTTAAAATGTATTGAATTTATTAAATAAATTCAGTAAGCATCTACTTTCTTTTTTTATATATATCCCACATATTATATCAGGTAAGGGTACTTTTATTACACAACACTTTTATCATTTATTATAAAAGCGTGAATTAAGTTGTTTCAGTAGAAAATATTTGTATTGATGGTTACCGAGGCAGGGGTTAGCCTTTTGTCAAAAATCTTTCATGCTAACAACTATCATAAACCATAGGATTTAAGGTTCACACACAGACACACACACACACACACACACACATATATATATATATATATATATATAGTGGAAGGGAATTTTCTACTATGCTGGCCTGTCAGCAGGGTCTAGAATGTGTTGACTGTAGCATCTGTAGAGGTAAGATCACCTCCTCCCACCAAAAAAGGCTTGCATACAAAATGTTTAAATATAGACTCAGTGTAGACTGGCCAGTGTTTAAATATAGACTCATGTATAAATTTAAGATGTAAGAATAAACTCAACCAAAGTTTTTAAAAAAAAAAAAAAAAAAAAAAAAAAGAAAAGAAAAATAAACAGATTTTGATATTAAATAACCCAACAAGGGTTGATATATGATAAAATCTACAAGCCTAACCCAACTCTCTACTATGACCTTTTGATGAAACAAACGATTGATTTGAACAAATACTGTCCCTAATTTTAACCAACTAACAGCAACTGTTGTTGAAAAGTATTTTTTGTTTTGTTTTTATTGTTTTTTGGGTTATTTTTGTTTACGAAAAGACTATTTTGCCGGTCCTGGTAAAATAAAAAAAAAACCTGTCTTCAAGCTTATTTTAACGATCTCGGTAAAATAAAGCCCCAGGCTATTTTGCTGGTAATGTTAAAAACAATACACAGATTTAACACAAATTTATTTATTTTCACCATCAACACAAGTTAAAATCATTTATTTGTCATCAATTATTAAAAGAAATATAGAAGTCTCTGGATAAGGACCTCAGGCATAACAGTCTCTGCAAATCCAAATAATACTCATAGGCATGATTCTCTTCTAGTGCACCCACTGAAGACAACAGTCACAGACCACAGAATCCATGTTGTTCAAGTCCTGCCTACGCAGTTCACACAAACACTGCACTGACGAGCTGAAGGCTCCATAAAAATGATGGTGAAAATAAAATAAACTTGTGTGCTAAATCTGTGTGTTATCATTTTTAACATTACTTGCCTTTATAATAATAAAAATATTTACTGGCAAAATAGCCTGGGGGTCTATTTTGCCGAGACCGGTAAAATAAGCTTGTATGTTTGTCTTTTACTGGGACTAGCAAAATAGGCTATTCGTGTTCGTTTTTATTTATTTATTTATTTTTTTTTTTTTTTAAGTTTTAATGTTCTAATCTAGATCACACATTCATTTGGTGACCCTGAAAAAAACTGTTATAACTTTTCTATCATCGGTTTAATTCAGGTAGATATTGCTACTTTGGATTATTATTTATTCCAGTCTTTACAAAATTGTCTTACCAATTCTCTGGAAGACTACAAAAGCCACTTAGAGCAATTTTGGAATCATGATAAAAAGCTGTCAGAGTATGAAGTTACTTGAAATACGCCAGGAGATTAATAATACATTGTTTAATAAAGTTCATGTCGAAAATTAAAAAAAAGATTTCACTTTTTTTGAGCAGCGCAAGAAGTGAGTTCGTTGTGACATAACCCTTTGTTTAAGCAATTACTCCCTCTCACTTTATTGTTATATTTTTCTCTCTCTTGACAAACTTACAATCACCACTCCTTTTTTTTGCTTCCCTCTTTATCCTATATCAACCTTCCCATAATTCCTTTGTCATTTGCACTGTTTGACAGAACGCAAGGGCACATTAACTGTAACAAAAGCCTTTGTTATAAAGTTGCCACTTTCTTTTCGAACGGACTTTTTAATGCCTGTATTTCGATACAGTGCGTCCTTGTCAAGGTAACACTCCTTTCCCGTTTCTTGTGTTCGTCCAGAAGAGCGCTAATCCTTTCATTCATTCCATGAGAATAATCCCGTTTTTTTTTTCTTTCTTTCCCATCAACTGAATATAGATCTTGAAAAAAAAAAGTGCATTGTTATATTTTTTCTTTACGCATATGCACTTTTAAGTTACTTTTTTACGACTTCCGAAAGGGAAGCTTAAACTGTCTTTCTGTCTCTTTATTTGACACCAATATTCAGAGAACTTAAAACGATTACTTGGTTACTTATTTTAATGTATTGTTTTACTTATAATTATTGTCAAGCGATACAAACAATAGTCAGTGCATTATTTATTAGGTTGGTGCAAAAATAATGACGTAATAATGTCGTTTTTTGACGTTAAAAAATACGTCAAAACGACATTATTACGTCATTATTTTTGCACCAACCTAATAAGTAAGTTAGCCGTAAATAGTCAACAGTGCCTTTTATCTGTCACTTATATTATTATAAATGTAGTTTTTATATTTAAATAACAAAGTAATTTTATTTTTTGCAATAATATCACTCTGTATAAGTCCCAAGAGCCATTCGAGGTAGAGGGTTACAGATTAAGAGGCACAATTCATGAGGATATGTGGAGAAGATACCGGTGAAACTTAGATTTGAATAGATTAAAGTTATAATGCTCGGAGAAGCATCCTCTTGAGAGTTTGATCTACAAACCAGCGGTTTGTAGGGGAGAAGCTGCTCGATTGGGATTCAAAAGTGAAATTTGAAGGGAATGAAAGTGATTCACTACAATGTGTGTGGTATGACGGGTCTTAAGGTTAGAATTGGTGGAACGAAGGAAAGCAGTTCGTTTGAACATTTTCCACGGAAATAGCGATAGAGTAACGAGAGGCTTGCAACGTTTCGTCTGTGAGGAAAATGCTTGCAGGGTGGAAAATAATTCATAGCCCACAAAGACGCGGGGACGATTTTGGCCTCTCTTCAGACTGGAAAGTGAAGACTGGACTGCGGCTCCATTTTCGGCCTGATTTGGCTATAGTAAAAGTAGCGGAGTAATCGTTCTAAGTAACACTGTTAATCGAAATAAGTGCTGCGTAAACTACTGCGTTTTATTTTGCATGTACAAGTACATTTTAGAAAACAAATAAATAATAAAGAAAAAATATTAAAACTTTAAAACTCCTGGGACTTACACACACACACACTTGTGTGCGTGTGCGCGCATATAAATGTATTGTTTAAAATGTGTTATATTTACAATCGGAGATAGGGGATAAAACGTGGATATAGAAATCAACTCTGCGCTATAAGTTTTACACTTCAAGCGATCTTCAGTACAGGTGTCATTTCATTCGTGGGCTCAATAAGTATATAGGCCCCCAGGGGATTAAATGAAGCCGGTAAAAAGTGTTCTTTTGTGTGGAACTAATTCTTTACGCTATTGTTGTGATCATGTCGGGATCACCAAAAATGTAGTGACCAAAGCTCAACGGAATGATTTCAAAACATAACAATTAGATTTGTTAATGTTTGATGTACAAGCATGCGAACTGAAAAGGTAGGACAGAGTCGTGTCCCTTTGATTTGGTAATAGTTGTACCGGAGTTCATATTAGGAAGAAGTAATATTGAACTTGTAATTTAGAAGAATAAAGTTTGGAATTGTGAGTTCTAAAATTGGTAAAAGTTCAGGAGTGATTTCAGAGTTCGTGAATGTTGGTAATTATCTTTAACGTCTGGTCAGCAATGACTAAGACGGGAGTTCCTGATGGTTACATCTTGGCACTTGGTAGCAAGGAATGAGAAGTACTACAATATTTATTGGCACAAATGGTACAAAATATGGCACAAGGCCTAAAAGGGGGTTGGGGAAGGACGGTCTTCTTCTGTCTTAATTCTAAACTTAGCTAGACACAGACACGGACCCAAACATACCAACAATATTCCTATCACCAAAACAACACATTCACTCCTACCTTTCTTACTGCATCCACCATAATACCTCAAATTCTCTATGAAATCCTAAATAGTCCCCATATGTACAATTCAAAGTCTGGGGGGGGGGAGAAACAACAATTTAAAAAACCCCAATGATTATTTATAATATGATTTAAACTTATTTACATAAAACAAAACAAAATAGGGTTAGTAATAAAAAAAACCCACAAAATCCCTAAATGTGGCAGAAACATCAGTTCACTGGACGAAATCAATGCGGGACTATGAAAAATAAGAAAAACATTCATTCCTCCAAGGCATTCACACAGGCACACACACACATTCATACACAACAACAAATACGAACAATCACACACACGCCCCGCATCCACCAGAGAACTGACATCACTGACCACCTAACGATGGAGGGGATGGGGAATTAAACAAAAGAAAAATAGGGACAGAAATAAAAGGGGGCCAATGAGCATGCATACCCGAGCTAAGTTAACCAGAAAACGGGAAACTGAAGATTCAAAATAAAAACCTAAACTAACCTAATATCGGGGTGGGTTGCCTCTGTTCAACCCAGATAGGACAAACTCCTGAGCCTAACCGATATCCAAATGCCACTCTAAGTCAGCCCCTTTCACTCTACACATTCGCGCAAGATTTACCCACCTTTTGCCAAATTCTGATGAAGGGAGCCGCCGTCTTTCCGTCCTAATCTTGACTTTAAGCTGATGCTTAAAGAACAAGATCAGTTGGGAAGAGGTGAACTTCTCGCCATCATAGAATTCTTTCTGACGTGTCGTCCAAATCACGACTCTCATAATCCCTAGTAAGCAACAGAACACATAGTGTTCAGCCATCGTCAATTGCGGCACCACATTGCTACAAACAGAACTGGCTTCAAGGACAAAAAACTTTCCCTGCAGCATGCGAACCATGAGGCCTTCAACAAACCCGCACAACGGCACTACCGTCTTGTACTGAAAAAAGGCGTGACCAATGGTCTCGACTTCCCCAGTACAGCGACGACAGTTTGGATATTTCTCCAAGCCTGCTGAACAAAGTCTCTTGCCGACCCAGAGGGCCCCACGAATCATCAACCAGGTGAGTGATGCCTCATCATTATTGAGACATTTCAACCCAGGCGCCCAAGGCCATATCGAGCGAGCCTCCTGCTTCGTAAGACCGAGCTCGTCAATCAGATCATCTTGAACGCCCCCACCCCTAACTAACAGACGATACAATGCCTTACGAGACAACGCCTGGGCGTCGGAGAGGCCATCCGACGTCCGTAAGCGGAGTTTCAGAGCACGACGACATTCGCGGTAGAAAGAGCACTCGGCTCGGTGTGTACGGCCGGCCTCCTCCTCGCACGAGTGCACACTTCTCAGGGATGGGAAATGTTTTCGGACGTCTTCTTTCCAAAAGGTGCCCACCTCATCCGAACCGCGGCACATTCGGTCTAGAAAGGTAATGCGAAGCATATGTTGACGAATCTCAATGCTAGGCATACCCAGACCGCTTTCAGAGGGATGAAGGCAACAGATCTCGCGTGATACCATAGGGGCCTTGTTTCTCCACAAGAAAGAGAACAAGGTCCGTACTAATAAAATTAGTCTGGCATACAGGAGTGGAAGTACAGAAAGTCGGTACAGGAGAATCGGATAGATGTGTGAAACACATACTTCCGCCCTTCCGTTCAGGGAAAGTCTCCTCCGAGACCACAGATTAACCGCGATCTCGGCCTTCCCTTGTACCTCCGACCAGTTCATTTCCAACTGGAGATAAGGACCGAACCAGACGCCGAGTATCTTGATTGGCCCATCCGTCCAGAGGAAAGGTCCGGGAAGAGAAAATCCCTTCCCCGCACCCAACCGCAAACCCACAGACTTATCGCCGTTGATCTTGGCCCCTGTCACCATCTCATACCCACTGATCTCTTTGCTGACTTCGTCAATCTCGGCTCTGCTCGACACAAGAACCGAAACGTCGTCAGTATAGGCAGAATACCTGGCTGAGGTGGAGGCCCCAGGCAGGGAAATTCCGCGCAGGACCGGATTCGCCTTTAACTTGCGAAGGAATGGTTCCAACGCAAGAACGTAAAGCAAAGGCGAGAGCGGACAACCTTGACGAATGGAGCGAGACAATACGAAAGGCTTCGATCTTACCCCATTCACTTCCACCAGCGCACCAGGAGTCGCATACAAAAGTCGTATCCAGGAGCGAAAGTCGGCTCTGAAACCGGCCGCCGAAAGGACAGCCTCCAGAAAGCGATGGTCAACCCTATCGAAGGCCTTGGACTGATCTAAATTAATCAGCGCGGCTTCACTGTCGACTTGTTCTAAGATCAAGCGTACCATATGATGGTTATCCTGAATAGTCCTGCCCTTCACAGCACAAGTCTGTTCAGGGCCAATCAGACTAGACAGGACAAGCTTCAAACGGTTGGCTAAGATCTTCGCCAAAATCTTTAACTCAGTGTTAAAGGGCGAAAGTTCCCTAACCCATCCCCACCGTTCTTGTCCTTACGCAGCAACTTGATCACACCCCTGGTGAAGCGTTGAGGTATAGACCCCTGCTTCATCCAGTGGTTGAAAATCAGTTCCAGCAAAGTAACAAAAACGTGCGACAACCTCAAGTACACTTCGTAGGGAAGACCATCTAATCCCGGAGACTTATCCAGGCCAACCTGCTTCAGCGCTTCCCAGATTTCCGACTCTGTAATGGGACCCTCGCACCTAGCCGCTTCAGCTGCCTCGAGGCAGGGAAAGTCAGCTAAATAGGCGTCGAACTGAGCAGAGCTCAGACCGGGGTCCCTGGTGAAAAGATCCTGAAAGTAATCCCGAAAGACCTCACATTTACTTACAAGATGAGCATATCCCTTCGCCTTAACCAAGAAATCCGCCATGTTCGCAATGAAACTTGGTGGGGACTTCCAGCAAGTGGGCAATTCCTCGGCAGTCTTCTTAGTTTGTGCCTCGTTTGGCACCCGGTCATTTGCAACTTGACTTGAGACCTGCCTGGTCTCTCCTTTGTTAGTGCTACTAGCCCCCCTTCACACTATCATGGACTTCTATATTAGGGGCAGCATTTGCCCGTTTTTTTTTATTTCGATTTATCCGGTGGGTCGGCCTTAGCAGCCGCCCCAAAGAAGTCTTTTTTAACACATGACCTACTTTCTTCGTCGGCCATATTGAAAGTTCGTGGAGACTTCCACCTGCGGGTCTATGTATATTTTTTTGTCAAACAATGGGGAAAGGAGTTGGGAGAAGGGCAAAACAATTAGAAATTAAACAAATAAAGTAAAGCCTGGATATGCCAGGAAATTAAAAATTACAAAAACAAAACCAATAAAACTTTAAAACAAAGGCTATTAAATAAATAAACTGGGAAAACTAAAAGTCAATCCAATAAATAAAAATAAAAGACAAACTAAAAACTGAAAAGAAAGAATATAGAATAAATAGTCAGGTAAGAAAAAAAAATCAAAATGGCGCCCAAAGGCTGCCGAAAATAATAAGAAAAACAATAATAAGAAAAACAATAAAAGTAACTCCTCTCTTTTTTGGTCAAATAAATTCAAATATAATATACAGAAAGAAAAATAAAATAAAATAAAAAGTCTGGTTTGACACTAGTCAAACCAAATTAAAAATAAAGGTTTGCGGCCGAAGCCGCTAAAGAAAGAAATTAAATGCCAAAAGAAAAAACAAACTGGTCAACCCAAAAAATATTGCAACCGAAGTCGCTAAATAAATAAAAACGAGGGAGGGTATAAACTAAAAATAAAATAAAACCAAAGCTTTCTTTTTCTTTTTTCCTAAACGGTACTTATTGTTTTAAAAAGAAATAAACAGAAATAAAAAGCAGTCGTCCGGTACGACTTTGTCAAACCGGACTAAAAAAAAATAAAAATGTGGGCCGAAGCCCAGAAAAAAAATAAATCAAACAAAAGAAATGAAAGAAAGAAACAAGGAAAACTTAAGCTATAACTTAACAGAAAAAACTTGGTGGGCCGAAGAAAGTTCGTCAATTAAGCAATCAACAGTTCGTCAAAATATTAAGGAAAATCCTCGTGAGCCGAAGAACAAGTTCGTCAATCTGCAATTTAAAGAATATAATTAAAAAATCGCGCCGCCTCCAGTCAGAAAAAGTTAGACACACGTCAAACAATCTCTGGCACTGGTTCTTCAAGAATGAGAAGTACTACTCCGGAATGAGAAGTACTACTCCAAAAGTTCACACGATTTTAGGTGATGGTGTGTTTGTGTGTAGTGCAGTAGGGATTTTAGGTGATGGTGTATGTATATAGCGCAGTAGGGATTTTAGGTGATGGTGTGTTTGTATGTAGCGGAGTAGGGATTTTAGGTGATGATGTGTTTGTAGCGCGGTAGGTATTTTAGGTGATGGTGTGTTTGTGTGTAGTGAAGTAGGGATTTTAGGTGGTGTGTTTATATATAGCGGAGTAGGGATTTTAGGTGATGGTGTGTGTTTGTGTGTAGCGGAGTAGGGATTTTAGGTGATGGTGTGTTTGTATGTAGTGCAGTAGGGATTTGTTTCCGAGTTTGCATTTATAAATGGGCTTTGATCTTTTATTTAGAAGTTTATTTTGCTCTGGATTTTTCATTATTTACTGCTATAGGCAAAATTTACATCTGCTTTGAGGTGTTGTAAGTTGTTCTTATTTTCTATGGTATTATTTGTATGCTTTTCCTTTGGTTCCATATACGTTTTGTTAGTGTTGTGCTATTTGTTTTTTTTGGGGGGGTGTTTTTGTTTTTTGTAAAGTGTTATATAGAAATAAAGTGTCGCTGCCGACACTTGATTTTGAACATAGATCGCCAGTGAGCAAACACAGGTGATCCCATTATTGAATTAAGTAAATAACGTGACTATAGAGGAAACCCATATATTGAAGGTAGCAATTGTCTAATTTATCGCATTTAGATTCTATCTTCTATTACTATACGGGTCACTATTCTCTTCTTTGTTCACTATACTATTTCTCTATTCTAATCAATATGGTGGTTACTATTCGAGCGAGTATTATCGAGCAAGTGCAATGTTATTCGAAGGCGTCTGACACCGGCATTATTCAACAGCGTTACACTAGTTGTATCTGCGATTACAAAGTCTCTACTACAACGAGCATTGCGAAAGTGACAACGAATATTCGGTGGCATCACAAAATAAAAATATTTTGTATGAGTAGCGTTTTTGTTTCCAGGGACTTTCTGTTATTCCTCAGGAGAAATATCACTAATCATCTTTTCAGAACAATAGGAACTTTTAAAGAAATGATCATTTACAAATGCAGTTACGAAAACAAATTCCTATTATGCTACATACAACCACATCGTAATATTCCATGACCTAAATATTAAAAAAAAAAATACTTTATTTCAAATATTAGAATTTAGAACCGCAGAAAATATGTAAAAATAAAAAATAAAAGAAAAATAATAAAGAAAAATAATTCAACAAACTCAGAATCATAAATATAGAAATATCTTCGATTTCATTAACGTAAGATATTGATTGCTACTCAATATTATAAAATAACATTAAATTTAAATATCAGATCTTCAAAAATTTAAATGCAATATCAATAATTATCTTCTGTCTCCTTGAATCCTGTTCTGTTTATAGTCCTTTCTCCCCGGTGACGTTTACCCAGTTTCCTGCACGCTCAGTAACCATCTTGCACCTCAGTGGCTTTTTAATATGGTTTGGTGTGAAAAGACTAGAAAACATACTTCAGTAGATGAACAAATAGGCAACTACTCCTCTTCGCCACCAAAAAGAAAAACAACTCTCGATAAAATAGACATATGAAGCATTAATAAACATTTATCTATATCTAAACCCCTGTTTAGTAAAAGCAGAAGGCAAGCTTCCGTGATCCTGTGTTTGTGTCAGTCAACTTTGAATTGTTTTGTTGGGGAAAATGAAAACATCTTCCTTCGCTACAATACATGGTCTCTCCGTCGGGCTTTTGTTGCCAGCGACAGCTGACGTGATTCGAATTTCCAATCCTCTTTCTTTATTCTCAGTATTCACAAGACATCAGATTCTGCACTTCTCCATCTACGTGACAACGATACTTCTCGGTGTCGGGAGAGGAGAGTATTTAAATTTGAAACTACATAGTGTGTGTGTGTGATTTAATACCTTGTTATCAAATTGAAACATTTCACAAACATAACTTGGTTAAAAAAATTAAACTCTATTTTGGGGGAAAAAGTAATGTTTCAACAGAGCCGTGATCTGAAAAAAAAAGTCACAATTTTAGTTCCTGTTGAGAAAAGAAGCTAGAAAGATTAGTGGAAGATATGATTTATGTCAACCTAATAGTTGATACGGTGGGGGTAATGGATAGCGACTCGGATTGAGGAATCGGAGAGCCGAGTTGGAATTCCAGTAGAATCCATTACATTCATTTACGTGCTAATACACTTGGGAAAGGAATGAATCCTCTTCTTCTCCCTCACCATAAATAAGTAGCAGGACAGACCGGGTTCTATACCCTTGGATGGCCACTGTTCTACCGCAGGAAAAAATGGCAACCTACTGCGGGAAAAATCTACCTCGTCAGTCATGTATCACGCATAGAAAACAACTGACTGAATAGTGGATAAAGGAGGCACGGTGAGTAATGAATAACAGCTCAGGTTGAGGAATCGGAGAGCCGAGTTCGAATTCCAGTCGAATGCATTACTTATGTGCTAAGTGCGTAAGTATTCATACATGTTATGAATCCTCTTCTTCTCCCCCTAGCTATGAGTAAATAGCAGGACAGACTGGATTCTATATCCTTGGGTGGGAAAAAAAGGAAAAACCCTTAATTCAAAACCACCCTGGGTTGAGCTCCTTCAAGCTATTTTGTCTAAAAAACACTACTTATACTGTGGCTGCAGTACACTACGGGCCACGGGATTAAAAAATATATATAGTGGATACGTGAATGGCTAACAAAAAAAAAAAGTTTCGTCCCCCTAGGAGTAACTTCTTCAGAGTAGTAATGATTTTTTTTCCATCGATAGAGTCAGTTTTGAAGAAAAGATGGAAAGAGAAATATAACAAACACCGTTTACATCGAAACGTTAAAGATACAGAGACGCTCAGCCTTAATAAAGTAATTGTGGATAAAAGTTGCATCATTTAATTTATGTAAAATAATAACATATGTAATATATTCTGATCTAATGCTTTTATTTGTTTTTCCTACTTTTAGCTAAAGAAAGCATTAAGTTCTCTCATTGTGATTTTCTTCACCATAATCGGCTGAGCAGTTGTTTGTTCTCTTTTATGTGAAGTTGCTTTTTTTTGTTTTTGTTTAACTTCCACGTCAGATTTAAATCCAAGCGATAAAGTGAAAGGTGATTGATGAACATTATTTTCTCAACTAATCTGTCGCCGGATCTTGGGTAGGTGTTCATCAGCTTTACAAATCAATCGAATACAAAAGAACAGTTATCCAGGTGTTTGAAATGAAGATAGTTAACTAAAGTGTTGTAAAAATGTTCTCAGCATCACCACTACGACAAGAAGCAGAAGGAGAGCAAAAAAAAAAAAGAATTATTATAAATAGGTACTGGTGACATTTATTAGTACCAGCTGAACGCGTTTAAATTTACACTATTTACATTATTCGGACTATTGTACTCATCTTTGTCGCCATATTTATTACAACGTTTCGGCCGTTGTACGCTCCAGCCTTTTCAGGTGGTTGGAATGTCGAATTGAACCCTTTATTTCGCTCACTTTGGTTGACTGTTCTAGTTCCACGTGCCATGTTTTTTTAATGGATGTCAGTTATCAGTTATCGTCTGTTAATTCATCTCTCCAAGTTCTCCACTGCCTTAACCGTGTATTGAACTCACACTGTTTGGTTCCTGTCACTGGATCTAACCAACGCCTTTATCCACTGTGCCATGTGTCCTTGATGACAGTCTATCTCAGTGAGCGAAATAAAGGGTTCAGTTTGACATTCCAACCACCTGAAGAAGGCTGGAGCATACAACATTGTAATAAATATGGCGACAAAGATGAGGACAATAGTCCAAATAATGTAAATAGTGTACAAAATACCTCATCTCAGAAATATAGACAGATACGTTTAAATTTAGGGATTTTTTTTACTTTATGTTCAGCTATCTGATATCATGATATCTATCGGATATCATGAACCGAACATGTGAGCAACGATGAGGTCTTGGAGAGGATGCAAAGAAGGAGGAAGCTTATGCTTAACATAAAGAAGAGGCAGATGAAATTTCTGGGACACGTGATGAGAAATGAGGGCCTGGAGAATCTGATACTCATGGGACGAATAGAGAGAAAAAGAGACAGGGGAAAGCAGCGCATGACATTCGTGGCGGGCTTGGGCAGGTGGATGGAGGAATGTGGTCTGGGGGAATTGGCAGAAACACAAAACCTGTTGAGAGCCACAAGGGATAGGGAGAAGTGGAGGGCCATGATTGCCTACACCCTGAAAGGACACGGCACATAAAAAGAAAAAGAAAGTACATTTTAAAAACCATTTCATTCCAAGCAAGGTGATAAAAGCCACTATGATGCAAGGGGTTAGTGAAAGTGAAAGAAACAGCAGGAAGCCGAAAAAGAGTGCGGGAAAAGAAACTATTATCATAGAGCTTACAGTTGCAACAAGCAATATCAACAGTGAAATTACACACACACACACACACACACACACTTAGGGTGCAATGTTTGTTTTTGATTTTGTCGACTGCACAGTATAGTAGGGTCAGTTGGGCACTGTCTGTGAGAAAATGATCACATGATACAATTCACTCCGCCAGAAATTTATATATATATATATATATATAATTATTTATTTAAAAATATGATTCCAACACGCTACATAAGAGTTCTCATGTTTCAAAACAAGAGCCGAAAACTTCAATATAATTATTTGAATTAAATTGAATTAAAGTAAGCTTTTTTCATTATTAAGTTTCTAAATAATAAAAATAATAAAAATCTATTAAACAATAGACATGAGTTAACGGTTTTCCCGACATCATCAAATTTTTGCATTGAATAATTAGCATATAATTTTTTTTAAATCCATAGTCCTAATAAATTGCTTAAATACCCTACAAAAAAAGATAACCTTTATGAAGTCGTCAAAAAACAAATGTTACGGACCTTGGACCTGGTCTGAACAGTAACATCGGCAAAAACAAATATTACAACCGTGGAACGTAGCGCGTTATAAAGAAAGAAGCGCAGCAGCAGTTTCCACAAACGACTGCGAATTCTGATAGGGAAAATTACCCTCATAATATTTCCCACAAGAACTTGTACAGCAGATGTCAAGAATTTTATTTGTCTTTGTTCATTTTGAAAGCAAGATGGAAACTTCTTAGACATATTTTGTAAATGAATCCAGAATACCCAGCTAACAAACCATGGAGTTTTACTTTGGAAACATTGACTTCAAAAAGTTCAGAGGTTATCCAAGAACCACCATAGTCACAACGCTGAACTGAGATATTCAAAGAACAAGGCAGAAAGATCCTACTTTTCCTGTGGAGAAGTTTAAAATCAAGGAAGATCTGCAACGAATCCCAAAACACACATGAAGGCTGACAAAATTTGGTGAATCAGTATACAATGTCACTGAAGATGAGAGAACATGTTAATTCATTACCTCAAATCGTTTGTTGACATTCGTATGTTTCTGTCTGATTGTTGACATTCGTATATTTTTTCTTTAACAGTGAGCTGTATTACAGACAGACGGTCTGATACTTTCCAACATCGATGTACATTATTCCTCTATTTACTGTTGACAACAAATCCGTTTCCATAATGTTTGCATTGTCTCTAAACATATCAGCTGGTGTTTGTTTTTGCCGATGTTACTGTTCAGACATATCCAATTTTATGCATTTATAACCTTTAATTATTAAAATATATATTTATTTATCTTATAAGTCGTTGTATACATCGAGCAGGTTACCGGAATATTTAATATACGAAGTGTCAAACCTTCCAAGAAGTATGGTTGAAATTTTCGCTATGGTTTTCGCTCGTCTCTTGGCAGTACTACCAATTCCAGATATGATGGTTCGTATTAGATTACCTGCTTTGTGCGCTTTCAGTAAACCATAAAGTCTGGATATTTTAGTCTGGTATTGGATTAATTGACCATAAAGACCAAATTGGTCCAATTATGCACGGCGAATAATCAAGTAGTAACCAACATCTGGTTTCAAGAGCACCCGAGACGCATATGGAGACGCCCAGGGTATGAAACAATAAACAAACCAACTATATAACTATCAATAAGAGATTCAAGAATGTAGTTTTACACTGCAACAAATCCCCAAGTGTCGACTGTATGTAAAGGTATCCAGTGATATGCAAAGTTATAGTGAAATTACGAAAATAGAAGAGGCCAAGGCAGCACCCAAATTGCAATACGACAGACTTCTGAATGACCTGAATGTGAAGGAGAAATATATGTACAGTGCTAAAAGCAATGTACAAAATGAGAATGGAAACTCGTAGTGGGGCACATTAAGAGAAGCTTTAGTAAGATTAGCAATCATCCCAAAGAAAACTAGACAAAGAAAAAAGGAATAGATGACAAATGGAATTCCTGACATGATGAAAATGAGACAAAAAACAATGCCAAGCAACGGCACAGAATATAGGACACTGCACAAAGAAATTAGGAACAAATGCAGGCAGGCTAAAAAGGAATGATAAAGCAGATATACATAAAGCATAAGAGAACTAACATGACAAAGGACCTACTGATCAAGAGGATGCATAAATATTATACCAGAAAGAGTAATACAAATGCAAAAGGTTGTATACCTACGTTTTATAGATTATGCAAAAGTATTTGATAAAGGGAGGCATGATGGAGTAATGGATAGCAGGTCGGATTGAGGAATCGGAGAGCCGAGTTCGAATTCCAGTCGAATCCATTCACTTACGCAATACCCTTGGAAAAGGTATGAATCCTCTTCTTCTCCCTCCAGCTATGAGTAAATAGGTTATATAGCCTTGGACGGCAACTTGGATAAAGAAAGAATTGGCAACCTAGTGCTGGAAAAAATCTGCCTCGTCAGTCATGTATCGAAAGATATACGATCGCATAAGCGTGTATCACGCATGGTACATAACTGACTGAATTTAATAAAATATGCCCTAAAGAAATGTTAGAACTGCTAGGTAAGCATGACATATTTGGGAAAGAGATTAGAATAATCTAGAACCTATACTGGCAGCAAACCGCATGTATATGAATTCAATAAATATACAAAAACAGAAAGGGGTGTAAGACAAGGGTGTGTCTTCACAGCGAACCTATTCAACCTTTACAGTAAGACGATTTTGAGAGATTTAGCAGTTCTACCAGGTTTCATTATTGGTGGCCATAATTTTAACAAGATATGCAGATGATAAGAGCAGAACCCGAAAGGAAACTGCAAGAATTCCTATAGAAGGTAGTGAAGGAAAACGATAAGAAATGACTAAACATCAATTGCAAGTAAACATAATGTATGGTTGTCAGCAAAAGGAGCAGCCCAATATACAAATTACAAATTGGAGATACCAAAATTAAGCAAATACAAAAATTTACATATCTGTGAAGTGTTTTAACAGAGGGCGGATAGTGTGACACCTAACTCCGAAGGCACATTGGGATAACCAAGCATGTCTTCAAAAAGTGAAGCAAAATATTAAGAAAGAGAAAAAATTTTGATAGAAACTTTGATAGAATACTGAACTGTTATGTAATGTCAGTCTTCCTCTATGGAAGTAAATGCTGGACAATCTCCTCAAAGATGAAGAAGAGGCTTGAAGCAAGAGAAACAAAGAAAAGAATACTGAGCTGTTACATAATATCAGTCCTCTTTTATGGCAGTGAATGCTGGACAATCTCCACACTGAAAAAAACAAAGACAGAAATGTGGTTCTACAAAATGCTGAGAATGACATGGACTGAACATGCGAGCAACAACAAAGTTTTAGAGAAAATAGAAACAAAAAAAAGTATACTTATACTTAGCATAAAAAAAGACAGTTCAAATTTCTAGGGTACATAATGAAGAAAGAAGGCTTAGAAAATTTGACATTCCCAGGATATATTGAAATCAGAAGGGACAGCGAAAAACAGCATGTAAATGGGTTGTAGAACAGAGTTTACGAGAGATAGCAAAAAAACAAAATTTACTAAGAGCTACAAAGCACAGGAAATTGTGGGGAGTCATAATTGTTAACGTCCTGAAAGGATACGACACATAGAAGAAGAAGATTATGTCCTGTACTTTACTTAGTTAATCGGAACAAAACATGTAAAAAAATTAATCAAATACCACCATCACGTGTCGTTTAATGTTGAATAGGACAAAAATCATAATGAATTTCTATTAATATATAGGTAAACTTAGGTCCGAACAATTTTGGTTTATACTCGAGTCAAAATTTGCAGGCATTGATCGAGTTTATACCTTTTTCTGTACTAATGTGGACGGAGATCTATTTTAGGAGGTTCTTACTCTCTATATGGGAGAGCATCGGCATATTTCAAGCCACACCACCAGAGCAAACATATACAGAGTCGTTATAAAGGATCACATTTTTTTTTATTTTATAGACATCTCCTATTTCAGGTTCATTTTGAGACTATTTATACTAAACATTAGAACGTAATATCTTATTCATTCCAAGACCAGACATCATTGACGTAACAAGTCTTGCCAGTGTACCAGCGACCGGAATCATATTTGTGTCATATAATAACGATCCGAGAAAATATTACTTGAACATTCGTAGTGTTATTTATTTAGACCAGAAAAATATAATGAATATAATAAAAGTGACATCATTCTTTTTAAATTATTTATTGTTTTTGTAGAAATATATGTCCATGAAAATGACGTTTTGGTATTCCTAGGCGTGGTTCCCACACTCTCATACGCCACATCAACATGATTGATTTCTCATACGTATTTTAGTTCACTGTTTTGTTGTTCATTACATCGCATTCGTTAATTGTGTAATAATGACTTTTAACATTAGTAATTGAAAAATGTAACTATAATTAATATGAAACTAAAATAAAAATGTTAAAAACTGAAACCGAGTCATATATCCCGGCAGTCTACCGTGGCGTGGAATGTGTCTACTGTTTCTTTGTTTCCTGGGAACTCTCCGCGTACCGGCAGACGGTGAATTGCATATCACACTTTTAGTCGCACTGCTCTATGTCATTCGACATTTATTTCGTTAATCGTACAAAACACGACGCACTTTTATTTTTATTTATTTATTTATTTATTTGCTTTTCTTCACACGTCTTCATTCATATCTTTCTTTCTTTCTGTTTTTCTCTCTTTCTTTACTTCTTTTATTTTCTGCTTACTTCTATTTTACTTTGATTTCTTTCTTTCTTTTTTTTTTGCTTCTTACTTTTTTCTCTTTTTCTTTTTCTCAATGGCTCCACTTGTTCCCTTACATTCTTCTTCCCTCGTGTGTACTTCTCGATTTTTATAACGTTTAATACCTCTACAAAACTCCCTTTCCCTCGCCTTAACTCCTCCTTCTTACCCGAGACGCCAACAACTGCTGTTGTATTCAGTGCAGTATATAGTCATCATCACTTATCACATATCACAATATAAGGTAGGATTCTTGTGGCAATATCAAGTTACTGTTGTGTTGAACTAAGTAAATCCGTTGGCAGCCATATTTTTCTACCCATCTCGTAAAAAAAAGAAAACACACAATCTTTCTCTTATTCTTGTCTATCACTTAATATATTTTAAAATACCGTGTTCATTCAGGACGTAGATAAACATGGCTCTCCACTGTTTCCTTTTCTTTATTACCCGTAAACTGCCATGCTTTCTTGGGAAAGACAACTTTCTCCACGGATCTGAATTCGGAATTTTCCATCGAAGACTAGAGAACC
This sequence comes from Acanthosepion lycidas, assembly GCA_963932145.1. NCBI lineage: Eukaryota > Metazoa > Mollusca > Cephalopoda > Sepiida > Sepiidae > Acanthosepion > Acanthosepion lycidas. The sequence continues at coordinate 69,727 of OZ010588.1, forward strand.
CAGCCCATACCAGGAGAAGAAATGGTTGCATGCCTTTCTCAAGGGCATTAGCCTTAAAAATGGACACAACAGACGAAGCCGGAATTTGAACTTAACTCGTCGATTTCACTTTTCGCGCCGATTGCCGTTACACTATTCGATCATCCTATCACTTAAGACGAAAGTTGTTAGTTATTTCAAATATCTATTGCCTGAAATTCAGTGATAAATTTTAACTCATATTCTCTTCCACCCTTATCTTCTTCTTCATGTGCCGTGTCCCCTCAGGACGTAGGTGATCATAGGTCTCCACAACTTCCTCTCCCTTGTAGCTCTTAATAAATTTTGTCTTTCTGTTATTTCTCCCAAACCCTGTTCCGCCATCCATTTACACAAGTACACTATGTCATTCGCGGTTTTCTCTATCCCTCTTGTCTTCAATCTGTCCTGTGAATGTCAAATTTTCCAAGCCCTCCTTCCTCATTATGTGCCCTAGAAATCTCAATCTTAAGATATAAACTATAATTCTGGAAAGTGAAAATTTCACTGAAATATGTTTGGAAATTTTCCAAGTTTTGATCTTTTTAGCAGAACTTTATGTAAAATCATCACACTCTGATAAAAAAAAAAAAAAGAATCAGGACTGGTGCTATAAAACGAAAACTACAATACATATTAATTTGGTATTTACTCTCCTTCGAATTAGCCCCCTTCTGAAGCCACACACTTTATCCAACGTCGTTTCCATTGATGGAAGCATTCCTGAAACTGTAGCTATCTCGTCGCATTCTCTTGGTATTTCCTTGACGTCATCGAATCTTGTTCCTTTCAAGTATGATTTTATTTTTGAAGAAGAAAAAGTCGAAAGGGGCGATATCTGGGGAATATGGTGGTTGTTGGACCTGGGAAATGTTGTGCTAGCCTAAAAAATAAATGGGGACTAAAATCAAAACAATACTCGTTTGCACATCGGTTGAATTCAAAAACGGTACTTAGAAAGAAAGGGATTTATTAGATAAAAATAACATTTCATCATCTAAATGGAATATTTTGTAATTTTCATTGTCAAAACCGCTTACTACCTTCAATCATCATAACTGATACTACTACCCTTCAGTGACTCATTGCGCCTTCTCGATCTTACATTCTCGGCTGACATGAAGTGGACAGATTATATTGAATCCATTGCTGGGTCTGCTGCTAAAAAAGTCGGTTTACTGTGTCGTGCTAGACAATTTTTCTCTCCAGGATCTGTTAATAAGTCTACCATTCAACCATGCTTAGAATATTGCTGTCACATATGGCCCGGTGTTCCTGCTCTATATTTAGAGATTCTTGATAAAATCCAAAGAAGAATCAGCAATATTTTGGGTCCTGACATGGCGTTTCGGTTTTATTCACTTCCTGTGCCTTTTCTTTAAATACTTTCATGGTAATTGTAACTCTTCGCTATGGTACCGAGACTTTATGAATTTAAGTGCAATACTAGATTGGCAACAAGATTTCATCAATTTACAGTTGAATTGGCCAGATGTAAATGTAAGTTCTATGCTAACAGTTTCTTTTCTCGCACTTCTCACTTGTGGAACTCTCTTCCGGCTTCATACTTTCCAGCCAACATTGATCTTCAAAAATTTAAATGCAATATCAATCGTTATCTACTGACTTCTTGATTACTCTTCTATTGTTATCGCTCTTTAACAATGTTTCTCTTTTTTCTTATTCTTTCACACTCAGTAACCCCTTTGCCTTAGTGGCTTTAGTGCTTTAAAAATGTTCGAAAAAATTCGCTACCTTCTAGAGTTATTTAACCCATTAAGGGCCAATGTAAAATGCAGTATTAATTAAAAATTCTGTACATTTCGATACATGAAATTTGACAAGGCAGATTTTTCTCGCAGTAGGTTGCCATTTCTTTCTGCGGTAGATTGGTTGCCAACAAAGGCTAGAGTCAGATTTCACCTATTTAACCCATAGCTGGGGAGAGAAGAGATGGATTCATACCTTTCCCAAGGATATTTGTGCGTAGGTGAATCTAACGAACTCGATTGGAATTCGAACTCGGCCCTCCGAGTTCTCATTTCGAGTCGATATCCATTATACCACAACGCACATCAGGTTTATAAAAATCCGGTATTAATTATAGACTTTTATTTATAAACCCTTAATACCCAGCGTGGACAGTGCCCATTCATTGATTAGATTTGAACGTTAAATTTGCAGGTAGCGTCACATTTATCGCTGCGTAAGTGGAATTGACGTGTCGAGTCCAAATTCCTACTTTACCTGTTGCCTTCATTTTAGAACTATAGTCATTGTGAAATAAATGGTTCCATTTCTTCTTCCCCCAGCTTTAGATTAAATAGCAGAGTAGATTCTAGCGTTTTATGAAGGACAACTCCGAATTTAAAATCGTGGAGAAAGCAATGGAAAGCCAATACACTATCTTTCTCAAGGAATCATGGCAATAATGAAGAAAAGGAATGTGTGGAGAGCCATGATTGTCTTCGTTCTTAATGGACATGATATACATTTTTTTCTAAAAATAGGTTAGTCTGGTAAAGGGTGGTGTCCCCACATTGACTGGAATCATTACAGTATTAATGGCTTCCACGATGATGTATACTGATTATTTATTAATTTTTGTTTAGTCTGGCTCAAGGTCTTGGTAGTGGCACAGATATCCAGTGGGGATTAAGCTGATAACATTTGTAAATTATTGTAAGAAACGAACGTGTTAAATTTCACGCTCTGGTTGCTGATGTTTGATGAACGTAATGCGGACATTGACTTTATCTATTTATATTATCTTTGTGACCCCCATCACTTACCACTTGTTGCCATTATTTATGGTAGGCTAATGCTATCCGGTTTATAAAAACTGCTGTAAGAAAAAAACAAAAAAAAAAAAACAAATAATTTCGTTGGCAAAAAATTAGTTTGATTTTGAATGTAGATAAACGCGATTGTCGTTCGTCGAGCCGGGATAAAAAAACTATTGACTGCGGTTGAGCTGAAAGTTACACTCGCTGATTTTCAATGAGGGAAGAACGTTGATATCACGCACATTTATAGTCACTGATGTTATCTCTCCGCTTAGAGGTCCTCCTACAATACACTACAGGTAAAAAAATCCGTCGGTATACAATCCAAATGGGTCCTAACAATATATATATTAATAAAAACTGATCCGCAAAAAGAGCTCAGTGTATTTAATATAACAGAGCATATAAACTACATAACAGAGGAATCCCAAATTACCTCATGGGTACAGTCTATTTCAACTGACGCCTGTAGAAGTCAAATGACTTACCTGCTGATATGGTTGCTTTCTTCTTCTCCTTGAATATTTATTGTGTGAAATTACACAATTATAGCACAAGGACAAAATGGGGAAGGGGTGGAGGCTGGTCTTCACTAGTTATCTTATACCTAGCTAATACGATTCACGATCCATTCACTCATTACAATTTCCGTATTCATCTCTTCTCCTTGTAAAGACAAGCCATCTAATCTACCTCATTTATAGGAGAGTACCTAATACACCTGGTGGGTTAGTCCACTTTGCTAGAATTGACCTGCCCAACACATTTGCATGAGCGGGCTCTGTTCACCGATATATCTCTCCATTAAATCCCTCAGGGCTGTCTTTCCAACTGGAAGTGACTACAAAAGTGTACCTGTGTGTCAGACCACTTGCAAGTTAACCAATATTCGACAACGCCGAGTACATCACTCTTATTCAACCCAGACGGATAGACTGGGTTGAATAAGACTGACATACTCGGTGTCAGTTGAAATAGACTATACTCATGAGGTAAATTTGGATTTCCACATGTAAAACAAAGATTAAAAATATTGAAAGCACTAATAATTCAAAAGCAAAAGCCAACACTCAATAATATTAACTATGAACACGGCCACAACATGCTGTCTGTGTTTGGAAAATAAAACATTCCGATAACTCAGATACATACATAAAAATTTTTTTAAAAAAGTATTTAGTTTTTAAATAAAAAGCATTCTTGATAATTGGTAAAAAAAATAACTGAAAGTACTCGGATATACAGAACATTTGGACAGTTTTTACACACTTTGTATCCAGAAAACACCTGTACAAACACAAAGAAAATGAAATAAAAAGCTTAATCGCAGTACCTTGTCAGTCGTCTTTAACGAAACTTGTATAAAAGTGGGATTGCTGCCCAAATGCTCAATATATTTAATAAATCGATCCAGAAGAATCCTCAGCAAAAAGAACGGGATGCCAGTTTCGGGACTTCTCTAGGTATTCTTCTACCGAGAGTCGAACATGGGTTTTTACGATACAACGCAGGGGTCATACCACTGGACCAACGGGCGTCGGTGACGAAGAAGAAAATAACTAGACTCAATAGAGCGTAGCTACTCACTAAATTCCGGTGGTGATACTCCACCAAGTATACATAACCCACCGGATAGGGCCCCAAGAGCAATGTCTTCTTTCACTAAGAGGCTCCCGCCAAACCATTAAAAGCTGAATCAGGCAAGGATATATAAGCGACAGAAATTTTTGGAGTCGGGATACTGAAAGTAACCTCAATCAGCTAAGTAACAAACCTTTTACTTGTATTAATCTCTCTCTCTCTCTCTCTCTCTCTAACCCCGTCTCTCTCTCCCTCTCTCTCTCTCTATTGAATAAACCAATGACATGATGAAAAGTGAGTAGTTACGCGTTTCGTTCTTCAGACAATGTTTTATTGATGAAATTAAAGAGGATATGAAGAGATGTGAAATGCAACAAACATTGATTACTGTTTATATCGAAATATTAGGGATGCTGAAAAGATCAACCTTTAAATGTTGTCGTCCAATGTATCGTGATGTTAAATCAGTCTGATTCAGCGTTTTTATCGTTTTATTTCGGTACAGTCACGCACTTTTAAAAATAATTTTAAAACACTGCGGAATGTAAGTATATCATTTGGCGTTTTCATTTTGGTTTTAAAAATAAAATTAATCGTAAAAAAATGGAAAAAAAGAATTCCCTGTCTTCAAATTTATGTTTTAACCGCTTTTAGTCTTTGCTTACTTTTCTTTCACTAAAAGATTCGATTGCGCGATGATGGTTTTGTCAACGAAAAAAATAACTCTAAGAAAAAATCGTATATCTACCACGTTAACCTCACAGCAGCCTATGACTTCCTCTTCTCATCCATTAGAAACAGGCTTCCAAGTTCTAACACTACTAAATGTTGTGATCTGATAGAGAAACTATACCGGTCCAAAAAGCGTGCATGCCTGGCGTAGACCTCAATATCCAAACATTTCAAACCTGATCAGGAGTACAACAAAGCGGAAATGAAAGTCCCAAGCTATTTAATCTTTTCATGGTCTATACTCTGGGCACATATAAGCACAGATGCGAAGAAATGGGCACTGATCATTTAAGCATTCCATAATATACCCCATACGACTCTACTAGCAGAAACTGTATTCTTGCTTTCCCTCCCGAGGCCAATGTACTCATGATATGTGTGCGTTTCTATGCTGATGACATAGGTATTCAGAGTTGGGATTAGAATGAACAAAAAAAAAAAAAAATCAATATCCACTACCAAGTGCTCCAAGGAATAGGACTGAATATAAACCTTTCCAAAACAGAAACTATGGAATGGAAGCAGTAATGGTACATATCCTAAATCCATCATAGAAATTCAGAATGTGGAATTAGTAAATACTAAACACTTCAAATAGCTCGGTATATGTATAACTTATAACAAATTTAGCATAGGCATGACTGTAAACAAAGACGAGTGTAATTTTGACTGTAAGAAGATAAATTTAGGATATGAAATATCAAAAGAAGATAAATAACAGAAATATCTGCTCCAACAAATAAAAAAGAATTAGAATCCTTTTTAGGGCTAATAAATTTTTATAGTAAATACATACCAAGACACAGCGACATAATAGAGCCATTTGCAAAATTACGCAAAAGAAAAAAACACACACACACGCAAAAAAAATCAATGAATTTAACTGGACACAAAAGCAAACTATCGCTTTTGAAACACTAAAGAAAATACTAAGGAACAAACCAATAATAAAAGTCTTTGATCCACAAAAAGAAGTAACGTTAACCACAGATGCGAGTGAATTGCTGCTATTTTATCACAAGACGAACACCCAATCATGAATATATCAAGAAGGTTAACGTCAGCAGAAACTAACTACTTGAATATTGAAAATGAAGCATTAGCGATTGTATGAAGCATAGAAAGGGCAAAAAACTTTTTGATAGGAAAAAAATTCTTATTAAAATCGGACCACAAACCATTGGAATTCATATTTAAGCCAAGAAAAGAATTGCCAAAAGTCACATCGTCAAAGATTTTAAGATGGGCAATAAAAGTCATGGCATTCGATTTTAACATAGTATATATATAAAAAGGAACACTATCCTTTACGTAGACGCTTTATCAAGATTACAATTCAAGTAAGAAACAGAGGAAAAAAGGGAAATACTGAAAATAAAATAATACACTGGGTAACCCGGTTGCTATTCAGGACACAGAGAACTGTACTACAACTACTGCTAATCAGACAGATATGCAAAACATAACAATAAATTTGTCGAAAATCCTGATTTGATATCTTAGTTTAAAATATCTGAAATCTGAGGAAATGCTATTTGTATTAAAATAGATTAAATTGAAAGAAAAAAGAAAATAAGATTTAAAATGTTCTTTATTTTACACACGTTGCGTGAATTTTTATTCTTAAAAATGTTGTAACAAATATAAGCATAAAACCGACATTAATTTCTCAATAACCTAATAATTTACTTTTCATAAGGATATTGAGCGTTCACCCATTCTTTAGTGTTATTTGGAATCATTTGGTTATCTTAAACTTCTGAAATCAATTATTTTAGGATTCTGAAATCGGTGTCGTTCAATTAAACTGGAAGTAACACACCTGCTTTCAGTTGAACTGACTCAGGTTTTATTACCTTAGAATCGTCGAGTCAATGTCCTTTTCGCTATCTTTGTTTTGCTGCCAAGTAGCAATCGAGTTATTACTACACAGCGAAACAAAGATGGCGGAGATAATCGTAAAGGAGCGAGCAGTGACCGAAGTCAACATTTATAAAGAGCAAACCCCGATACGTGGAATATGAGATCAAGTCTTCTTTATAAATAATATTCATTTATTTCCGACGCTGTATCGCATAGTCTTGATCCCGAAGAGTATAGCGACACAGTGTGATGATGAAAAGCAATCATAATAAGATGAAGGACCACTGGGAATAATAATAATAATGATCACAAAAAAAAAGCGACTTCAATGTAAGCCAATTGAAAATGAAAGAAGACAAATGAATTCAGAAAGTTTTCTGTTTGTCTCTGGTCGAGTATTGAATATTTCTACGGCAATCATGTGTTATGTATATCACTTTGTGCTAACCCAAATAAATTTGGCAAAGTTTATCTTGTGATGGAATGTATTTGAAATCTTGCCAAGGCTACCACATACATTTACTGATATGAATACATTTACGAGTTTCTACGAAGAAAGTGTACATGCAGAAAATCTATTCACACCTGGGACAACATATACATATATATATATATATATATATATATATATATATATAGAAAGAGAGAGAGAGAGACACCATAAAATACTTACACAAACATACAATTCCAGCACACGCAGTTGTATCTGTGTGTGCGTCTTTGCGCTTCTCACTCTCCTTCTCTCTCTCTCTTTCTTTAGTAAAGGTAATGAATCCATTGGTATATAATCCAAGTAGATCCTAGCCATATTAAATATTAAAACTGATCCTCAAAAAGAGCTCAATGTTTTTTACAGAGGAAATAAATAGTAGTAAATCATAAAATCACAAATTACCTCATATGGGTGATAGATCTTTTTCAAGTCTATATACCGGGGTTGAATAAGACTGACGATATTTTCGTCGGCTGAAATCGGTCTATACCTCATATGAGGTAATTTGGGATTTTATGGTTTACTACTATATAATAATAATAATAATAATAAAGTTAATGGTCAGAGTTGGATTACACCATGAAACATATTAAACATGATATGGTATTAAAAAGTGATCAATACACGTATAAAGAAAAAATTAATATGTCGAGCTTTTAGGTATCAGCTGATTCCGCTACCTTCGTTTCAACCTTTCGATATCTACAGGCGATTAACCACGATAACAGAATCAGCTGATCTCCTAATTTTATATTTATATATATATATATATATATATATATATATATATATATATATATATATATATATATATATATATATATGTATATATATATATGGAGAGAGAGAGAGACATATAGTGTGGATATACGAATCAACAGTAGTGTGAAGATCGCCTGAGGCGTGAAACTGACAGTCACTATGCTTTGTCACCAGTATCGAGCACTCTTCCCCAACAATAAATATACTAAACTTTAAACTGTATGCATGCATATGTGTGTATGTATACTGCAACACTGCAAAATACTTAAACAAAAACTTCCCCTACATACGCATATATATATATATATATATATGCCTGTGTGTGTGTGTGTGTTTGCATAGAGAGGAGACAATATTATTAAATATTTCCCGTTTAAATTGAATATATATATATATATATATATATATATATAGGTAGGTATCTGTCATTTTTTGTACTTGTTTCTTGACTTTTTCTTGTTTAGTTTGGTTTTCCAACGCATCTTTCTGTTGGCAAGCTTAGTGCAGGTGAATTGTTCTTGGAAGCTTTACCAATGTATGGGATATTTTTATAATTTCCCATTTCATTTTGGTGGGGATTTTTTTTATCGGTCTATTTGTATTTCAATAGATTTTTATTGTTTGTGTATTTTTTCAAATGACATTTTTTGGTTATAATATCTTTAATTTTTTTCTGTAGCTCGTATGTAAATTTTTTCGTTTGTTTTAATGTTACTATTTACGATGGCTTTGTATTTTATGTTATTGGTTAAATGGGCAATTTTCTTTGTTTCTTTAATACAATGGTATTATTTTCCTCTATGTTATTGTTATTATTGTTGTAATTGCTATTTTTTTGTTGAGTTCTTTTTTTATTGTGCTTAGTTATTTTTTCTCCATTTTATTCATTCAGCTGTAACTAATTTTTATTGTATTTTATTGGTAATTTTTATAACTTGCTGCTTTAATGAAAGTGTTTGTCAATTATTTTGAAAAATATTTTCCATATTTTTATTGTATTGTTGCAGGGGTAGGGGTGAATCAAATTATATTTCTTTTTCTTTTGTTTTTGTTTGAATTATTTTCATTTTGGTATTCTAGTTTGTTCAACTATCCGTTGTTTTCTGGCTTGGTTCATATGTTTTTAATTTTCATTGAATATTTTTAGGTTTGTTGAAATTCTTTCATTTAGAGATATGGGTATTTGTTTAAATACGTTAGGTGGGGTAGAATTTTTTGTTAATGTACATTGGGTTGTTGTTTGGTTTTCTGTATGGTTTATAGGTTCTGCTGTTTAAGTTGAATGTTATATCTAAAAAAATAATATTTTTAATTTGATTTTATATCATAATTCCTAGGGTTTTGAAGGTTTTTATTATTTCTTATTTTATTTTTTCTGTAGTTCTGCGGTTGCAGTTTCTTAGGATTAATAGACCGTCGTCTCTGTATAGACCTACATCTTTTTTGTTTATAATATTTGTTAATTTATTATGTATATATCTATGAGATCGCATGCTTATTCGCCATCACAATTACCCATTGTTACGTCAAAGTTATTATTATTATTTTGGCATTTTTTTCTATATATTTTATTGTGTTATAATATTGATTTTCTGCAGTGTTTATATCAATGTCCTCATTGGGGATATTGATGTGTTATTATATATATATATATATATATATATATATATATATATATATATATATATATATAGGTGCCTCCAAAGAAAAGCGATATCTAAAATTTAAAATGAATTTTTTAAAATGAAAAATTTTTCTTGAAACTTTTATTTTATTTTTCATTTCAAACTAATAGTTTAAATATAATGTTTCCAATAAGCAAACAACTTTGTCGTATTTCAAAACAAATTTACTCTCAGATGAGATTTTTTCAATCGCTAAAAATGGTTGATTATAGCCATATTTACAAATGTTTCATCAACATAATTTTCTTTGAAACAAATATTACTTTTAGTTTAAAATATCACAGAAAAGCATTTTTAACAACGAGGTAACTGTTTCTATGAGGTGTTGACAATTATCTCGATAGACGTACGATTGGAAATTTTTCTACGGTGGACATATCTGTAAAAAATTATTTGACGAATATAACATGAGCTTCTTTTTCATGTATTTTTAACTACCCAATCACCTTAAAAAATTAGGAAAGTATTCTCCATAATCTAATGTTTTATTGAATTTTAGGCACTTTAAATTTACCATCGTTATCGCTCCTATTTTCTGATAATGTTTTTTTGGACGTCTGTATTTCCAAAAATTGGCTCGTTTATACACCTACAAAATAATTCAAAATTCGTTTAAAATACTGGGATCTCTGAATTGTAGTAAAATTTTCCATTTATGATTAGTAAATATAGTTTATATTTAATAACAATAACACCTAACCGCTACAAATTAATACAGAATTTTAAAATATTTAAAAGTTTATAAATTATTTTAATTAAAATTTAAAAAAATGAAAACAATTCTTGTAAAAATTCATTCACCGATTTTTCCTTAAAACGATAATTTCCATAATATATGTTATTAATAAAAGCAATTAAAAGCTTTTCTTATTAAATAATGTCTTAGTTTTTTTACATTTTTTTATTTTACGATTCAGAGGAAATTTCCTGTAACAGGTGGTCCTGTTTGGCAAAAAATAAAATTGATGATTTAAATTCTCAAAGAACGTGTGCTTAAATATAGACGTTAATCCCTACAAAAAAGAATTTCTCGATATTTCATAAAATTAAATTTGTGGTGGTGGTGGGGGTGGTGGGGGTGCTAACAGATGTAAAAGATATTTGTATCAATTATTTCATTCTTGCTAAAAATTTCCAAAACAATGTGTTTTTCACCGCAAAAAAAGGCTAAATTTTTTAAGAGTTTATGGTTACTAGCTGACACAAAAAAAATTAACCAAAATTTTGAAGGTTCTAAATAGGATTAAAAATATAATTAAATAATAGAATAAAATCTTTGGTCTTTCCCCTTAATAATAACGTAAAGATTTTGATGATAGGACTTTTATTAATTTCGGGGGATTTTTCAGCAGGGATGTTCATGTTTAACAAATGTTTGTAGGTACCTATATATATATATATCTATATATATATATAAAACAGAGGATGTCTGTATGTCTGTCTGTGTGATACCTTTTCACTCGAGATCTATCTAACCCATTTTGACCAAACTTGGCACATACATTGTATAATGGAGGAGATAGGTTCTTAGCGTAAAAAATCGATAATCTAAAAAATCAATAATCGATAAAGCCGATCAAAAATCGATAAATTCAACTTTATTTCGTCGATTTCGTTTAAACTCTGTATGTAAATTACTTACATCATGACGAGCTGAACCATACCTCATTTTATTTCTATGCCACTGCGTTTAGCGAAAAATCGACAAAACGAAAAATCAATTACAACACAAATTTTAAACTAAAAACTCCCTCAATTTTCAAACAATCTAATACAAACTTCACTCAATTGTAGCCAACAATAACTTTCTTGTTTAACAGTCATTTAACTTGATAATTGAGTCCACTCATATAGTGAAAACGCGCGAAAATAGCGAAAAATGGCGATTTTTACTGGTTTCTTTCTTATTTTTCATTGATCTTTTGAGCAATTTTCATCAAACTTAACAATTGTTTTATAAATGTATCCTTTTTTACATCCGTAGTAGCACACTGACAAATTGAATTTCAAAAACCCCAAAATAATTGTGGTCTGAAGTGGGTCTTCATTTTGACTGTTTTACCTCTTCATGTCCTCGGCTAATTTCGATTGAATAAATACAGACTACTGTTATATCAGTAAGTGCATTAATTCAAAATGTTTTTTAATGAAAGTGCTTTAAAGTAATTCAAGAAGATAGACTCTGTTACATCTAAACATGTTACTATTTTTGCTCCAATCTAATTGAACGCTTTTCTGATCGACCAGCTGGGTATGGCTGCTAGTATATATATATATATATATATATATATATATATATATATATGTGTGTGTGTGTGTGTGTGTGTGTGTGTGTGAAAGAGAGAGAGTGTGTATGTGTGTGCGTGTGTGTGAAAGAAATAGTGTATGTGTGTGCGTGTGTGTATGTGTGTGTAATGCGTGTTGGCAGAACACAGAATCCGAACAAAAGTGGATAAATGAGAAAAAGATGAAAACCCTTTTAATGACAACGCATTTTGCCTTCGAGTGCACAGTTGGCGTCTTCATGTCAGAATGAAAGAAAAGCTGTAAACAAATATATTAAAGCCGTTAATATCTGTTTGCTAAGTTGGTGTCATCTGGTCGGAGTGAAAGAATAAACTGAGTTTTTGTTTTGTTGTTATTTTTATTAAAACCGTTAATGTCTGTTGTATTTGAAATGAGCCCACTGCAAGTAAGTCTCTGTTATTCTCTCTATTAACTTGTATACCGCATTGTGCTGATATTGCTTTTGCAATGATAGTTGATATTATGTATGAGTTTGGACTTAGGTTTATCGTCGAGAATTTTAATATCAACGCACTTCTTAATGCATTTCATTCTTAGTGAAGCCTTTTATCACACGATCATACTGACATTTATATAATCTATAGAGGCCAGAGGTGATATAGTGAACTACTAGTCTGTTAAAAGTGTTATTATGCAGCATATTTCTGCAAAGGTCATATAGCCTTTTAGAGATTTCTAGATGTTTCACCAATGATTATTATTGAGCACTTTGTGCAGTTTATTTTGTATATTCCTGCCGCTGTCTTGTTGTTGTTATTTCGCTTGCTCCTAACATTGTTTTAGAGGTGGTGTTGATGAATTTTATATAGCTATTAGATAAATCATTTTTATGGTAACTATTATGGAGTTGGTAGGTAGAATTTTGTGACTAATTTTATCAGGTTTATTTGGATCGTTATTTTCTGTGGACTTTTCTATTTTTCTTCCGTGGATTTTGCAGACTTTGCGCTTTGTTTCTTGATAAGCAACTCAATGTAATAATGCCAACTTCTGTTAAGTCAGATGGTAGTTCATCAGATAATTTTCATGTTAAAATGACACAAGACAAGGTCGTATAATGACGCCTATTTTCTTTGCTATTTACTTTTCTCTGATATTGTGGCATGTCTTCGTCACTTAGAGTAATGGCATTCTGTTTTAATTTAAAATAACAACTGGTAGATTTTAAATCATCAAAGATTTAAGGCAAAGATTATTACAAGGATGATAATGCTTTTAGTCTTCTTGTTTGCAGATGATATGACTTTCGTAGCTAGCACTTTCCGTTGGGTCACAAGCTGCTGCTGATAGAAAGGACACTACGAAAGTTTAAAACCAGATTATGGTCCTAAGCCACCACGTGGATCCTCATTAATATTAGCATCAAACGGATCTACTCATACTAACTGATAAAGGTGACATTCTTAACTGCTGGAAACTTTCAAATTGTTTTAAATTCATCCTTTAATGTGGATTCAAATGTCATTAATTTAATTTAGGGCCGGAAATTCACGAACTAGATTTTGATCGCATATATGCGGATGGTAAAAAAACTATAAAGCAATTGATATAAGGTAAATCGTCTGACAATGATGCAATACCAGCCGATGTGTACAGATATGGCGGTAACGAATTTGTGCGTAAGTTCTTAAATTTGTTTGTCACGATTTGGAAGCATGTCGATATTCCCCAGGAATTAAAATACGCGTTTGTTTACCCTCTATTTAAGCGAAAAGGGAAAAAAGAATTGTGTGGCAATCATCGGGGTATATCGCTGCCCTCTGTGGCAGACAAAATATTTACTCGAGTTATTCTCAACAGAATAATGACAACTAAGCTTGTAAATCATGTTTATCCTGAATCCTAGTGTGGTTTTAGAGCTGGGAGCGGGACCATATAAATAATATATTGCTTGCGACAGGTTGCAGCGAAAGTGCACGAAAAAAAACCGTGAATTATTGACTTAACTAAGGCTTTTGATTCCGTTAATCGCGATGGTTTGTCATCAGTACGGAAGAAAACTGGGATTTAAAATGCTTAATGTAATAACATCCTTCAAAGAAAACTTGCAAGCTTCTGCTAAGTCAGATGGTAGTTCCTTGCATCATTTTTAGGTTAAAATGGCATACGGCAAGGTCGTATAATGACGCCTATTTTATTTCTCAATCTGAGAACAGTGCAGAGGATTTGGAAGGAGTTGGATGAGTCTAATGGTGATTACAAAGGTGTTTGGAGTGATCACTAGTGATCGAAACCTTATGCCTCCATTCATCTTCCCACAGAGCCTCAGACTCAACATGGACGCCTGCGTAAAGTGCCTTAAGGAGGTAGTGCTGCCCTGGGTCAAGAGGGTGGCTACTGGAAGACCCTATGTCTAGCAACAGGACTCTACAAAATGCACACAAGCAAGCGAACCCAGCCATTTCTGTCAGAAAATTTCTGAGACCACATCACCTCTTACACTGGCCGCCTAACTTCCCAGACTTCAAACCCCTTGATTATTATGTGTGGGGCACAGTTGAGCGAGAGATCAACAAAATTTCTTGTAACATCAAAGATGAACTGAAGGCAAGGATTATGGCAGTAACTAATTTAAACAAGGAGACCGTCCAGAAGAGTTACAGGAGATTCTGTAGTTGTCTGGAGGCCGTGTTTAAAGCCAATGGCGATTTTATTGAATAAATTACTCTTTAATATTTCAAGATATTTTTGTGTAATTTTGGTAAATATACCTGTTAAAATGAGATGTCAGTGTTATTTTCATTTTCGCGTAATTTGGACGGCAATTTATCCATTGCACCCTGTATATATTTACACACACAAACACACGATTAAAATGGGATGGTTATATTGTTAGGAAGAAAGGTTACATAAAATTATTACTAATGGGATGCCTAACGTATGAGGAACTCTTCTTAGATACAAAGATAAAGTGAAAGAGAATGTCAAACATATTGGAATGCACCCATCAAAGTTTGGGGAGTAGGTATGTGGAGAAAAAAAACATGCCAAAGTGGCATTTGGAGACACATCCACTCAAAGACTGAATATATAAGTAATTTGGAAGAACACTGTCTCTGTTCAATATTTTGTGTGCCTAAGATACGGTGCTGTTTTCGAAAGCTGATCAGGTTTAGTATCGAACAGAAAATACAAACACTAAAATGTGGAGTAAAGCATAAAGTACATTTTTGGCCTTAGTGCAGCGGAAACGACTTAAGAGTCCATTATATATATATATATATATATATATATATATATATATATATATATATATATATATATATATATATAACCTGTCGGTTTATAAAACATTTTTTCAGTTCAATACACTGATATTATTGATGGAAGATCAATCACTCCAAGAATGTTATAAACTATACAGCTAGGAGATCTGAAAAGTTGCTGCAGTGTTTATTAGCCATTCAAAAATATGGAAACTTAGCAGGTCGATGTTTTTATTGTGATGAATCTGTTCCCACACTTGATTTCTTTAAAATACGGATCACCCAAAAAGTAACCACTTTCTTCGGCTATTCCGCATATACCAGGCTGTTTTCTTAACCTGTGTCATATGTTTGTTTTTCTTTATCAATCCTCCCTAAGCAAGTCAGTAAAGCCAATAGGACGCAAAGGGTTATTGAATGCGAAAGAATATGAAAACAGAAGATACAAAAACTAAAAGTTGGAGTGAAGCATTAGGTACATTTTTGTCCCTTGTGCAACGACGAAAAGTCTATTAGGACGATATGAATTGGTTGCGTGTTAAAAATGAAACACTTACGACAGTTACTGCAGGATGTGGACAATTTCTGTTACCACCCACACATCGCACACATGAATGCGGAAGCCCTAACATTAAATCGTTCTTGTATCATATATGTCCTCGTTGAGAGACAAATAAAGACCATCGTCGAAAAGACTGAATTTCCTTTCTTCCTGTTCTTTCATTTCGCTTCCTTTCTTTCTGCTTTGTGATTATTATCATCGGTTTTTGTTCTCGTTGTCCGACATTCCAACTCATATATCATTCACACATCGACTGCTATCGTAGGGATCATTCATTGTTACTGGAAGGTTGTGACCTAGTACAGCTGTGTATAGTTACTCGGAAAAGAAATAGAATCTCTTTCGTAACTTTAATTGCCTACTAAAATGGAGTTTCTAAAATGGCTCAGTTGTGAATGTATTTACCATTAAGGATAGTAGTGTTTAAGTACGGATAAATATAAGACTCTGGATACTTATTTTTAAAGTAGACGTGCCCTCCACATTTGAGAGATTTGTGCAACACAATCTTCCTTCATATTCGTCTGGCTTCCGTATCAAACTATACCAAATCTTAGACTCAGATTTTATGCTGATATGTCGAAAACGCTAAAGATTGTGGTATATTCGTATGTTTTTCTTGTACACGTCGGTGGTCACCATAATTTTGTGGTGTATTCACTCACACGATAGGAGTAGTTGTAGTAGAATTTTAGGCTTTTTTTGTGAAGACAAAAATAGGAAAAATGAATGTACACAATACAGCGAAGGTATGACAAATTGTATGGGAATTTAATACAATTATATTTATGTATTTGTGTGTGTGTATTTTATGTTACAATTGTGATAATGTTCATGTTTTAAAATAAGTAAGTTACTCCGTATTATCACAAGTCCAATCACGGAGGGAAGTTATACACATGTTGTCGACCCGATAGTCTGAGATTTACCTTAACACGCCATTGAGTCGGATTGTGACACAGGGTCGGTTTTTAACGTGGGGACCCGAGTGTTTCCACTCGGGCTGCTGCTCTAAGTTTGTCTTAGCTTGTCTAAGTCTGGTCAAAGTCTGTCTAATCTGGTCATAGCTTGTCTAAGCTGACCGAAGCTTGTCATAGTCATAGTCATAGTCGGTCATACCACCGCTACGTAACAGAAGTTAAGCAACGGTAGGGAGGGACGCAAGGGAAGAGAGAAGGTCTCCGGCATATACTACATCTGCAGCATCTACTCTGACGGGGGAAAACCCCATTCTTCCCCTCTGTCTATCCTCTCGGAAGAACAGCCCCTGTCATCAACATAGTCCTTGGGCAGAGAGATTGAATCTCATGTCTTTTGGCAGGCTGTCCGCATTCCCGCCAGGGACAGTTTGCGTTGCATGCTGGTAGTAATTTTATTATTTTTATTTTTTACTTAATTTATTTTAAACAAGGTTTAAATATTATTGTTTTATTTTATTTATAATTTTCATTATTATTATTTCATTTATTTGTAACAATATCCCTAAAAGATACAACAATGTTTAGCTTTGAATTAATGTATTTAATTGAAACAAAACAACAAGCTTAAACCTGAAGCAGAAATTTACGAAATAAACTGTAAGAAAATGTCTGTAGAAATACATCTAATACTTTAAATAGAAGATTATATAAATACAAAAGCGGTCATGTACAAATTAATACATTAATTACATTAGTAATTCATCGTAATAGGTCTGACCATAATTTGAACTTTCTCTTAAGAAAAATAATGTAGATACAATATAGGATATGTAAAAAAAGAAAAGAGTATTGGATTGCTATGTGATATCCATCCTCTTGCACCCTTGTGCAAATTATTTGAAGCAAAAAGTATAATTCCATTATTATTTACATTTTTTCGTATTTTTCCAATGAAACATGACCCAGTGCACATGTTAATACTTCGTATGTCCATTTCACGAAGTCACACCTTACATATTGACCACAGATTCGCCACTGGATTTAAATCAGGAGAGTTTACGGGCCAGTCTATAGTACTTTGATTTGCTCACTGGCGAGGCTTGCCAGTGTGATCGTGCAGCGTTACAATTTTCGTACGCTTCCTTGGAGTAACGTCCATCGCACACAATGGCTGTAGGACAACTAATCGACAGTCGAGACAATAGTGTCTGGGCGTGATGGAAATCTGATGCAATCACGAATGATGCAATATTTTTCAAGGTTAAACAAATCTCATCATATACCCCGAAAATAAATTCATCTGCACATCACTGTAAATGACCCAATCTGAGAATAAAATAGAAATTGATTACACCCTGTCACCCCTGTGGGTCTAAACTGACCGTATGGGGAAAGAAAGGAAACTAAAGCTCTTGTTTCAATTAATTTGCACAGGGGTGTATATGGTAGGGAAATATCTTCCCATGGATGAAAAGAAAGCTGGAAGTAGCAGGAGTATTGTTCTACAGAAGGATACTGAGAATACTATGTGTTGTGGCCTTGTTACGGCCAGAAACAAGGACATAAAGAGAGGAATTGAGTTAAACAAATATATTAACAGAAACAGTAATACAAACATATGCAAACGAAAGCGTTACACCAAGAATGTTCGGTCCGACTGTCAAAGCTGACTGCTGGAAACTTCCATCTTCAAAAGGCAGTACTTGCTCATATTTATAACTGGGAGAGTCTATGCGTGCGTGAGTAAATTATCATAACACTATGGAAAAGAGTGCTGGATTGCTATGATATCCATCCACTTATATGGCAGTGAATGCTGGCCAATCTCCCCACGGATGAGATGAAAACTGGAAGCAACAGAAATGTGGTTCTACAGAAGGATACTGAGAATATCATGCAATGGACATGTGAATCACGACGAGGTTTTAGGGAAAATTGAAAAAAATGGCGCTTATACTTATGATCAGAAAGAGACAGCTAAAAGGAAGGTTTGGGAAAATTAACCCTTACAGGACATACTGAGTGCAAGAGTGAGTGAGAGAGGGGTGAAAGAGAGAGCGGGAGAGAGAGGGGGTGGAGGCACCGAGCAACTTATCCAACGAAATTGTGTGAAAGGATGGCGGAAAGGGGGAGAGGAGCTAAAGCAAACGGAGAAAAACTGTTAAGTTACAAGGGATAGGAAGTTGTGGAGAGCTATGAGTTCCCATGTCTTGAAGGGACGCGGCACATAGAAGTATTAATTTAAAAAATAAATAAAATCGTTAGAAAGTTGAATGAGGTCGGTTAGGTTATGTATTTAGTCTAGAAACAACGGATTTCAAAGGAGACTGTCAAACCAGAAGTCGCACAAAGTTGCTTTTGAGATAGCAGTCAATTAAACTCTTAGAGATATCGGGGAGGGGGGAAATTTTCCTTTTAGACGAGCAATGGTCATTGTAAGGAGGAGATAAATACTACCACTGATTTGAAAGAAGACTGCCAAATCAGAAGTGTCCAGAAATCATTAGATTTATGGAAATTTGTCAAGAACTTTAAACTAGAAACAAAGACGAAAGCATAGCCTTCCAAAGATAAATGCTCAGCTGCATTTGTTAGGATATTGTCGCAAATTGATGAAGGAGCAGTTGCAGCTGATTGTGATGGTGAAATAGCAGTGGATAAAATATATATCATCAACTGATGATCTCAAACGTAACATCTTCCCCAGCATTTAACACAGGTGCCATCATCACCAATAGATGAGTGAAAGTGAAATGCTTGCAACAACCAATCAGATTGTTAACAGGGTCTATAGTAAAATCCTTCAACAGTTGCAGGAAGATGTAAAAATATATGTCTTTTTTTTTTTAATTCAAACAAAACTTTGTATTAACTGAATTGATTTTTTTAACAGCCATCTGGTATGCAACTAAAGAAAGATCCACAAATTCTTTTCTTAGGAACTTGGATTTTTCGCATATGTACTTTGGTACAAGGCTGGTAATCAAACAGCTGTAATCATAAATAATCAAAGCAATAATACAAACAAGTTGTGCTGCTGATGAGGATGTGATCATTCCAAGAATTCTAATTACCCTCAATGACATCCCATTTAATTTCAAAATGTTGCAGTTCTCAGTTCAAGATAAGTTTTGCCATGTCCATCAACAAATCTCGGGGACAAAGGTTGAAGGTGGCATGATTCCTGCTTCTTACATGGCTAAAAGTATATTACTACACGGGAAAACAAAGAACACTGTTTATCAAGAAACTCTGTTGTAAGTTATATGAATTATTTTTATAATGAGCGGGGTTAATCAGTAATGATTCGATTACGTCTCACAAAGTTGCTTTTGAGATAGCAGTGAATTGAACTCTTAGAGATATCGGGTGGGGGGGAATGTTCCTTTTAGACAAGTAATGGTCATTGTAAGGAGGAGATAAATACTACCACTGATTTGAAAGAAGACTGCCAAATCAGAAGTGTCCAGAAACCATTAGATTTATGGAAATTTGTCAAGAACTTTAAACTAGAAACAAAGACGAAAGCATAGCCTTCCAAAGATAAATGCTCAGCTGTATTTGTTAGAACATTGTCGCAAATTTGCGATGGAGTAGTTGCAGCTGATTGTGATGCTGAAATAGCAATGAGTTAAATGAGCTCCATATCATATAGTTGTGGAAGACGTTACGTTAATACTGATGATCTCAAAGGTAACGTCTTCCCCAACGTTTAACACAGATTTAAAGGAGTCTGGTTGCAACAATTTCTGTCAGTTCACATTCACTACTACTCCTTAATTACAATGAGCCTTTAGAAAATAATTGATTATGGCTATCTCCAGCTTCCTTTTCTTTAATATCTCTAAACTTTACAAGGTCCTGACTGTTTAGGGTAAAATAGAGAAGTGATTTATCGTTGCCTTTGCAAGGTTTATGGATTCAAAGTTATCTTCTTCTCCTAGACTGGCTACCAACGGAGGCTAGAGAGCTTTATCTTCACGAGAAGAAATGAATTTATACCTTTCACAGCTGGAATTTGAACTCGGCTGGAGGATCCTTGTTAACCCCTACGACACTTGCACCTTCAATTTACTAAGCCAATGCTTTAATGATTAAGATTTGTAAATGTTAATAAATGTGCAAGTCGCATCAGGGTTTTCGGTGCAGAAAGTGGATTCGGCGAGCCAAGTTCAAATTCCGGTCTAATCCGCTATTTCTACTTTCACACTAATGTCCTTGGGAAAGGCATGAATCCATTTCCATCATCAGCTATGGGTTAAATAGTTCAGATTTTGGATTGAGTGCCAGCCAGTTTTGGAGATGGAAACCGCAGAGAAGGCAATGGGAATCCACCCTACCATCTTCAACGAAAAATGTAGGCCCAAGGATTGTATTCAAGCATGAAACAGACTGTCATCGCTGGGTTTTTATCACAGTATTTGTTCTGCCCCACCCCCGAAAGTACGTAGCCTCGAAGACAGTCAGATAAACACCTTAAGGTAATCAAAACTCTGAAGAAGACGAAATTACGTACATCGGCAGGTTTATTAAGAACTAAAAGGTTAAAACTGGAATAGAAATCTATATAATAAATGCGAAAGTGTGTCACTGTGTCACACTTTTCAACTTTACTCCTAAAGGCCGTAGACCAACATATCATACCATTTTGGAATCAGGCTGACTCCGTGAGCAAATTAAAAACATTTTAGGCTGGATCCGGACACGCAAACCTGAAATTTTGGATTCCCAAAATTTCATTAATGCTATTGTTTTCGGCGATTTTTTACGTGATTTTTTGTAACAATTTTTTTTTTTTTGTACGATAACAGTTTTTATAATCTGGAAATATATTTGGGAATAATTGAAATTAATTGCGAAATCAAGCGAAGGTCTCCCATGAAATAAAAATACTGAAAGTAAGGATCTACGTACATCAAATTGTCTTTAAATTAAGTGGCGACAGTTGAACTTTAAACTTTAAACTTTAAAAAGGTAAGCTTAAATATTAATGCAATACTTAAATGCAGCAATCAGTTTTGAGTTCTTCTATAGTTTATTGTTGCCTAACACTCCTCCCTAACTATTGTGATGAAGGCCCAATCAAGAGCCCTCCGCAGTAGTTAGATGAAATGCCGCCGGACAGTAAATTCATATAAATAAGACTAAGTTAAAAAAATACAAACAAACAAGGTTAACAAGAAATAACAAAAGCAGTCGGAGGCTTGAATATAAAACTGAGACCATTTGAGCAAAAGAAAGTAGTGAATATTTTGTATACATGAATAGAAAGTTTGCTATGAGAATACATTCCAATGTTGCAGTGAGTTTCAAATAATAACACGGAAATAAAATAGACAAATGTAAAGACAAAGTTAAACGCTATAAACCGATGATGGTTAACTTTTGGGGTGAAATCTGAAGGATAAAGCTACCGACCATGTGCTTGGTGGGATGACTATTGTGTCGGTTTCCTCATGCTAAGGGCTACCAGAAGTGCTCAAAACGGTGATCAGCCTAAAAAGTATCTAACCTAAAAAAGGAACAAACAAAAGGGGAAATGGGCAAAATGATTTCTGTATTGTGTCACAGAACAGTATTCACTTTTATATTTACATACGCTCTATCACTGATATTACACTTTTACCCATGAATATAGTATACAATAACTTATCACTCACACACACACACACGCAGGCATACACACACACTCACACACATACACAGTAGAACCTCGGTTCAGGAATTTAATTCGTTCCAGAAGGCCGTTCGTAACTCAAAATGTTCGTAAACCGAAACTATTTTTCCAATAGGAATCAATGTAGAAAAAAAAGTCACAGTATAATAAAATTGGAAAAGAAAAGCATACCACGACACCCGAATGTATACAACACGGCAGTCGATTCAGAAATTATTCCATTCGGGTAAAATCGGTTCGGCAATGTTGTTCAAAAACCGAAATTTTGTTCAATAACCAAGGCATTTTCATCTCAAATTTTTCGAAAACCGATTTGTTCGACACGTGAGACGTTCGAGAACCGAGGTTGCACTGTATATATATATATGTGTGTGTGTGTGTGTGTGTGTGTGTACTACAGTGGTACTATTAAGAAATGGCGTTACCATCTCCCTGTTGATTTAACGTTTCTTCTTCTCAAGTTAGTATGCACCGCGCTTATGTGGTCATGTGACACTTAACAGGGAAACAGTGAAGCTCCGTCGGTCTAGAGATACATTACTCTGGTAGGCACCGCTAAGACAAAATGTGTCTCAGGACCCGTCAACAGAGACAGCTTCTCGCAACATAACATGCCAGGCTTTTTAGTATAGACAGCTTTTGTTACATTTACTAGCTTTCCTTTTCAGGGATGGAGGGAAGGCATGTAACAAATTTCTATACTTTATCTTAGAAAATAAAAACTTTATTTACGTTCTTTCAACTTTTTCCTAACCGTCTTTATTTTATGATGTTTGTATAATTATCTGTTTTCGGCGGCCAGATACTATGGAGGATTAAAACTATATATTTGGTAACTCAATGAGCCCTTACAATATTTTAGAATTAGCAAACAAGAAAACTGGATCTAAATTTGAAGTAACTCTTGCAAATTGAAATCACTGAAACTAGTAGCCGAATTGAAAACGCTTTCCACGAACACTGTCATCTGAAATATTTACATTTTCAATGCATTATTCTTCTCGGATTTTCTCCGTTTTTTTACATTAATGTTTACCCTTTACAAGGCCCGGGAGACACTCGTGGTAGAAGGTTACGTTAGGAGGTAGTTTGTACGTATAAGAGAGGAAGATAACGTTTAACAATAGACTTGAACAAGTTAATATTGTAGTGATCGAGGAAACATCCTCTTGGGAGTCGATTCCACAAAGAAGTGGTTTACAGAAAGAAACTGTCTTAGCCGTGAAGGTTAGACCTGGTAGAACCAAGGAATGTAGTTCGTCCGAACACTTTCTTTGGAAGAAGCGATAGAGCAGCGAGAAGCTTGCCACATCCCGCCTGTGAGAGAGAGCTTGGAGGGTGGAACATAATTTGTCACCCACAAGGACTCGGAGACACGTTTGGACTCTCTCGATGCTAGAAAGTGTGGTCTGTGCAGCTCCGGTCCAAATATGACAACAGTACTCCATTCTTAGCCTGATCGGGTTCTTGCAAAGGTAGAGAATAGCACGTGGGGTCAGGTAAAAGAGACCGAAAAGAATTTAATATTCGCAGGGCACAATGAAGGCAAGAGAAACAGGAGAAATCAGTGAGTAGTCGACTGGACATGTCTATGTAAAATGATGGCAAAACAGATACTCTCGGCTTAAATTTCATTCAGTAATCCTCTACCTCTGGAATATCAATGTATAATAATAGAGCAGCGAGGGGCTTGGCACCTCCCGCCTGTGAGAGAAGAAAATAATTCGTCACCCACAAGGACTCGGAGACGCTTTTGGACTCTATTGAGGCTGGAAAATATAGTCTATTCAGCTCCCGTCCAAATATGACAACAGCAATCCATTCTTAGCCCGATTTGGCTCTTGTAAAATTAAAGGATAGAACGCGGAGTCAGGTACTTACTAGAGTGGTACAGGGAGCCAATCATTTTACCTGTATCTTTAGCGATGGCTCGTATGTACGAGTTCCACTTCAGGTCATTTTTCACCAAGTAAGCAGTCTTATTGATTTCATGCGAGATAATGGCGACAGATGACGTATGAGTGTGAACAGTCTTTGCAACTGATACGTGATCTGAATGAGGTTAATTGCCAATAGTTGTTGTTAGTCGATAATGGATTAGAATTACACATCGTAATGTGAGTTGAGGAACAAATTTTTCGTAATCTCTCAGTCGGTAGAAGAGGACGTGTTGGAAGAGAATGCGGCTACATAGAACTGGAATGTCTAGCATTCCCTTAATCAGTTTTATTTTTGTCTCTACTTGCGAAGATACATATCTCGTTTATTCTGTTTTCATAAAACCCGCTCTCTCCTAAAGCTATAAATATTTACTACTATTCATGGCAAGTGCTGTGGCCTATCTGATAAACACAATACAAGCTATGTGGTATATGCAGGCATTACAAAGAGGTAAAACGTTTGTGGCAGAGAGATAAACTTTGATTTAGACTTGGCCTTTTCCAGTCAATTACTAAAATCACTGCCTTTGAACCGGGCCACTGTCTTTGAACTAGACCTGGCCTACATACCGCAGTCCAGATCTCAGTATCACCCTTCACATTAGTGCAGGCAAGTTATTTGTTTCGGTCATTTGAGATGAATAAATTCTAAAATCTTCGTAAATTTGTTTTGCGTTGGTCGAAAACAGTTCTAAATCTATTTAGACACTTGGACATGTGTCACTTTATATTTTCTACTTCTTAATAAGATGAATGTTGGGGTTATGCTCTTTTTATATATTATAGCTTCGGAAAGATCTTTTTTCTTTTTTTCTTTTTTCTCAGACCTTCATCTTATATGGGCTTCAGACAGGCTGAGTAATTTTGGTAAGACCTGTTTAAATTTATTTGTCATCCATGTGAAGAAATGAAAATATGCCATTTGCAATATAATTTTCATAAGAAATTTAATTTTAATGGTTCAAAGAATGCCACGCAGAATGGTTGGCCCTCACCTCATCAAATTTGGCCTTCTTTGAAAAAAGTTGGGACACCGCAACACCAAAAAAAAATCTGGATAGAGACTAGCAGCTGATCTCACCTCTGATCAAGACCTAATAACTTAATGGGCTTGTAAAATTCAAAACACTCAAAATCAAACTAGTTCCACCATCATCGAGCAGAGCCCAAGCTTTCACCTCTTATGATGGGTGTCCTACCAAAATCGCCTCTCGTCTTGAACGTCTTTTGGAACCCATACCCACTCCAGACCTCAAGTGGAATTCATAAATGTATTGCTAAAGATGCTAGAAAAATGGTCGGTTCCTTGTTCCGCTCCAGTAAGAATCTGCCTTCTCTTGCTTTACTCTATCTTTACAAGAACCAGGTCAGACCAAAAATGGAGTGTTGCTGACATATCTGGATTAGAGCCTCCCATCCCGCCCCCATCCTCGATTGTCATGAGAGAGTTAAAAAGCGTCTACGCGGCCTTGTTGGTGATGAATTATTTCCCATCCTACATTCCCTTTCCCGCAAATGAAACGTCGCAATCCTCTCGCTGTTTTATTTCTATTTCTATGGAAAGTGTTCGGACGAGTTACATTCCTTGGTTCCACCAGTCCTGACCTTTTGTAGCTGGGGACCCACCATAACACGTACACAATCATCCTCATTCCCTTTGTATTCTATCAGTAAGTTCCATCTTGCTTCCTCTAACGTTCATATAACACCATATAATAATCCCCTACTTTGAGTAGCTCCTTGGCCTTGTATTGGGTGAAGATTAGTATAAAACATGTTCGTTTCATGGTTCATTGAATAAAAATTGACAGATAAATCCTGACTCAATATCCATTTTACTGTTCAAAATCAGTGAGTGATTTGTTACTACAGGTAAAGAGTATCTATTCTTAGTTGAAAGGCGTCGTCTAGTAAAAATCCATACCCAGGAGCGGGCATACAGATAATTGATAATGGTTGTTCTGTTACCACAGTACAGCACCGTTATTGTTTTATTTTTCCCTTGTTCGTCCCCTTTTAAATTTAGGTGCATTTTAGATTAGTCACCGTTTTAAACACTTCCTGCATAGCTCGTAGTAAATAGCAGAGCTGGCACAATAAACCACAAGATCAAGGCACGCTGTTCCTACATTCTTATCATTCTATTCTACACCAAACCATAGCATCGCCGGTATGTATCTCTTAACCTTTTTCTCTAAGCATTACTTGTACTTGTGGCAGCATTCACTCGGGATCGGCCTGAGCCATCTCCTTCAAACGAACCCGCCGCATTCGAACGAAAGCTGACCAACCGTAGCAGAGGTCGTATTCATTCGGACGTGCAAATCCACAGTAGGAGTTTCAGTGAAAATTTGGAGTCGTTCCCAACAGCATATATGCACACTTGGCTAGGGTGATCCGAGCATTTTTTGGATAAATTAACCTACCGGAACCCATGCCTCTTAGGCTGGTTCAGAATTTCCTTCTCGTAGACTGGTTCCTTCTCGTAGACTGGTTCCCACCCAAGTCTATAGGACCCAGTCTGTCCTGCTATTTTACCCATAGCTGTGGGGAGAAGAGATGGATTCATATATTTCCCAAGGATATTAGCACGTAAGTGACTATAATGAGCTCAACTGGATTCGCTTCTCCGATTTCTTAATCCGATCCGCTAACCAATGATCCTTCATGTCTCTAAGCATTGGTTTATTTTAATATCTTTTAATTTGAACTTTTGTTCAAGATGGCCACATTTTTAAGGTATACCGTTTATTTCTGTTGCTTCACTTCCTCATGTAGAATCCCTTTTTATACGTGTTGACTGTTCTTATACTCTGTCATGTACTAACTTCATGTAGCCTTCTTCCTTTCACAAGACTTATTGTAAGCTTCTATATAATAAATGCGAATGTCAGTGTGTCACATCTTTTCAACTTTACTCCTAGAGGTCGTAGCGTAACATATCATACCATTTTGGAATCAGGTGGAACTCCGTGACCAAATTAAAAACATTCCCGATCGGATCCAGACCCGCAATCCTGAAATTTTGGATTCCCAAGTTTTCTTTACTGCAACCGTTTTCGACGATTTTTTTTGCGAAGAATTTTTTGTACGATAACAATTTTTATAACTTGGAACTAAATTTGAGAATAATCGAAATTAATTGCGAAATCCAGCGAAAGTCTCCCATGAAATAAAAATAATTGTTTATACCGAAATTAAGGACCATCGTACATCAATTGTTCTTTAAATTAAGTGGCGACAGAAGAATTGTCGTTGAACTTTTAAAAGGTAAGCTTAAATAATGATGCAATATTTAAATGCAACGATCAAGTTTGAGTTCTGTAGTTTATTGTTGCATATGGCATCTACTCTTCCCTACCTATTGTGATGAACACCTAATCGAGATCCCTTTGCAGGAACTAGCTTAAATATCACTTGATAGGGTTGCTTTTAAGCTAGTTATAACCTATTCCTGTCAGCAAGCTGCTTGCTACTCTCCTTTACCCATTTAGGCGACCGATCTCTCAGTTATGTTCATCCTTCAGGCCCCTTCGTCATATTTCTTTCCCTTCCATTTTGATTTATTTTGTTATTCTAACCAAACTAGTCTCAATTTTACATTTATTTTATGTTCGAGTTTAACAATTTTGGCTTTCAATAAACTAGATTTTGTCTTCAGTCTTGATTGACGTAAGGCGTTTATCTGACAGTTCGAGGTGCACACGCGCGCGCTAGACGAATGCATATCGGGAGGCAATACAATGGTTGTATTATCTGCTTCCTGATGTGGAAACATCTGACTTTCATTAACCGAAAGGCAGTAATATTTTCGGTTGAAATTTATAAAATCTTTCAATTTTTCAGGAAAATAGGTTTTTTCTATTTTATTAATTAAACATTATTAATTAAATTTGCCGGCCTGAACATTCGAGAAATAAATTGAAAATATAAATTGTATCTATTAATGTTGCTCGTTCCAGTATTGATAGGGTTTTCCTTCCTAAGTTTTTTTTTTGAAATGGTGTAGAGGGTCAACATCTTATGTCATTTTTTTTTTTTTTCGAGTTACACGTGTTATTCATTTTAGATATTACGTCTGTTGAAAGTCCTCATGTGATGTGGTTTTTGCTATTTGCTACAGTTCTTTGTGATTATGGAGCGTCATGAAGATTCCTTTTTTTAGTTAGTAACCCAATTTACTATAAATACCGTTACATAACAAGTAATAATTTAGTGATGAATATTTGGAAAAAAATAATATTATTTTACTGATTCATTTTTACTTATTGATATGTCCTGACGAGTGGACCGAAAAATTCCACAAAAGTTCTTATACAGAATACCGAAGTAGAGGTGCTGAATATAACATCAATCACCTAAATGACAAATTTTATATTTATTAATCCTATATATATATATATATATATATATATATATATATATATATATATATATCTGTGTGTGTGTGTGATAAATTATAGTTTTAAGGTATGCTATATTAATGGGTTAAAATGCTCAATATCTGGGATAGAGCGTATGTGAATATAAAAGTGGACATTGAAGCTAACACCCAGAGGGAGCAGTTTGCTTCATGCTTAAACACAATCGCCAGGCCATAAATTGTCCTGACGATTGCGTATAAGTATGAAACAGACTGTCGCCACCGCTGGGTGTTGACTTCAATGTCCGTTAATATATATATATATATATATATATATATAATACTAACATATATATATATATATATATGTGTGTGTGTGTGTGTGTGTGTGTGTGTGTGTGTGTGTGTGTGTGTGTGTGAGTGAGTATTTTATTTGTATGTATAATATACTCCAGGCATGGTAACCATTTCCGACCAGTAGGCTGCATAAAATATTGTTCATCATAAGGCGCGCCGCACTACTAAAAATTCAATTTTTCATTGAAGGTACCGCAACTTTTTTCACCACGGAATACCATACGCGTAAGCATCTGTCTTAGAAATAGGGAAAAGATGATTTTTTCCTTTGTTTTTTCTTTCTATAATCAATATATTAATTTTTTCGTATAATATAATCACTGATGGCAATCTGATTAATACACGCCACCGCATGTAATTTCTTTCTAATTAATCATTTGACTATACAAAAAATATTTTTAAAAGGAAAAATATATTTCTTCAACAGAAAAAATAATTATGAACGTCTTCTTTTTCTAAAACAAAAGATATTTAAACACATGATCTTCCTTAGTGAAAAAAGCCAACAGTTCAAAATGCTGAAAATGTTACCTTCAACGAAAAATTACAAAATTTAAAGAAACGTTGTATTTAATCATTGTTTGTCTATTTGGTGATGTATGAGAGAATGTGCGAGTGAACAAGTGAGAATAAAACTAGCAAAATTTTAATAAATGTTATTTTCCACGTGAAATTAAGCATGCCATTCGAAAGCCAAACTGATCGCAGTTTGCCCATGACTGATATAATCATTTGTAATCATATATATTTCACTAGCTGAAGTATTCGTCTACACAAGGCCAAAAAAATCAAGACTTGAACCTGAGCTAATGAGAGTAAAACAGTTCTTTCGTACTGAGGGTCAGAAGGGAATACGCCCCATCAAAGTGAAACTATGGAAAACTACTGGAGATATACGATGGGGTGCTGAAAAGCCCTCGGCCTCGCAAACAAATCCTTCCTATCAAGATTCTGATGTTCAATTCTTTGATCAGATTTTAAGAAATGGATCGAGCCGATAACTTTCCAGCACCACCTCCGTATAACAAAATGATTTCTATTTTAAAATATCCTTGTTATTGTTATTATTCATCATCATCAAAATTCAATTTTTAGCGACACTGGTCACGTACAGTAACTGTACAATTAGTAGCGCAGTTATTTTCCTTGACTGTACATTAGTAATAAAAGTGAAATTACGGTCTTACTCTGAAAGGTTACAAACGGTAATTGTTACACCACAAGATATTTCAGCACAACACAAAAGCTATAAAACCCTTTACCGATGAAAAAATTATTAGGTTAAATTTTTCTTTGGGTTCAACAAGTGAGCATATCAAGCTGTACATGAAATCATTTGGTCATGTAACACAGACAAATAAACACTTCCCAGGTCATCGGGTTCATCAGGTAATGATTGTATTAAACAGGAATGTTTAGGGAAACACTCGAGGTCATAGTTATTGAAATGATTCTGTTGGTGAAGAACAATGAACAATGCGTGTACATATTTCAAAGTCAGCGGCGGTCGGATATTTTAACCCAATTCCAAACGTAAGTGCAAAGGTGAAGCTGTTTTGAAGCATGTCAAAGTTATCATTAAAACATAACTGCGATTTAAAATCTTAGATTTTACTTTTCATGGGTCATGGACGCTCATGTATAAAAAGCTAAACAATAACGAGAAGCACGACTCCTTTCATCTCTTGTCGTTATTCTTTTGCGTCATTTCATTTCATCACAAATGAAGAAACTCTTTCATTCACCATGTTTGGTATTTACATATCTCGGCGATACACAGCTAATTTAATATGGAGCCTCACGATCACTAGTTCCGTAACCTATTAAAGTCGTAGGGGACACCACAAGTGCTGCAGCCGTACAATGTCTAGAGTAAAATAGCCTGACAAAACCCGTTACTCTTCAGGCTGGTTTTGAGTTCAGAGTTTTCCTTCTCCTAGATTGGTTTCCATACGACGTCTAAATAGCCCAGTCTATTATTTACGAAAGTTTGAATTCACATATTTGCTTCTCTTAGATTGTTTACTATACAAAGTCTAAATAGTCAGTTATGTGCCATACGTGATACACGCTTAGGTGATCATGTATCTTTCAATACATGACTGACGAGGCAGATTTTTTTCCCGCAGTAGGTTGCCATTTCTTTCTGCGGTAGACCAATTGCCATTGAAGGCTATAGAACCCGGTCTGTCCTGCTATTTACCCATAAATGGGGGAGAAGAAGAAGATCCATAAGGGTATTAGCACATAAGTGAATGTCATGGATTCAACTGGAATTCGAACTCGGTTCTCTGATTCCTCAATCTGAGCCGCTATCCGTTACTCCACCGTAAATAGCACAGTCTGTTATTTTTTTGAGAGTTTGAATTCAGACATTTCCTTCTAGACTAGTTGCCGTACAAAGTCTAAACAACCCAATCAATTATTTACGAGAGTTTGAAATAAGATTTTCGTTCTCCTAGATTGGTTGTCACAAAAAATCTAAATGCCCAGTTTATTATTTAAGAGAGTTTGAATTCAGACATTTCCTTCTCCTACATTGGTTTCCATACAATCTCCTAGATTTGTTGCCATACAATGTCTAAATGCTCAGTTTATTATATGCGAGATTTTGAATTAAGACTTTTCCTTCTAGATTTGTTGCCACACAAATTCTAAATAGCCGAGTCGATTATTTACGAGAGTTTAAATTAAGACTTTTCCTTCTTCTAGATTGGTTTCCATATAACGTCTAAATAGCCCAGTCTATTATTTACAAGAGTTTGAATTCAAACTTTTCCTTCTCTTAGATTGGCTGCCATACAAAAGAGACTATAATCTGAAGTGCACGAAACAGATTTGATCTCAATTTGAACTCGACGGGCCGATTCCACTTTCTGCTCCGATACCCATTACACTACCCACACAACCAAGGAATTAAGATTGCCTACAAATAGTGTATTTGCGTAACTTGGGAGGTGCTACGGCCGGTTCGGAATCTTCGACGTCGACCCCCGTAACATTTTGAAAGAGATAATACACTTTGATCCCAAAGAAAACGAAGCGTTCATCCTGTACTTATTAATTCTTACTTTGACCACATGGGGGTGGGATATGACACATATTCAGTTTCCATGTGCGCATATGTGGACTAAGAACAAAAACTTCCCAGGTTCTCAATATCTGAGATAACCAGTGCTATACAGGCGTCAGAGAACTCTTTGCCGCAAGGTTGGAGTCCTTCATTTTTATGCCGTAAACTATCCAAGACAGGAAAAGAGCACCGCGTCTCACACCAAAGTATAGAAAAACGACAGGAGGTGACACAAGGTCAGTTTAACTGGAGAACCCGAGCGTGTTCACCTGGGTCGGATTCAAAAATAGCCCACCTCCCGTAAACAACGGTTGTGCTGGCATCGGTATTGCTCTCTATACACCCATCTTTAGTGCAATGAGGAAGGTACTGCCACGGGCAGCTGTTCCATGAGCCCGGACAACGCTCAATATTTTCAGTTGCGCTCTGTCCGAAGACGGCGACACATTTGAGAAATAAAATGGGTACGAGGATAAATAATACACTTTGATCCCAACTCTATGGCTGGGGTGTTTGCGCTCTGAGCCTTGAATTATTGATTGCGGAATACAACAGATTAATCCGTAGGTAATCGACTTGCCATCCCACACTGACAGGATGTGACACAAGGTCTCCGAGGCCAGGTCTAAAACAACACAGTACCCGCAACTATCGGTTGTGCTGGCATCGGTATTGCTCTCCATACACCCATCTTTAGTGCAATGAGAGAGGTACTGCCGCGGGCAGTTGTTCCTCGAGCCCGGATACCTCTCAATAATATTTTCAGCTGCGCTCTGGCCGAAAACAAGAACACAACGGAGAGATGAAATTTACTTTTCATATATTATACTTTGATACTTGTCAAAGGGTTGAAAAATCTGTTCACTGGCCAGCTATTTACCTACCTCTGCATAGTGTCCGGATGTGACAGATGGTCATTTTAATGTGCAGTGCCGTATATACAGGCCAAAGGTCAAACAACATCCCTGTCCTTGCGACCATTGTTATGCTGACGTCTATATTCACCAACCCTCTCTTTTTAGTGCAATGAAAAAGTTTCTGCCACATGTTTCGAATCACTCAGATGAATTTTCTTTCATAACTAAGAGGAATAGGGAAGGAGCGCTGATCAGTTTTTTATTCGCCCCAATCCCACGGTGGTGGCGTATCACATAGGGCCGGACGCCCATAAGCGCGCACATAAAGGTTAAGGTAATAAATGTTCAGTTCCCTTTACTGTTATCCCGCTGGCGGTGGTATCCAACAATCATCCCACTTTAGTGCAATGGGAGAGGTACTGCCGCAGGGTTGAAATCCCAGGGACCAGAATCTCTCAAGGCTTGTCCGTGAAGGCAGAAACATGGCAGAGAGGTGAATTTGGGTCACAGATTGAGCAGAGGAGCGCTGAACACCCCAAGCTCACCTTTTCCTCGAGGTTTTAATGGACGAGGTGGATGAAAAAAAGTTGTCTTTTTGGAATTATTTGCAATTTATTTTACAATTTTTTTTCTTGATAATTTTCATTCATGAAACGCTTTGTCCTTGAATGCTCGCAGACTAAATGAAATGAGTGGGAAGAAGTTTTCTGTACACAGGGTGTCCATAAAATTCGTGTACACTTTAAAAAATGTATAACTTTATTTGTATTTGCGATAGAAATAATCTGTAAAAAAATGTTATAAAGTTTAATGTACCTAGTTTTAAGTATAGCTAAAATAACTAATGTGATTTCAGGCATTACTGTAAATCAGTTGGCAAATGTTTTCCGTGAACTGGAAAATCGTATTACCCTTTGTGTTGCTAATGATGGAGGACATGTGGAAACTTAAATAAAATTTCAATAAAACCTTAAAAAATATAGATTTACTTCTTTCTAATCCTTTTTTACAAATTATTTCTATCGCAAATAAAATAAACTTAAATTTTTTTAAAGTGCATACGAACTTTATGGACACCCTGTATTTAATAAAAAGGGTGATGGTAATAAAGGGTTTTCTGGGTGAATTTTTCTTCAAAGAAGATTTATCATCTCGGCCCGTCTATTTGAAACTTATAGGTTTGTTTATGCGCTGAGTAATATCAAAGTATGGAAATGAAAATGTCTGTGCAAACACCCCTACATAGGTAAATGGTCCTCAAGGGTATTATTTGCTTGCATGTCGTTATTTTTTCTGCTTCAGAAAATATACATATGCGTGCACTCTTTACTGCAAGAATGGTTTCATGGATCGAACGCAAGAACATCTGCTCAAGTGCACCCGCTCGAGTGCACCCGCTCGAGTGCACCCGCATCCTAATTATATACGACGTACAAATTCGTAGTCACCTCTGAAACATTCCTGTTCTTTTCTAAAGACCGAACAGCTTAAGTGTTGGGTTCCATTTATTTTAAGGGCCTACGGCCATATCATTTTTTAACACCGGTTCCATTACGATCACCGAAGTTAAGAAACGCCGAATCAATGCCTAGATGGGTGACCGCTTGGGAATACCAGATGCTATAAGTTTGGATATGCTGGTGGTGTGATGGATAACGGCTCGAAATTCAAAATCGGAGATCCGAGTTCCAATTTCATTCGGGTTTATTATATTCACTGATGCGGAAATACCCTTGGGAAAGGTATGAATTCAGTTCTCCTCCCATCTATGGGCTAATTAGTAGGACTTGTATCAGTAAATCATCATTATCTCTAAAAGATTTTTGCAATCTAGAAATATTTTCTGTATTTTAAATAACCTTCAAAAATAATAAGCCGTAAATTTTTTACGGCTTATTAACTTTTTGAATCGATCAATCAAATCCATGTGTTTTGATGTGGGAGTTCATGTTGTTCTGACCATTTTAAATATTTCAAAGATGATGGTACTAATGCTCTTTATAGAAATCACACATGGCGGTAAATACAAGCATCTAGAATTACGTTCACATATAAAAACAGACATAACACTCTAGAACACATTCATGTGCAC